>QKWP01000025.1:686425-779881 GCA_003550325.1 Gigaspora rosea | reverse complement strand
GATAGTCATAGAGCAAGGTTCCAGCTAATTCGGTCCATTTTTTATCAGTATTTGTATTATATTTATCTTCCATATTATCTAACCATTCTGTATCATTTTGGGGAAGATTTGAAAAAACATTGTCTGAAAATATATTTTGAATAGGTGAAGAAGGTGTATCGTCTAATTGGATCAAATTACCTATTGGAACATAGATTTGAGTTGGAAGAGGTAATATCTCAAGATTGGGTATTTCTGATTCCCTTTTAGGTTTAATTCTACATGGATTTTTTCGTTCTAGATGTATACGAAGTTTTGCTAATTTGGGAAAATCACCTTTTCCACATCTTGGACATGTGTATTCTACCATAGTAAAATAATAGTATAAATTTGTATATGCGTGCTGGTACGTAATTCCTTATCCGTTACTTACAATATATTTTTATTCAATTTGAAAATTAATATGTACTAGGCATATATAAAAAATGCAGTTAGGTGAATATATATGCGATTTCATTTTATATACTGGTAAAATATGTGGTCGGTCATGTATGAAACCTGAAGGATGTTGGCTTCATAAAAATGCTATTAGGCGTTATCCCTGTACTGATTGTGGTAAACCTACTCGTTCTGAATGTAGACGATGTCCAAATCATATTAGAAGCTATTATGTTGGTAAACATTATCAAAAGTATTATAAAAAGAAAATAGATACTTAATTTTTAGTAGACCCAAAGGGTCATTGCTTCGCAATACCTTGATTTATATATAGGTGAATAGTATATGATATCAGGTGTGACGATGTGATCATTTTTTTGTCGTTAACTAATTTGATTATAAAATTTAAAAATAGAGAGTTCTAGCTATATAATTTTTGGTACCCAGGTTTTTATATAGGTACTAAAGAGATTTTATAGAATATAGACTTCTTGAGCGATCTAAAAAGTAAAATGAATACTTTTGTACCTAGGGTACCAAAAAAGTGTCCCAGAAGCCTTCTTTATGCCCTACTATACTTTATGATGTAAGGTAGTAGTAATTTGGTATAATTTTTGTTAAGAAGTATTTTTAAGTTTTAAATTTGATTGATTTATAGTGATAATTGACTTGCAAGTATAATCAACAATAATTTTACAAATATAGCAAAAAGTTTGTTAATATCAGCATAGAATATATTTTTGTATTCATTTGCTTGGGCATGTTTAGTAGCAGATAACCCATTGAATATAAGATCAAATCAACAGTAACTTTTGTTCTGTTTTGATATTTATATATTGTATTTTTAGCATTACATTATAGTATTGAATTTGAATATATTATCTGTATTGTATAATAGTTTATATAGCTTAATAAATTTAAAGTAAAAAATATCAATAATTATTATAAAATAAGCTATACATTATTGCTTTATAACTGCTAATAACTATAGTTGTTGATATTTTATATATACTATCTTATCAAGTATATATTAACTTGAATTATAAATTATAAAAAAATAAGCATAATATTTAATTTCTTTATAATCAAAATAAATGATTGTGAAAAATAAATCACTTGTGCTTATAAGAATTTATTGCTATGTATATTAAAAAAATTAATGTTCACCAGTTGATATCTTTCTTTAAATTAAATATTTTTCAAGTTTTTTGTACATATGTATATATGAATGTAAGTACAATTTACTAACAGATTATGCAGTTATTATGTTAAATGCATCAAAATATGCAATTTGTGCAATGCATAATGCATATGTGGTAAAGGCTAAATCAGGTTGTGAATAGACAATAGACAAGCCAATAGACCCAATAGACAGTCTAATGGTCCAGTGATGTCTAATTAAGTCATTAGACAAAAGACAAATTATTATATAATTTAAACCAATTTGATTAATTAATTTTAGACGCTAATATATAAAAAACAATTAGTTTAAGACCAATAGACATTAGACTCATTAGACTAATAGAATTCTCAATAGACCATTAGGCAATTAGACAATAATTTTTTTGATTAGACTATGTCTATTCACATCCCTGGGCTAAATTATACGCATATTATGCAGAATCATAATCCTAGACACTCTAACATATACTTCATTTCTTATGGGCCAACTTGTGGGTGACCTATTCTCACTGGGCTGTTACAACTTGACCCAGGTTACCCAACCACCCGCGCGTGACACAGGTGACGCCCACTCAGGTCAAATCACTAAGTTGATCGATTATTGTGGTTTGCAAATTGATGTGAAATTTGTAGATCTGATTGATTTCTTAGCAATCATCTGATTAAATTCTATCAAATTTTTTTTATTTGTATTTTATGAATCTATTGATGAGAATCATCGCTCAACATTTGTTTTTAAAAAATATCAAAATGTCTATCAGAAATAGAAGCTGCGCAAAACTATTCCTAAAACTTTGAGCAAGGCTATTTAGCAACCACCTGATCAAATTCGATGAAAATTTTTTTTCTTTGAATTCTATAGCTCCATAGAATTCAAATAAAAAAAATTCATAGAATTTGTTCATGTAGTTTCTGAAATATATTCTCTCAAATTTTTTTTAAAAATGGCAAAACGTCAAAAATAGAAGCTGCGCCAAAATTTTTCTAAAACTTTGAGCGAAGATATCTCAGCAACTATCTGATCAAATTCGATAAATTTTATATTGATTCATAGAATTAATATAAAATAATGTCATCGAATTTGATAGGGTGGTTGCCGAGATATCTTTGCTCAAATTTTTCTTTTTTAAAAAAAAATAAAATCACAAATTTGCCCATAATACAATGGGGAAAGAATGTAGTAAATCTATGAGTTCTTGTTTATTTAGACTAAAATTTCACAGAATAAAATTTTTACATATTCTCTAAAAGTCTTGTTATTGCACAGTAATTACTTTAGACTGAATATTTCAAGATCAAAGTAGTACCATGAATGTTCATTTTAAAATTAAAATAGAAGCTGAAGTTATCTCAGCGACGATCTGATCAAATTCAATGAAATTTTTATTTGAATTTTTTTTAGATCCATAGAATTCAATAAAAAAAATTCATCAAATTTAATTGGTGGTTGCTGAGATATCTTTGCTTGAATTTTTTAAAAATAACAAAACGTTTATTAAATAGGAGTTGCGCCAGATTTTTCTTAAAACTTTGAACAATGCAAAGATATCTCAGCATCCGCCTGATCAAATTCGATAAAAATTTTTTTATTTTAATTCTATGGATCTATAGAAATTAAATAATAATTTCATTGAGTTTGATCAGATAGTTGCTAAGATATATTTGCTTAAAGTTTTAGGAAAAATTTGAAGTGCTTCTATTTTGTTTTTATAATGAAAATTTATGGCACCTATTAGGGCTGTTAATCTTGGTCCGTCCAGGGATTGGGCTGGTCCGGTCCTTTTTAGGACGGACTAAAAGGACTGTCAGTCCTAATGGTAAATATCAAATAAACTAAATATTATTTTGAAACAACTATAAAATCTTGTTTTTGGTTAAAATTTAATTACAAACTCTTTAGTTTGTTAAAAAGATTAAAACACATTTAATGTATAATGAGAACGGGCTTTGGTAACGTTAATAAAACAGTGAAATTTATTAATAACAGCAATGGCATAATCAGTTGATTTACAATTTTCATGTATTTGCGCAAAATAATGCCTATGGGCATTATTTTGGAATACGAGTTCGAAACAAGCAAATGATTAATTTAGCCGAGGATTTTAATGATATTATAATTTGCATTCAATTAAATTAACTATTAGCTTGCCTCAAACTTGTGTTCCAAACAACGCTATAAGCAAATACAAGATTATCTAGCTATTATATTTACTAGTGTTCCATGTGAATAACTTTTTAGTTTAGCTGGATTAACAGTTACTAAATCACGAAATTCTCTTGATAATGAAACTGTTCGGGCTGTTTTGTGTTCAAAAGCTTGGTATACTGAAGACTTACCGTTCCAATTTTTAATTTTATAAAATTTTTTTTCCTGCTAGCAGGTTTGTTTTATATACGTTATAATTTTATTGTGCTTATAAAATATGTATAAAACTTTTATACTATAACATTTTACTGATAAAATTTTTTTGATTTTAACTTGAAAATAACCCGATACTAGTAATATACTTTATTTTTATATTTTGTTTTATTAAATATATAGGTTTAGAAATTTTTAGATATTTGACAGGCATGTAAATGCTAACAATATTATATTAATAAATTTTTTTCTATGCAAGTAACATCTAATCATTTTGTTAATTTACTTTAATATTTTCTTATATTATGACAATTCTTGTCTTGAATCAGTACAAAATTGAACATTTGGCGTGCCCAATTATGATTATATTATTCAGTCAAATTATTGAATGTTAATGGTTAAAAGTGACAAAATATCTTTTTAACTGATTTTAACTATAATGTTCATATTTATGAAGTTATGTTATTTTGCTATATTAATTTACTATATTATTTATTAATCCATAATTTTTGTATGACTAAAATTATCAAACGTATTAATTATTGCTCTCTTATATCATATAAGCATATATTATTGTAAAAGTATTAAAACTCTTTATACTGACAAGCTTAATTTCATTATTATAGCAAAAAAGTATTATATTGATCATCGGTCTGTCCAGTCTAGCTCTATTCGGTCCTGTTCGGTCCTGGACCGAAGTTACTGTCTGGTATTTTTAAAAACTGGTGTTGTGGCCTTGGGAGAGACTTCCTAAACTCGTATGCCAATTCAGCTACTGGGCCACAATCATGAAGGGTTCAGAAATTTATAAATAAGTGTATTTTATTAAATATTTTTGGGAGAGTGAATTATATACATGTGCGTGTATAAAAATTATATACAAGAAATTAAGGGAAACAATGCTTTTAGAAAATAAACTATAACTGTCCCTTCTCTTCATATAACGATCTTTTTATATTCCCACCAGAATTACCTGTTTATTCAGATGAGGTAAGAACTACGAATATTTACAAAAAATGTGGTAATGGGAATTTACTACACAGAAATGTAGTAATGGGAAAAAGTGAAGTAATAGTTCGCAGAAAATGTAGTCACTAAATCAGGTAACGTACGATCATCAAAATGACTGATCGATCCCAAATGTAATCATTAATCTCGTGACTAACAGCTGGTCTAAAATCAATCCCTATTGGCATATAAAAAAATTCGACCAACATCATCCCCCATTTGAAGCATGAGCTCTGTCGAATCACTACTATTTTCTTCTTGTGTGGATTTGTTCGCCATGTTACAACAAGACCTTTTTTTTTTATATTTATTTATTTATTTACTTTTACATTTATTTATTTACTTATTTATTTTCGATCCATGCAATAATTGCTGCGGGATCCTTGTAAAAAAATTTTTTTTATATTCATACGATTTCCTTATAGCAGGCCTTTTTCCACGGTCTCCCAAGTTATTGTCGATTAATAGCCTTTCAACCAAAAACACACTTCTCCATTATCTACACAAGGGATCCTAAATCTATAAATCACATGGTCACTCTGGACTTTCTGTGGTTTGAACTTTTCTTTTCCTTTTTCATGCCATGTTTATTTATGACTTTATTCTTGCTGATCCACCTTTTTGTGTCCGGTTTCTTTATTTTATCTATAATTTTTCTTACTTCACCAGTTTCCTATCGTCTTTACCACTGGACTTGGGCTTTGGATTTTCGTTGGAATTCCTATCCATTGCACAATTCGACTGTGCATCCTTTATACGCTTCACTTCCTTCGAATTCATATGGTTTTTAACTCTCAGTAGCCACAACCTACACGTATCATCAAGATTTTCTTCATACTTTTTTCCTCCGCTACAAATGCTATCCCTTCGTTTCGGCAAATCATTTTCTCTCCTAATAGTCGATCTGAGACCTAAACGTATTGACTTTTTCTTTTCACGAGATTTCCAAAACTTCATGGCGTTTGGTTAGTTCGTCACTGTTTTTATTTGGCTTATCTCTTGCACAACTATCAACACTAATTTTTCTTTTGTCATTATTTTTATAGCAAGGCCCAAATCTATAGAGTCCATAATTTTGGTCTGTGTTCTGACGGTGGGTCTCTACCTTTTTATTTTTGATCTCATTATAACAAACTATCTCTACGGGCTTTTGATAGTAGGTAAACGTCTGAGATTTATCTATATTGTTAATGCAGTCCTTTTTTAAATTAATTTCGTTTTGATAACAGTGAAAAAGATTGGTACATGTTGATACTCGATTATCGTCGGGTGCTTTACATTCATTCTTTTTAATTCCAGCGCTACTTTGGTGACCGCGTTCAGACTCGAACAAATTTCTAATATCATCCAATGGGTCCTTCAGTCCCGCAATTTGAGTGGTTACATATCATTTTTCTGATATCGATTTCTTATATTTATTGGGCAATTCACACTTTTATCATTCTGAGTTTTCTTGTCTTTAACTTGCTGATTTACTATATTATGAGGTTCATTGGATTTAGGGGACCTCTTTGTAGAAGCTTCCATTACTTTAGTTTCGGAGGGGTTTTTAGACGTTAACGCACACTTACCCTCACAAGGTGCGTTCCCTAGTTTAAATGCTCAGGGTCATAGTTGCGATTTTTATTTGGGTACTCATAAATAAAGTGTCCAAGTTGTTGACACGAGAAGCACACTCGGGGCTGACTTCTTTCTTGCCAGTTATTTGCAACAGGACGGGGACGGTTGTTACTACTATTATTACTCTTTATAGCAGAAACTACTTCTTGTAACAGAGTAACCATTTGTTCCTTTTGCTCATTTATTATCAAAAGCATAGGGGTTACTAACAGTGAATGCACGGTGCAGGCCATTTGTGGCACTAAGAATTGGGCTGTCACGGGGTTAGTCACCGTGTTATAAATCGAAGCAGGCACACACCATGGGCAAAGTTAATTTATACATTCGAGCCTTTTCGATAGCTTCTTGGATCGTATTCGACATAAAAAGTCTAACATCTAGTGACAAGTCAGGCTGAAGACCTTGTACAAACATTTGTGCCTTCATTATTTCAGAGTATTGGTTCCCTACCCTAGCTACATGCTGGAATAAAATCAACATATCTTGGGCGTACTGGTCCACAGACTCCCCTAGTCATTGACGGTGAGTAAGTAATTCAGAATTCCACTGAGTTATTAATGCCTGAGTACAGAAATTTAACTGAAATTGCTGTACAAATTCTTATATTGGGGCTAACTCATTACTCCAAGTTAAGATTCGGGGTTCTTGATTCCTACGATTTTCCCACCAGGAAGCGGCAAGACCAGTTAGGTATGCACCGACTACAGACAGCCTTCTTGCCCCCACAATATGATTGGCTTTAAAGGCTCTGTCTATTGCTTCTAGCCATTCCACCGGATCTTGGTTTCCTCCCGTAAACATAGGGATATTTGCCAAATTTCGCTCCGAATTTTCTGCTTGGGTACCCTGAGGCTGGTTCAAGGCATTGATCATGGCTTGTAAAGTTGTTGCATTTGTTGGTTCTGGTCACTAGGTTGCTCAGTTTCCATAAAGAGCTTGGTACATTCTTCATTATTTTCGCTTGATGGAGTACCTATATATTGTCCACCGTTACTACTATCCTCATGCATGGAACTATTTCGCCACATTTTTCTTGTGGTTCCAATCTGGTTTGCCCTTTTTTTTTTAATTTACTCTCGCAAATTATCTGAAGGTGAGTAGGGACTGTATATAGAGTTGCAGGTGAAACAAATCTTCAATGGAGCACCGTGGTGCACCAAGACTGGTGCACCGAAACTGGTGCACCAATAATTATAAAAAACTCAAATCTTCAACGGTGCACCGATGGTGCACCATGGTGCACCGGATGGTCCTGGTGAAACTAACTAGTTTCACCAACAACTCTAACTGTATGCTTCCACACAACTGGCACCAAAAATGTTGTGGCCTTGGGAGAGACTTCCTAAACTCATATGCCAATTCAGCTACTGGGCCACAATCATTAAGGGTTCAGAAATTTATAAACGAGTGTATTCTATTAAATATTTTTGGGAGAGCAAATTATATACATGTGCGTGTGAAAATTAAGGGAAACAATGCTTTTAGAAAATAAACTAAAACTAACTGTCCCTTCTCTTCATATAACGATCTTTTTATATTTCCACCAGAATAACCCGTTTATCCTGAATGAGGTAAGAGCTACGAATATTTACAAGAAATGTGGTAATGGGAATTTACTACACAGAAATGTAGTAATGGGAAAAAGTGAAGTAATGGTTCGCGGAAAATGTATTCACTGAATCGGTTAACGTACGATCATCAAAATGTAGTAATCGATGCGGGTAACCGATCGATCTCCAAATGTAATCATTAATCTCGTGACTAACAGCCGGTCTAAAATCGATCCCTATCGGCACATAAAAAAAATTCGACCAACACTGGGCAGTTTTTTAACCAGGACGGACCAAAAGGACCGATTAACAGCCCTAGCACCTATCCTGATTTAAAAGGTTGGTCTGAAGTGATTACTGCGTAATAACAAGACTTTTAGAAAAATACATTAAAACTTTGCTCATGGAGTTACTACATTTTTTTACTCTTGTATTCTAGACGGATTTGGTTTTTTTTTTGTTTTTTCAAAAATACTTTGAGCGAAGATATTTCAGCGACCACCTGATCAAATTTGATGGAATTTTTTATTAGATTCTATGGATAAATAGAATCCAAATAAAAAAATTTTTATTAAATTTGATCAGATAGTTGCTGAGGTATCTTCGCTCAAAGTTGTAAAAATTTTGGCAGTATTTATTTTTGGTAGATGTTTTGATATTTTTTAAAAAAACTTGAACGAATATATCTCAGAAACCATCTGATCAAATTTTATGAATTTTCTTTTTATTTGAATTCTATGAATATATAGAATTCAAATAAAAAATTTGATCAGGTAGTTTTTGAGATTTCTTCGCTCAAAGTTTTAGGAAAAATTTGGCGCAGCTTCTATTTTTGATAGACGCTTTGATATATTTAAAAACTTTGAGCAAAGATACTGTATCTCATCCCGGCAACTACCTGATCAAATTCGATGACAAGTTTTTCATTTGAACTCTATGGTTCTATCGAATTCAAATAAAAAAAATTTTCATAAAATTCGATCAGGTGGTTGTTGGAATATCTTTGCTTAAAGTTTTAGGAATAATTTAACGCAGCTTCTATTTTTGATAACATTTTGACATTTTTAAAAAAAAAAATTTGAGCAATGATGCCTCAGCAACCATCTGATTAAATTCGATGAATTTTATTTTATTTGAATTCTATAGATTCATAAAATTCAAATAAAAAAAAAAAAAATTCATCGAATTTGATCAGATGGTTGCATACAATCACACAATCGACTGCAGTGATCTACAAATTTTATCAAAAGTCAGATAATGGCCAGAATTTTAGTGCAAAAAATCTTTTAATAAATTGGTTAAATATGTACATAATAATGAACATTCAACAAAATTAACAATTTGGTTTATTACGTTTGGAATTTTATTATATATTATGAATAAACAGTAATAATTACACTTCGGTATAAATAGTGTCACGAAACACACAAACAAAAACAATTCTTGAAAAGTATTGCAGATGACACGTGTAGTACGTACGTACAGTACGTAGCAGTACGTTACGTAATACAATTTTGAATCATCATTATATGACTGTAGTGTAACAGTCTGACATTGAAATTACCTTTTTAATTTTGAGCAAAAAAAAAGGAAGTCCGGAAACTTGCTTTTCTTAGGAAAGTGTATTTGTATTGATATGTATTGTTGGTTAAATCGTTGAAAATATCAAAATATCAGATTTTAATCAAGAATTTAATAAAATAATGGGTGATAATGAAACGAGAGGTTCAAGCTCTACTGCAGCAGCTTCACAAAACGGAGAAGTTTATGCGGGCGATATGAATGTATCAAACACAACAATGTTTTTGGTTCATTTGCCACAATTAGATTCATCTACTCAGCCAGCAGTTATCGGAAGTTGCGCAACTTTGGGTAAATGGAAAGAACCAAAAGTACTACTTAAACAAGTTCCGAAAACTACACTTTGGAAATCAGATCAAATACAAATTCCTATATCCGAAGATGTAACTTACAAATATGTTCTGATGGTTAAGGGTTTTTGGGGCCAGTCAACCGAATATGAAGGTTATAACCAATCAAGTAACCGTAGAATGACTTTCCGAAAACACCAATTCGATATCTGGCAAAATAATAATAAGTATAAAATAGACAAAGAACATCTTAAAGCCAATTTTAAATTTGTTGACCATATTTATCTAACAATTGATGGTATTGAAAGCTTGAGAGACAAAATTATGGATTATCAGTATATCATGAAGAATCACCCAGAGTTTACAATTTGCGCGACAAATTTCAAATTTATAAATAATAACTTAATCAATAGTACAAAGAAAGAACAGCGATTTTTTCTATGCATCCTTCTTGGGCATTTACAGACACATAATTGTATGGCTGTATATTCGTTGCCCGAAAGCTTTCAGTCTGCTAACTTGTTAGAAGACCTTGCAAGCGTTGACCCCGATCTTATTCTTTCCGATATTAGGCATTTGATCTTAGGCGCAATTAGAATTCTAGTTCAGCATAATTCTCTACAAGGCTCTACATCATGGTTTAAAATGTTTTCCCTTGCTCCAAAATTTGATACGTCTTATTCTTTCATAGATTCAGCAGAAAGCTACAATTTCAAAAATAATAATGACCAGTTTTGCGTAGCTTTGATGGAATATGTGAAGCCTAATATTTATGAATTGATTAATCGTCGGGATGTATTTAATAAAGTTGTGAAGGTAATATCATGTTTTATCTAAAATCATTATCAGTATAATTCTCTTACATTATTTTGCCTCTTTACAGAAACTTATTAATATAACTTACAATCTGGAAAGTCTCATATTTTTATGGAACGATATTATCGGATTAGAGAGAGTGGATGACCATTTGTGCAAAGTGATGAAAAGAAAAATCATTGAATTCATAAAATTTGATGATCCTTCTCTATTGAAGGATCACTTTAATTTATTTCCGAATGAGCTCCAAGAAATAGTTGCACCAGAATTTCGAAATAAACTTATGAAATTGTTTAATGAAAGAAACTTGAAATGGAAAAAGAATAATATTGATTCTTTTCAAGAAATTCTTCAAAATGATTTGTTACAATGGTCTTTAGAAGAATACGCCAAAGTACTTGATGCTATTGCAGAATCTGATCAAGTATTAGTCGTAGAAACCTTTCCTGAAGTCTT
The DNA here is from genome assembly GCA_003550325.1 of Gigaspora rosea. NCBI lineage: Eukaryota > Fungi > Glomeromycota > Glomeromycetes > Diversisporales > Gigasporaceae > Gigaspora > Gigaspora rosea. The sequence goes on along the minus strand of QKWP01000025.1, from coordinate 768,602 downwards.
TAAAGGTGTTTTAGAACAGAGGATTACGNATGAGCTCCAAGATATAGTTGCTTCAGAATTTCGATATATGCTTATGAAATTGTTTAATAAAAGAAAATTGAAATGGAATAAGAATAGTATTGATTCATTTCAAGAACTTCTTCAAAATGATTTGTTACAATGGTCTTTAGAAGAATACACCAAAGTACTTGATGCTATTGCAGAATCTGATCAAGTATTAGTCGTAGAAACCTTTCCTGAAGTCTTTAAAGGTGTTTTAGAACAGAGGATTACGAAAAAATATGAAACTATTGTTCTAGAAACTTCAATAAGATGGTTGGAAAAAATAATCTCTTATCGAACTTCTAAAGCCGACGCAAATAGTACAAATAGCAAAGATAATATTGCTTATATCATTTTTTATAATCTTTCTTTAATCTATCCACTTGTCTTAAAGTACCAAAAATTTTGCAACAAGTTAAAATCTGTTGTTGATAGAGCCGCTGGTCCTTTGTCTGATGATGTTATACTCTCTGTTGCATCCTACGTTGACGATTTTGATATGGATGTTACAGATCATTTTAATGATTTGCTAAAATCCAGAATTGAACGTAATATTCAAGAGCCTGATGATCAACTTTTGAAAAAGATTATACAAATATGTGATTGTACTAATGATCCTACCAACCTGAATGTGGGCAGCAGGCAAGTATTTATATGCAGTTCTTTTTATCGTTTATAAATTTTCATTAACACACCCTATGGTTTTAAATTCAGTTTTTGTGAGGACATTTTGTGCATGATATTAGAGCGTTTACAGCAACTGTCTGATAAAAAAGTTTTGGATCAGGAATTTCATAAAAATTCATCGGTTCGGTTCTCCCAATTTTGGTCAACAATTTTTCGGGCGAAAGGTCACACGAATGACTTATATTCTCATCCATATGTTCAAACTGTGCGCAATCACATAGTTAATCTTGCAATATCAGCTGCTAATAGTACGATTGTAATAGGATTGCTTCAAGATTTATTCGAACATTCAGGCGATAACAATGACATCTTAATAGATTATTTTAATTCCGCGATTGAAAATCAATCGGAAGATACTGTGAAACTTGTAATTACGGATAGAATTCTCGATGATCTACGTCAGCAATGTAAAAAGTATCAGACAATATTTACACAACTTACTAAATTTTATGATCGATTCTATCCTTCTGACTTAATAAATAATTATCGTGAATATCATGATGATTTATTAAAGAGACAAAATGAAATCAATCATATTACTCTTGAGGAAACTGTTGCTCAAGATTATTGGTCAATTCATTGTGAAACAATTGATATTATGGAGAGCGCTTATGAGTTTGTTGAATCACAGACTTTTTATAATGTTTTTCAGACTGTGTTAAAAGAAGAAGAGCGGATATTAACTGTTGATATTGTAACCACTGAATTGATTCAGAAGGCAATCGAAAAGTTTAATAATATGTGTAAACAATATGAAGAGTGGGAAAATATTAAATGTTCTGAAGCGAGTATGATCTGGGACAATGTTGATCTAAATAACGTCGAATTTGAAGTTTCGTTCATAGTTCCAAATTGTATCAGATTCACACAAGCTAATTCTGCTCACAAACGATTCCAAGAAAAAGATAAATTAGTTGTTGCAGCAAAATATTTGGTTAACATGTATTCGTCAAAACAAAAATTAATTAATCTTTTAACAGTCTTGGACGCTCTGAAAATACCTTATAGCCAAAGGCTTTGGGCTAAAAAAATTCTTCAATCTTTAGAAGATGAAGAATTAAAACTTAGCCAGCTACAAAAAATTATCGAAGAATTGGAAAGACATGTTGATAAATTCAAATTAGAAAAATGCTGGCCAATGATTAAAGAAATGGCAGATTCAAAAGATTTTCTGATCTTTCTACAATCACTTGTAGGTCATGATTTGAAAAATTTAATTAATGGTGTAGATGATCATTCTGATGAACGTTTAATACAAGAAGATACTGTTTCAACATTCATCCGTGTAAAACAAATTTTGGAGCCTTTAGTAGCTAAAAGTGAAGATTCTGCTGATTTGGCGGTAGAAAAGTTTTTAAGGAATCTTAACAACGTAATCTCTAAGAATCAAACACTCGCCAACAAACTAAGATTATGTAATGCGCATGCTCAGGCATTAAAAAATATGTATGAAAATATTTCGAATCGGGGTGAGGTAACAAAAGAAAAAATTTACTATGCAGTAACAAAGGGAGAGTACACTTTTCAGAGAATAGACGATGAAGAATACAAGTGTACTGCAACATTATCATATCAATCAAATAATGCACGTGATGAAAATGCATTAACAAAGTATACCTTTAATGATTTACAAGACTTACGTGGTCGTGCTCTTTTAATAGCCAAAAGCCCTGTTAACACAAAGACGTCAGATGATAGTAGTAAAAGTAGTGAAATATCCACTACCCACATGAGCGAATTTGTTATCCAAGTTGACCTGGCGCAACAGATCATTAACATATCTTCACAGCTTGTAGAACTTGGTCATTTTGATTACCGAGATTTTAAAGTATCGACAAAATCTACACAACAATGCACAGAATTATTACAAACGTTGAATGAAAATTTACAGGAATGGAAAGACATAGTTAGTAAAGCACAACAAGACCATTATTATTTGACCTTCTTCCTAGCTAGACAAATCTTGGCATTTTATGATTATTTCACATCAAACTCAAATGAAGAAAATAATAAAGATAAATGTACAATGCTTTTACGGTTGGTCAATGATCAAGTCGAGTTACCACCTATAGTGGAGGAACATATTGACGGTACTGCTCCTCATCTTGATATCCTTCGTGGAATTGGAGAAAAACTAAGTGAAATATTTGATCAAGTTCCAGCGAAAAAACGACAAATAACAGCTGACGTTGAACAATTAATGTCCGATGTGGTTCATCCGGGACAACTTTTTGTTGCTGCATGCACTGATAAATTTAGAGTACCAAATATTATAATGAGTTTATATGCTGTTAACTTAAATCGATGTTATCCAGAATCATGGCAATTACTAATTTGTAAAGCATCTACTACGGCAGAGGAGCTCTTGATTTTTACTAAACGATGCTTCTTTGCAGAAAAAAATGGATATGGGGATCAATTTTTTTGTATAGCCAATATAGAAAATCTTGATTTTGAATTGCAATATCAATTAGTAATGCATATACGTTCTCTTTCTCACCAAGAGAAGCAATTTAATTTAGCATTAATTTGCTGTCGTGAACATGGCATGCATCATCATATACTTGATCAATTTTCTGAGTATGTTCATGTAACTAATGGACTTAATGCGGATTCAATGCGAAATATATACAAGGAATTGTGTCCGAATGTATTCACCATTTCTTCAGATTTATCCGGGCAAGGAAAAACAGAATGGATTAAAGAATGTAGTTATAGTCATGAACTAGTTCCACGAAGTATCTTAATAAGTGATGGTGTCACTTTTGAAAAACTAGTTAACCAATTATCTGAAACTAAAATCAAGAATTTTGAAAGTTTACATCTTAATATTATGTTGATAAATCATCCTTATGATGTGAATATGTTCTTATTTGAATTATTGACATTTAGAGTGGTATCAAATGGTATTAACATTGCTTTCGTTCCATCGAAAACTTTAGTATTTATAGAAGTTGCTTCCACTATGAATCAATATTTGTTAAATTCGTTACCAATCACTGGGTATTTAGTAAAAGAACATTTAACTTGGGATATTAGAAACCTTGCTATTTCTTATAATTATGATAGCCCAATTCAAGTAGTCGCTAGATACTTGGAAGCATATGACCAAGATATAATTAATCAAGAAAATATTGATTTTATCATACCTGAAGATCCTGAAGATGGTGAAATACCACAAATATCACAAAGACGTTGTCAGGAACTTTTTCAGAGATATTTTTTCGCAAAGCACGCTCAAGATGTTACTTCATACCGCTTTCTTGAAGTATTTATTAACGTTCTTGCAGATCAACTAGTAAGATTATCATCAAGTACATTTTTCCGTGTAGAAACACTACGTGAGATGATAGAGGATAAAAGTGTTAGAAAAACTTTATTGGAAACTTTATTAGATGTTTCAATTGATTTTGCAACTCGTTCTGTAGAATCTAAAGCAGAACAATTGAAACATTTACCAGATGCTGAAAAAGCAAATTTAGGAACGATTAAGCAATGGGAAGATTCAAATCATTTGTTAGTATTTTTCATGTCACAAACACCAGACTCTATTTGTGCTCTTTATCGAGACAGAGAAAAAGTACCAGATGATGTTGTAAACTTGTTAAGAAGTCAATATGTTGGAACTGGAAATCCAGCTAAAGGGAAAGCAGTAGATATAATAGATAATTTTGATGAAATGCATCCGGATGAAATCCTAAAAAAATTGGAATGTTTAGCACGTACAACTCTTGAAAAACGTGAATACGGACCTTACGCACTCTCTGCAGATAATCTTTTGAAAATGGCATTAATTCTTTTACGGGCTCGTGCTAACGTTCCTGTGGTCTGCTGTGGTGAAGCTGGATGTGGCAAGGTAAATTTAATGTTAATCGAATATATTAAATTTTAAAATTAATCTATTGTTTTCTTAATTAAATCTATTTTAAATATATTTTTAGACGAGTTTGATTAAATTTTTATCGATTGTAGTGGATGTTGAATTTAGAGCTCTTAACTTGCACGCTGGTGTTAGAGAGCAAGAAATCTTAGATTTTATGTCTGAAGCAGAAAAAATCGCCGATAATCGTCAAATTTGGTTATTTTTTGACGAAATCAATACTTGTAATCATATCGGATTACTTGCTGATCTTATAGCGCATAGACAAATTCATGGTCAAACAATTCATCCTAACATAAGACTTTTCTCTGCGTGTAATCCGTATCGTTTACGACAAAAAAGTGATACACAAGCAGGTCTTACAACAAGAAGATATGAAGAACAAAGTAAATTAGCCTATCAGGTTCATCCGCTCCCTGATCAAATTATAGACTATGTCTGGGATTATGGTGTATTAAAACCATCTGATGAAAAAATTTATATTCACATAATGGTTAATACGGCTTTAGAAAAACAATCAAATTTATTCCCTGAATTATTATTTGCTTCACAACAATTTACACGAGAACATGAAGGAGTACATAGTGTCAGTTTACGTGATGTTAAACGTGCTATAATTCTTGTCAAGTTCTTTAATAAAAGTTTCAAGAATCGACCGAAACCTAATGGACAAATCCGAGATTATCCTCCAAGAAATGGGCCAGATTCTATGATTTTATCATTTATACTAACATTAAGTCTTTGTTACCAAGTTCGAATTTATGATCAAGAATTGCGTACACAATATTGTAAAACGATGTGCGAAGTTTTCAATAAGTTTAAACCTAGATCCATTAAAACAGAGATGACGCCTATGCTCTTTGCGAAAATTATTAGAGATGAACAAGAAAATTATATGATTAGAATGACAAAGCCGGTATATATATATAATAAATTCTTACAATAAATTGTAAATGATACGTTTCTAACCTACCATATCGAATAGCCACAAACTGCAGAGAACGAAGCTCTACTAGAAAATGTGCTTACAATGATTGTTTCAATATTTACGAAGATACCATTATTTGTTATTGGAGCGCCAGGGTATGTTATTGCTGTGAGAAATTTCTCTAGAGTAAATTAAATTAATTGAGACTTAATTTTTTTTTTTTTTATAAAAAAAATTTAGAGCATCAAAATCTCTAGCAATACGTTTGATTAGTCAGAATCTCCGTGGTGCTGATTCTGATGACCCATTTTTTAAATCGTTGCCACAAGTAAGAAAAAATTTATACACATTTACACATTTATATTTATAATTTCAAATCACTAAATCATTTTTTTTATCTTTTTAGGTTTATATTATTCCTTACCAAGGTTCATCTTCATCTACTTCTGACGGGATCATTAAAGTTTTCCAGAAGGCAGAAAATTATCAAAAAACCAATTCAAAGGAATTTCCATTAAATACTGTGGTTTTACTTGATGAAGGTATTTAATCATAACTGATAATAACTAATAATAACCAATGATATACATTTAATACTTATTATTCCGATATTCTAAAAATTTTTTATCATCTTAGTTGGGTTGGCTGAAACCAGTCCCTATAATCCATTGAAAGTTCTACATTCTTTACTTGAACCAAGCTATCCTAATGAGCTTCCGAATGTTTCTGTTATTGGCATAAGTAATTGGAGGTTAGACAATTCAAAATCAAGTAGGGCTTTACTAGTTCAAAGGTTAGTAATTTAAAAAAAAATCTTAATATTTTACGTTATACTTTATTTTTTAATTATATTTTAATCGATTTTTAGGCCAAAGTTTGAAGAAAAAGATTTAGTTGATACGGCAGAAAGATTATTTGAAAAGAAAAATTGGTTTGTCTGGAGTAATAGAACAGCTAAACTTAAATCTTTAGCAAGTTCTTATCTCAAATATGAAAAAATTCAACCAATTGAGAATTTTCATGGACTTCGTGATTATTACTCCTTAATTAAAAGTCTTAGTGATAATGAGGTATTGCATTATTCATGTATTAAATTTCTTTTCACTTCTTTTCACTTCTTTTCACTTATACTTAATTTTTTTATGTTTTATCTTTTCAAATAGCTTACAATAGAATCAACACAGATGGCATTGGCAAGAAATTTCGGAGGAATGAAACAAATGAATAACCAATATTTAACACATTTCAAAGATGTTATAGATACTTTTCATGGTGGATTTAATTTCTTTAATAAAGCGAACAATTTAAAACAAATATCCGTCGAAGAACTAATAAAGGCAAATCTTAAAGACAAAGATGCAAGACATTTAATGATCATTGGAAAAAGTGATTCTATTATCAATATCTTGACGTATAAATTGAGGCAATGGGGTAAAGATTTCTCAAAAATGGTCGATATTAACGCAGTTCAAAGGGGTGCAACCTGGGATTTAGAACCGGTAGTTATTTATGGAAGTCAATTCCCTGATGACTTTGACGGAGATTATCAGTATGGAGTGTTGAGTCGCATTATGGTAAACATTTATAAAACTTATAAAGCTTATAAATAATATTTTAAAGGCTATATAAATGTAATTTTGATATTATTAGATGTGCGTGGAAGCTGGAAGGCCTTTGATTTTAACAGATCTTGAAATCATATATGGTATTTAATGTCATTTCATGTTCAAAAAAATTAGCAGATTTTATTAGATTTTATATAAATTGACTTTTTTTTTTTACCATTTTATAGGAAGTCTTTATGATTTATGGAATCAGAATTACATAACAGTTGGTAAAGAGGGTGACATAAAATACTACACACGTGTTGCGTTAGGTGCCTATTCAAATCCTATGGTCTGTGTACATAATAACTTCCGCTGTATTTTGGTGCTTGATGAGAAAAAAGTATCACTCGCGGATCCTCCACTTCTAAATCGATTTGAAAAACAAAATATGTCAATTAATGATACTTTAACTGATGACATGAAAGAGTTAGTAAATGAACTCACTACATGGGTTGAACAAATATCGAGTCTTTACGTAGAAGGTGGTGCGCCTAAATCCGGATTTAATGAGCATGACATGTTTGTTGGATTTGACAAAGAAGAAACATTGCAGAGCTTGGTAATTTACAATAGTAGCAGCTCTGACTCTGAAAATAAAGAAGACATTTTGTCAAGATGCAAAGAGTTGTTGATAGGCATTGCAACTTCGGATGGTATTGTAAGATCAAGAAAATCTTTATTGGCACATACAAATAGTGGTGAAGTTGAAAAATGGTATGACTTTTACTTCCATCAAAAATACGATGATCTCGGCACATATATTCAATCAAGGCTAGAAAATTATGATGAGGTTGAAAATAATGATTATATTGATGATAATGAGGATGCTAAAAATATTGATAATCACGAAAATGTTGATAATAGTGAAAATGTTGATAATAGTGAAAATGTTGATAATAGTGAAAATGTTGATAATGATGAAAATGTTGAAATTATTGAAAATGTTGAGATTATTGAAAATGTTGAGATTATCGAAAGTGTTGAGATTATTGAAAATGTAGAGGTTATTGAAAATAAAAACCAGGGACTTCAAATTATAATTAACACATTTTCAAATATCAACACTGACATAACTTCATGCTTAGACACTGTTACATGTCAGATTGATAAAATTTCGACATTCAAATCTGAAGCTCAGTTACAAAATAGAATCAAACACTTCTGGCTAGAATCAGATGAGACATTATTAATTCTACAATGTGACCTAGCAATTGTTAATTCTGGATGCATTAAACTTGCAAAATTCATTATTGAACAATATAAGCATGAGTACTTCTCTATAAATAAAGCTTCGAAGAATTCAAAACCGATAAAACATGTCTGTATCATACTTCACATGCGACGGGAAAATGATATACGTACTATATCATCATTCAATTTCATGTGTGGTTGGGATCTGGTTACAATAGAAACTTTGTCTCCTCAAAGACATCCTCTCCACACTTATTTGGACGGAAATTTGATTGATATGCTTGAGACTACTTATAGATTTGAAGAAATTCTTAAACAAGAATTATTCTGGTGTTTGCTTTGCATGCGGTTTCAATCTTCTTCCGAATCTGTAGACTATATTAAGTAGGTGTTCCAGATCTGTCATATAAATTTGTTATTATTGTATTATGGTTTGCGAAATATATAATAATTTCTGCATGGTTTATTTTTTTATCAATAGGTTACTCTTCGAACGTATTCCACATCACAAAACGTTAAACGATTGTATAAAAATCAAGTCAATTGAATGGTTGCAAAAGAATACTCCTGAAAATTGGCAATTACAGATTGCAATGAATAAAACGAATCTATACTTATATTCATCATTTTCGGTCGCGCTTAAAACATTTATCAATAATCTCGTTCGAAAACCAATTGCCAAGTTTCTTAGCGCGTTAGAAATGGCATCAGGCCTTTCAGTGCTTTTCAACAATGAATATTTGAACTGTGATGATTTATATGATGATTTATACGCAGACGAATATTATTCTGATAGCACTGCATTACTCGAATTCTGGAAAAAAGTTTGTATGGATCCTAAAATTATTAGCACAGAGAATATGCGGGAACCTCAGCCCGATGTATATCCTATAAGAAATAAAAAGCTTTATGTGAAGTTTCCTTTCTCATTGTACTTTATGAAGCAAATTGATAAATTCAAGAGACTATATGAAGAAGATTTAGCAATGCTGGAAGAAAATGAAGAAAATATTGATGAGAGCGGAGAACTCGATACTTCTGTTGTTGATGCCTGTATTGAAAGATTTTCTGCTAACATCATATCCGCAATTCCCGCATTAAAATTGCCACAATTCTTTGAAAATTCAGAACCGTATTTCAAAGATTTTGTAGATTTTATATCACCAACATATGGAAATGATCCTAATAATAATTGTAGATTCTTATCATGGATTATTTCTTATCACATGGGTCAGCAAAAACCAAATCCTATTAAACTTCATATGTATTGGTGGAAATATGCTGAACTTGTGCTGGCTGAATTACAATTATCAATATTATGTCCATCAGTTATAGAGGAAATGATTGAATTAGATTTTGATGAAAGCAGAGAATTGAATTTTGAAGAACGTTTATTAGATCAAATTTCAATGATGATGATAGGAAAACTCTATAGAATCGATATTGATAATGTTAAAAATGAACTTTCGGCATGGCAACACGACGTTGTAAATATAATATCATTATCAACAAAATTACCAAATTCTTTTGATAGTCCAGCAATGCATAAACTTCGAATATATAATGATCTTTCAAAATCTTTTGATGTGCCAAAGCTTTTGGAAATTCAAGAACTTGAAGGCGAAGAAGAAGTTATTTCAGAGCAATTTATAGATATGGCATTCGAAAAGTTTGATGAATTACCACTTACAGAAAATAACTTATCATCGAGACGATCTTTTATTTATAGATGCATAAGCATATTATCACTTGAGTCACCTATTCGCCTTCACCTTTACAAAAAGATATTTTCTCAGGAACCTTTGCCTTTAACTTTCCCGACAATTCATCGCATCTTCCTTACAGAAGATAATGAATATAGTGAAGAAAATGATTTATTCATTGATCTAATTAATGATCCACGCGAAACTTTAAGAGATTCCGAACGTTTGCAAGTCATAGAAGAAATCTTGAATGGAAAACATTATGATTCAACAATATCAGCTTTATGTTGTGATGTTATTCAATCCCAATTCTTTGATGCTTGCGGACTAAAACGATTATCACAGCATTTCATGAAAGCAACGGAAGTCTTGATAACTACTGACGTTAAGTCGCTACAAAGAATATCTGCGATCGCTCTTTTGAAAACATTTGTAAACAAATTATGGAAATCTACATCGATGGAAAAATCTTTAACCGATCCGTTAGAATTCGATTTTGATGCTGACGACGATAGCGACCAAGAACCTATTGATTATAATCAAACATTCAATATCGATGACTTAAATCAACGTTTGGAATTAACACAACCCTTGATCCATTCATTTTTGCTCTACTTACTAAAATCCTTACGATTACAAGGATTTTCTATTGATGATATCAGAAGATTTTGTGAAGTACAACAACAAATCATACCACATCTTGGGGAAATTCCATGGGATAATAAAGATAATCGTCTTGATTATAATCCATATTGGTTTATGGAACAGCATAAGCAATCCGAACATGCAGCTACAAGAATCATAGTTCGTGGAGATGATACTCCTTTGAAAGAACTAATAAAGACCATATTAAACCCTATCGCCGAGGGAATAATCAATCATCGAATTTCATTTGCAGGAATGATAATTACAAGACTTTATCTTATTCAAGCGACGCGTGAATGGAATCAAAGTGAAACATTGCTGGCAAATCATATAACAAAATTTTTAGACAATAAACAAGACAAAAATCGGATTCCTCCAATTTACAAGCAAACATTGACTAAGTTTTTGACTAATAAACAAGACTTTTGCAAAATTGGTCCTGAAGTTGATAATAGGAGAGTTTATATGGCTTCAGTGATTGCGCATGTAATTGCATTACATATTTCAGTTCCTCAAGATCTTTCACCATTGGCTATGTATATGCATGCCTTACAAGATTGTAGAAATGATTTTATTTTGGGATGTCCATCAGATGAGCAAACAGTCATAATGAATGCTGTAATGATGTCAAATATGGCAGACAAACGTTTGACAAGGTAAAGATATGAAATAATATTTATTATATTATAAGTGATTTTATGATAATTAAAATAAAAAACTTTTTATTTTTTTATTATTAGATACCAATGCCAGTGTGGATATGTATATTTAGTTGGTGAATGTGGAAATGTGACACATGCAAGCAGTTGTCCAAAGTGCAAAAGGGTCATAGGAGGTCAAACTTATGACAGACCTGCGGCAGGAAACGCACGTTTAGACCATATACCGTTGACACAAATAAGAGACGCCACGGATCAACGAGGTTATATTGTAGAAACACAAAATATAGAAGACTCTTACAGCGTTAGATCAATGTCACCAGCGTCTTATAGAATTATTCATCTTTTTACGCATGCTATCATTGGAATACAAGCTCCATCTCAAAATGTTACCAGATTTATCAAGGGTAATACGAACACAAATAACCTTGATGAAAATAATATAGCCGAGTATTGTGTGACGCACATTAATCATGATTGGAATGTATTGAAAAACATTTTTGCCTGCGGTGATGAACAATTGGCTTTGCTTTTACATGCAATTATTTCAGAAATGGCACGACAACCAATGCAAAAACAGGCTAGATTAAATACACCAAACGAAAGAGAAGCTTGGGAAGTGCAATTTAATCAGAAATATGTTTCACCGTTAATTAAAAATGTTATGGGATCCGTTACAGAATTTCGCATGCAGTTAGAAACAAATGTTGTAAATGCTCAACCAAAAATTGAAGCCGAAATTAATGAAATGGTGACATTAAATGATCTTTATGTTACAAATCATTTACCACGACTATGGCGTCTGATTGGTGAATCTAAGTTTGATAATTTCCGAGCTTATTACTTAAATAATGCAGAATATAAGGAATCATTCCCATTCTTGGCTGTATTTTTGAAACATTATAAATATTTATCACTTATTCAATGCCTCCCTCCACTTGTGAAATTTGCACAAATTTTACATACTAGTCTTTCATATCGAATCGAAAGACAAGAAGCAAGATCATTAACATTTAGGAAATTTATTAGTAATGAAATTGAAAACGATGACACGGGCGAAACAGGTGGATCATTAAAAAATGCGTTCAAACTTTTTGCGGAAGCCTGGAATAAATTGATTCCACATGTCAAGAGATATCAATGCTTAGAGTTACCATATAAAATGCCTGAAATGAACGAAGAAATGCAAGTTGTTTTAGGATTATACGAAGAAGCTAATGAAGGCTTGTTCTTATGTGGTGCAATAGATTTCTTAGTCCAATTACAAAATGATTTCCTTAAAGAAGTTATTGAAATTCCTTCATCAACATGTCAATCTCTAAAATTCCTTGAACAAACAATGATTCAAACTAAAAAGAGTGGAAAACAAGCAGCAATTCCTCCTGTATATCAATTGCAATCTATTTCACTTGAGAATATAAGGCCAGTACACGTAGTCTTATATGAATATAATTCAAATATTTTCGGACATAGTCATTTTGATCTGAGAATTGGCCATGGTCGTGAGATTCAATATGATTTAAATAAAATTGAAGCGGAACTAGCTTTTGAATTGGTTCACGAAAAAGCATTTATTGTACCTAATGAACAAAAATCTTACCTAGAAACTTTTGTGTATCATAAGGAAATATTCCAAGGTTCTATGACAATATTGAGCGAAATTAAAGAATTAATAGAACAAGAACCAATTCCCGACGATAAGAAAGCTTTGTTTGGAGGTACTTATTCATCGTTTAACAAGCCATTTGCGGGAGAAAGTAGTATTTTCACGGCAACATTCGCATTTGAAAATCCGAAGGATTTACTCTCAACTTTGGAGATGATCCTTTGTTTCCTTAAACGCACTAATGGAGGTGATGGTAATACATTAATCACTGAGTATATAGAAAACTGGATGAAATTAACTGTGCTTAAAGAAAGTAATAGTAGTTTTAGATTATTATCAAGATCTGGTTTACAACTTAAACATATAGTAGCATTTTATGAATTGGTAGAAGAACATGTTGCGGATGTGGTTGCTAATTGTGTTCATTATAAATATAAAGCCAAACTTGATGAATCGTTAAAACGTGAAATTTCAAAAGCAATCGGGTTTGAATTATCAAAACAAGAGCAGGCATATGATGCAAAACCATGTATTCCATCTGAAGTTTTTGCTACAGCATTGAAAAGGTTTATTGTAAGGTATTTAACTACTAGTGAAAATATCAACGAAACTACAACTTTGTCAGACTATATGGTTGAGGATGAAGGATTGGAATGTTGGCCTGATTGGGCAGATAAAAATATTATTAAAAATAAATTTCCTCCGTCGTTGTTGGTTTCCCATACTTTTGAAACATATCAATACACTAAATACACTATAGAGGTAAGCCGTTATTTTATTCTTACTAGTAAATTTTTTGTATAGTTAGCTATAGCTTATATCGTAAATGATCATTTTGTAGAAAACACGTGCTAAAAAACCGGATCCAATTAAAGAGGACACTGGATCAAATCAAAGAAAAAGTACTAAGAAAGGAAAGGCTAAATTTATTGATAGAACTTAATACCTCTTATTTTAAAAATCTTTTATTTGATTTGTAATGAAATAATGTGCATATTCTTTTTTTTATATTTTAAAAAATTATTTTCCAACTATTATGTATACATTATAAATATAAATGAAACGTAAATATCAAATATTATAAATAAATATCTGTTTATTAAAATTTAAATAAAAAACATGATCTTTTGGAATCTCGTTTATGACACTGACCCCCCACTCTAAATGCCGGCGGGTTAAAAGTCCCTAGACAGGATTTTTTTTTTTTTGTGATCACTTAGATTATCAGTTATGTGCTTAGTAACAAACTAAAAACATCATTTAATAACCAATAAAAAGGGTCCTACCCATGGGGGTTTTCATCAACAAGATATAAATTATTGATGGAACTGACAAATAATAAGTAATTATGGTTTCTAGAGTAATTAATAAACTAATATAACTAGTATATAAAATCAGTGAAGTAATATATTAGTTGGGTGGGATTCATGTATTAATAGCCACCTTTTTGGTGCTTAGTTATTCAATTAATCGCAATTGCTCAATTGCTCCCATATTTATGTTAATTTTCAACCTGAAAATAGTAAATAGTACAAATAAGACTATTACGCTTTATTAATAATAAATAACTAGTTTGACATATCGATAATGCTAAGTATTATATTAATTCTTTTGCCTTTTAAAAGTAAGAACATAAAAGTTGCACAAAGTTACTTTTGCATATATAGTCAGACCTCCTTAAATACAACTCTCTAAATGCAATACCTATCTAAATGCAAACTAATGCAAATTTTCTTATAGTTCTCTAAACCATGTTATGATATCAAAATTTAGTTCAAACGAGTTGCATTTAAGAGGTCTGACTGTATTATAAATAAATTTTTTTGTAATATTCTATAATAAAATAGTTAAAAAATTTTAATCATTAATAGTCTACTTTTAATGATAATTAAAAGAATTTTAATTACAACATGAGAGCGACCTTATACACTACACTAAATTTATGAATTTATGACGCAGTATGTGATAGACTTTTGATGTAGTCAAATTATTATATAATTACTATTTAAATAATACATTCGATATTATTTTATTTCTTTTTTCACAGGTTAGTAACATGATCAACAAAATCTAGAAAAGCCGAATCAGGGATGGCATGTTATGATATTGGACATTTGGACAATTTGGACATTTGGACAATTTGGACATTTGGACAATTTGGACATTTGGACAATTTGGACATTTGGACAATTTGGACATTTGGACAATTTGGACATTTGGACAATGTCCAATTGTCCAAATAATTTTGATTGGACATAGTACTTTTTTTATTGGACATTAAAAAAAATTAGTTTAATCTTGGCCTAAATTAAACTTAATTCTTGCCAATATTTACTGATACAAAATATCTTTAATTTATAGTATATTTAATATGCATATGTACATATATATTTATGCTACTGAATCAACATAAATTCTATTTTTTTTACAATATATATAATTGATATTGGCTAATGAAATATGATTAATCAAACAGAATTTTAGAAAATGTAAATAATTGTATTTCAAAAAGAATAATAACAATAGATGATTTTATTTTTAATTTTAAAGTAAAGGTATATTATAAAGAAAACGGGGTAGCCTATTTCAGATATAATCAAATTTTGGTTAATCACAGATAGTTGCTACATAGTAAAGCTAAATTTTACTATTTGAATCGATTAAAGTCGCTTACAGGAGATCAAAATACACTTACCCTGAAATTTTTATTAGGATTAGAGAACTTTTTATTATTTGCCTTTTAATTTTCCTTTTAATTTTTACGTTCGTCATCGAATGTATTTTTTAAAAAATACGTTCGTCGGCGAGTTTATTTTTTTAAAACATTTTAATTTTTTCGTCGAACGTAAAAATCAAAAGTCAAATAATAAAAAGTTCTCCAATACTAATAAAAATTTTAGAGTAAGTGTATTTTGATCTTCTGAAGACGTTTACTTAAGCGACTTTAGTCAATTTGCATAGTAAAGTTTGGACTTGACTATGTAGCAACTATTGTCGATCGTGAGGTAGCTTATAACCTATTTTCAACTTTGTCGTCATATTATTAAAATTGTCCAAGAAATTATTGGACAATTAGACATATGTCCAATTGACAATTTGGACATATGTCCAATAATCTTACAATTTATTTGGACATTGTCCAATGCCTGAAGGTCCAAAAAATTATTTGGACATTTGGAATATGTCCAAATGTCCAAATGTCCAATTAAATTTATTTGGACATTGGCCAATGCCAACCCTGAGCCGAATTATCTCCATGATTTAAATTGATAAATTCCGTGAATATGCAACATTTATGGAAAAAACATGAATATAAAATACGGATTGACTTTTTTTATAGGGATTGTAGACCCTCTAAACCGATATACATAGTGAACAGGCTAAGTTTTAGTATTGAGAAATCATCAGTTCGAAAATATTATAAACTATTAGATTTATGTAGAAGACTTGGTGGATTAATTTTCTCATCATAATTTGAAAGGCTATCGATTTTAACAGATTCTGGTTTTGAAAGTTCAACAGTATAAAACTTATAAAGCGAAAACAGGCTTGGTAGATTAATTTTTTATCATATTTAACAGTTGAAGATTCAACAGACTTTTGCTTATAAATGTTATTATATTTAATAAACATGAATAAGGAATTAAATAAGGTTGGATATTGTTGAACCACCCAAAGCTAATCTTGTCAAAAATCGATAACTGTCAAATACGATGAAAGTTAATAATCAAGTCTGTTCGCTATATAATCTAAAAAATTTATAATGCTTTCAAATAATAACCTCTTAATACTGATACTAGAACTATCCACCATGTGTATCGGTTTTGGGAGGTTGGAAGTAGCATTTTTATTTTTATTTTTGAAAAGCCTGTCAATGAAATGACAGAGCATCATTATTGTGAGATCAGAAGACTTTATAGATCACATGTTCTAGTTGACATTTATAGAATTCGTCTTATATAGTATATATCTTATTAGATGTAGATAGATATTTTCTGGTTAATATAATGATTGTGTATGATTATTGGAATATGAATGACTATTACTGTTAGAGAACATGTAAGGGAATCAAGTGGTTTTTATGTAGTAACTAATTTAAAGACCTTAATTAATAGAGGAGGTTATCTTTCCGCTCACCTTGCAGTGAAGGCTGGCTGGCTCTAACGTTCCACCTCTCCTGTCCGTCGCTCAGTAACTCATAATTAAAGACACTTGTATAGGAAGCTATTACGTAGTGGGTGCTGTTAGGCTCTGTGGCTGCAATAGGATTCCACATTTAGCAATTAGGCTTCAGCTACCGTAGGCAATGCAAGGACTCAGTATACAGTTGTTTGGTGGCTAGGCTCTGCATCTGTTGTAGGCAGCGCAAGAACCTATGTCTTAGTTTTCACTTACGTCGCCAATAAAACTACAATCTGGCTGCGGTATGTTTTAGTGGTCAGAGAGATGTAATAGGCTATGAGATACATGCTAGTTGTTTGGGATGAAATATCCCTTTGGAGATATAGACATTTTAGCATAATTAATATAAAGCTTGCTAAGCCTGAAAATGATGGCGAATAGAATCCCTATATGTTTCTTCTTAGTGTAAATAAAGTTACTAATCGAGCAATAATATATATGCAAAGCATCCAATAACGGGAGTTATTTGGCAATCTGATCATAGTAAGATGACGGATTATAATTTTATTTTTTTACTTTTTGAATTTATTTTTTATATTTTTTATTTATTTAATTTTTATTAGTTCAAATCCAAACATGTTTGCAAAATCAAATCAAACTAAACTAATAATAATGTTCGAGTTTATTTATTATTTGAGTTTGGTTTAATGATGCCTGACGATTGACGAAACCCTCGTCACTGACGATTGACGAAACCATTTCGTCAAGTGACTTCCAAATGACGAATTGACGATTGACGAAACCTATGACGATTGACGAAACCTATGACGATTGACGAAACCTAAGCAATTTCTGGGCTGAAGATCACTTCCGATCTCAAAAGTTTACATCGGAACCAATAGAATTACAGGATTTTGTGTAACAAAACAAATGTAAAAACAAAAAACAACGCGAAATTTTATTACAGCTGTTTTGAAAAATAGTAGGACACGTGATGAATTTTGTGATTGTAAAAAAAAATACCGATTGTTGTGACATTTGTTTTGAAAATATTCACGGACAGTAAAATCGCGAAAAAAATATGAAGTTCGATAATAAAATTTTCGGCCCGGAACAAAATATAACGCGATTAATACTATAAATTATTAAAATATTTAAATAAAGATGTATTAAAGGATTAAAATTAGTTTATTAATTAAAAAAATTTTTCATTCTTCAAAATTTTTAACTTTGAGTGACGATATTTTGGCAGCTACTAAATCAATTTTAATAACTTTTTTTTATTTGAATTCTACAAATTCGTAGAATTTAAATAAAAAAAATTATATCGAAGTTAGCTTGATAGTTGTTAGACTATTTCTCAAACTTTTAAAAAATTCAAATCAAAATAAAGTCTGGGTTTGAGATATAGCAACACTGGTATTGATTACCAGTGGTAATAAATAGATGATATCTCAACATTTACCATACCAAATTCGATAAACTTTTTTATTTGAATTTTACAGATTGTAGAATTTAAACAAAAAAAGTTATCAAAATTGATTTGATGGTTATCAAGATTTCGTTGCTCAAAGTTTAAAAAAAATTATGACGCAGACAACCACCAAGCCAAATTCAATGGTCTTTTTTTTTTTTTTTTTTTTGCATTTTACGAATCAAATAAAAAAAAAAGCTCATTAAAATTTACTTTGTGGTTGTCGTATACCGTTGCTCAAAGTTTTAAAAAATTCAAAACGTCTATCAAAATAAAGGCTACATTAAAATTTTCAGACTTTGAACGATGATATCTTGACAACCACTAAGCCAAATTCGATGAATTAGTTTTTAATTAAATTCTACAGATTCGTAGAATTCAAAAAAAATTTTATCTAAAAAATTTTGGCACGGCTTTTTTTCGTCAATCGTCATGGTTTCGTCAATCGTCTGGTTTCGTCAATCGTCAGTGGTTTCGTCAATCGTCAGAGGTTTCGTCAATCGTCAGAGGTTTCGTCATTCGCCAGAGGTTTCGTCAGACGAAACCATGACGAAACCTTTCGTCATTGCAAAAATAGTTTCGCCAGGCATCACTAGTTTGGTTTGAGTTTGGAGTTTGATCAAACTCAAACTGAGACCGAACCGAACCTAGGATTCCTAAGTTCGGTTGACTAATTCCTCTTCCAACTTCCCATTGGATAAATACAAATACCATCAAACCTCTTTAAATCAATATATATGTTCAACGTCATTTCACATATAGAAACCGTAAAATAATAAAATTATATTTTAAATAAAAATATAACATTAAGTGTTTGATACGGTCTGTGAATTAGTTGTCAAGATAAAGATTTGTAATAAGATAAAAAATTATTCTTAGTTTTATTATATACCTTCACTTATATTGTAGCATATATTACTTTTGAGAGTTAACATCGGTAATGCCTCGATCTATCCTTTAATTAAGGATCATTCAGATTGAATCTGAATACTTTCTTGGCATTTTGCTTATTTGCGCGGGTAATACAAACCAAAAAAGTAAATCTGATTTTGTAAAATAAACTAAGTGCGTGAGATAAAAATTTAGGGTTAGGGCTTTAACGTTAGCATCTCTGCTAATTTTTTCGGTAATATAAATAATAGAACCAATTACTTATAACTCTGGTCAAATTGCAAATAATTTGGCTAAACCCAGAGCTTTTCTATTCAAATCTGGCCAAACAATCTGCAACTTTGACCGTAGTTATAAGCAATCAGTTTTACTATTAAATTACCGAAAAAATTAGTCCAAATGGAGGTATAGGGTTAGGCGAAGCTTGCTTATGTAAAATTTCATTTCCGTCATTTTTAATTATTGCACTAAGATCGATTTAAACATTAGTTTTGTATATTTTATCTTTTTTCCTCTTTCACGCGAGATCGGATTCTTTGTCGGGCTGATCCGGAATAGTCAAAATTTACTCTCCGATAGGCTATTCCTCTCCAGGAGTTTGCATGACCCGCGCAAATAAAGTGGATGCCCTTCTTGCTCAGTACATTTGATGATAGATCGTAAATTTGACACAAATGCTAGGTGATTGAGATGCTATATACACGGCGATATGATTTTTAGTTATGCGAAATATTTATATTTGATACTCAATTTTTTTTTTAATTTTATGAAATTTTCGCAAATTTTATATGTAAATTTTTATTTAAATTTTTTATGACTTATTTATTTTTGCAAAAGAATAATTAATATTTTATTATCGGTCGTATAATCAGGTCGTGTAAATTTATGTTTTCACCAATTAAGAAATGATGAGCGTCGTTTCAAAATTTAAAATTGACTTAGGTCAATTTGAAATCGACTTAAATTGTGAAATGACGCAGAATATATGTAAATTTGCAACTTAGAGTAATATTTATTTTCAGTATTACTAGTTAGCTAACTAGCACTTATTGCAGTATTGTATCAGCATTACTGTACGATTCCGAAAGCTATTTTCCTAAAGAACTAATTATGTTCTTTCTGGAAAATTATACTTACCGCCAAAATCCCAAATCCTAAACTCGGTACAAATTATCTCTCTAAAACTTTATTAATGATTTTTATCTAAACAAATTAAATAAATTTTATATATTTACAAAATATTAAATTTATTTTTTTCATTTAATTTTTTTATAAATACAGTACATTTGTTCTTTTTAGGTTTGGGATTTGTACTAATTTGTGCGGCAAGTATAGGGAAATGGTTTCGAGAACTTGAGTAACAAATTGTATTATCATTAAAAAAATGCAATTATTTTTTAAACAAAAGTAAAAATGCGACCCAGAATACTATTAGGAATTTTGAAACAGAGTTGGTATATTTAAAAACACAAGTTTGTAAACATAGCCCTTAGCATAATATTATTCCCTTGAGAATAAAGTACTAAACAAAATCTTTATAAAAATTTTATTGGTTGTGTCAAAAGCACTTATTTATGTCAATGGTTTAGATTATTCATTTTTACAAACAGAAAGAATTCTGGAAGTGCTCAAATTAAATACTGTATTAATTTGCTTGTTAGTAAATCATATCCTTTGTTGTACTCTGTTTCAGTGTAGTTAGAGATAATACCAGTTATTAAATATTAATTTTGAGAAAATAAAAAAAAATTTTAATTGATACAATGATGATAATCAATAAATTGTAAATTTAATTATACATAAAAACAAATTTAGCAACACCTTCATATCAAGTAGTTGTTATTTTTATCATGCAAGTTTTAATCATATATTGAACCAAGTTTCAATTTGAGATTTTACTCAAGACTAGAGGTAGGGACCTTGCTTAGGTTGGGGTATCTACCCTTGTGGTAAGTATTATAGCAATACGTCACTTTGACATAGATGTACAAAGTGATGTATGTCATAAAGATTTTGTATACTGTGAAAGGTGACTTACCTATAAAAGATGCCATATGCTGCAAAAAATGCCGTATGCCATAAAAGATGTTATATGCCAAAAAGATACCAACATTAAATTTTTAATAGCTCTCAACTTCTATTCTCTTTTGATTGTTATGTATTCTTGTTCTACATCATTTCTGAATTTATATTTATTCTGATTGCCATTTTAGAATTGGTATGCATAACCACTATCTTTTATAATCACCAATTTTCTTGATACAAACTATATAGTTATAGAGGAGAAAGACTGTAACTTTTTGTTCAAAAAAGGTAGCTTAATTTCAGACACATTCTGTATATAGTTAGCCTCTATAGATGCAATCTCTATAAATACAATACCTCTTTAAATGCATGCTTTTGACTTGTTTATAAAAAATTGTTAGTGCTAAATACATATTCTAAGGTAGATATGCCTAATTCAGTATGGTGCCTAATTCGGCACATTTAAGATATCTTGAGATTTTACTGATTGAATTCATATAATTTTGGTACCATTCGATTCGTCTTGATGAGACGAATTGAATGGTACCAAAATCATGTAGTTCCAATTAATAAATCCCAAAAAATTATCATTTAGATAAATTTCTTTATTCAAAGTTCCAACAAAAAAGGGCAATATAGAAAAGTCAATTTTTTTGTTGATAAATTGATATTTTGCATTGAATAAAGTTGTTGCATCGGTAAACTTGATATTTCTACTAATTTTAATAACTTTATATTAATATTGTCACGTAGTATTTTCAATATTGTATACTAATGTATTTAAGTGCTCCTGCAGCTCCGATCTGGGTCATTTTTCAAAATGATTTATAGGGGCGATTTTCACTGAACTTAAGTCACGCATGTCTTATTTTTTTCATTAACTTTTGTGCAAAACATAACATGCATAAAAACAAGGCTCAACTAATGTAAGGGCATGATTTATGCAAGAAAAAATCACGTAATTTAAAAATATTTAGGCTATTTAATTTAAATTAAATACTGTATTTATTGTAATATCACTTGTAACCTTAAAGTGTATCAATACGTAATAATTTGTAAAACACCATATGATATTACATTAAAGATTAATACTGCTACAAAGCGAAAGTGCAATAATTTGAACATATTTCAAAATAATTTAAATTAGTTTTTCGTATTTCCAAATGTTTTAATTATGGCAAAGAATAATAAGGCAATTAAAGATTCATCAAATAATCCTAAACCTCCAAGCATCAAAAGTATCACACATAATTATAGTATAGGGAAACTACCCTTAGATGTGGCATTGAAAATGATGGCCCTCTCCCTCGCCCAGGTCATGCTAAAGTTCTAACAAGCTATGAAGAAGAACAGCTTGTTGGTTACTATCTTAATATGAAAAGGCTTGGTTTTGGGTTAACCAGATCTGGTGTAAACCAATGCGTAATAGATATTGTACGTCGGGGCAGGCGGCCTAATCCTTTTAATGAAAATGGACCAGGCCAAAAATAGTGAAAGTGCTTCATGAGCGACCATCCAGAGTTTTTATTTCGTGTTCTACAAGTTCTAAATAAAGCTCACACACAAAAAGGCAATCATATTATTATAAATGATCATTTTGTCAAGCTCGAAAAAATTATTAAAGAGCATTTACTTACCCCCGATCGAATTTGGAACATGGTGCTGCTTTTTTTTAGTCTTTTTTTTTTGAACTTTTTTTCTTTTTATTTAATTTTTTTTTATTCGAACCTTTTTTTTATTTGATCTTTTTTTATTGAATTTTTTTTTTTATTTGATTTATTTTGTTCGATATTTTTTTTTTGTTTTAGGAAAAGACGGGATTTGTTGTCGAACCCAGTCTTCAAAAAGTTTTAGCCTGTAAGGGAGCTCGCCAGGTTCATCGAGTTTCAAACAGGGCTCCAATGAACATATTTCTATATATTTGACTATTTTAGCTGCTGGAACTTACATCCCACTATTGTTTATTTTTAAAGAAAAACGAACGATCCCAGGCCTCTTAAATGGAGCTTCTGCTGGCTCCGTCATGGGATTTACTGAAACAGAATACATGTGAGAATCCCTATTTTAAAATACATTGAGTATTTCGTTAGTTCTATTTCGTCTATACAGGACCCCAGACATATAGTACAGAGGTATACATTACGCAATTTAGCAAAAACTGTTTTTGGCAATTATCTTGGCATCCAGTAGTCCAATTTGAATGAACTTTTTTTTAAAATGAAGCTCTCAGTGAGGCGCATCTAACAAAAAAAGTTCATTCAATTCTAATTACTGGATAGAAAGTTATTTAAGTAATAAATTTTGGCGTTTTCAGCAAATTAGGTCAAAATTGGCCAAAATCTAGTTATGACCTATATGAGAGATGTCCGGGGTCCTGCCTATACGCCCTGTTTTATTAATTATGGATGGTCATAAGAGTCATGTAAACTATATTAGCATCGACTTTTGATACAGAAACAATATACTTCTTTATACACTCGTCCTCATACCACTCACATTTTGCAGCCAGCTGAGTTGCTATTTGTACACTAAAAAAATTTTACAGTAATGAATTTAAAAAGTTTCGGGTTAAAAATAATGGAAAACTTGTAACCAAGTACATGTTTACTGAAGTTTTAGGGTCAGCCTATATTATAACCTATATACCTACTGCAATTTGTAATGCCTTTAGAACTACAGGCATATGGCCATTCAATTTAAACGCTATTAGCTCAGATCGTCTTGATTCATCATTGACTACTTTACAAATTTCCTTGTCCCCACCACAATTGTCTTCTTCATCTTCTTCATCTTCGCCTTCTTTTTTATCTTCACCTTCTTCAACTTTACCTTCCTCTTTGTCTTTACTTTCTTTGTCTTCACCTTCTTCATCTTTGACTTCTTCAACTTCATCTTTAAAATTGGCTCCAAGCCATCCACGTTTTACTAAGAAAAACCCTACAAAAAAAGTGTTGTTGTCAGAAATT
The DNA here is from genome assembly GCA_003550325.1 of Gigaspora rosea. Classification (NCBI taxonomy): domain Eukaryota; kingdom Fungi; phylum Glomeromycota; class Glomeromycetes; order Diversisporales; family Gigasporaceae; genus Gigaspora; species Gigaspora rosea. Next base: position 744,176 of record QKWP01000025.1, on the reverse strand, counting down.
GAGCTTTTAAATAAAAAGTTAATCAATTACAAGAAGAAGTTGAAACCTTAAAAAATCCCAGCGTCAGCCCTTTGCATTTAATACTTAAGTATCCCTGGCATCATAATTCAGAAAATCTAGAAGATGTACTCAAGTGCGTCGATTTAGGATGATTACTTAATATAATTGAAATTTTTAGATAGATTTCTTAAATAGAATAAAGGGCTGCTTTTTTGGATTGAATTTTTTTAAATAAAGGTTATTATGAAACGTTACACAATATAATTAGCAAAAATTTGGATTTTTTTAATAATTTTTATAAAATTTTATTATCGTAATGTTAACCGCGCCGAATTAGGCATATCTACCTTATATTTTGCAAATTCATGCTTTTTAAAAATTTTCTATATAAAGCTATCTCTCTAAATGCATATAATCAATCAACATTTAGTATACAAGTTATTTTATACAATATTAATAATTTTTATATTTAAAGCTACCATCTATTGGCTCCTCTAAATGCAAATCTTTCTAAGTGCATATTTTAAGCTTATTTATATATATTATATTTATAGACTATATAGATATATATGCATTTATAATAATTTTATCAAATAAATATTATAATTTGAATACTGTAATCTATTAAGTTATGGATAGTGATTGTACTTTGCCAAAAAATGTTACTTAGTTAACCAGCAAGTAAATTCATAAGTTATTCAGAACCCCGAAATATATATAGATAGATCAGGTATGAGTTTGCTTATTTTTAAGGTTTTTATGCTAATCTTTTCTATTTATAGTAATTTTTTGCTTATTTTTGAAGTTTTTTTGCAGATCTCTCCTTTTTTAGTATTACTATAATTAACCTGACCTATCTATGTATATTTCGGGGTCCTGGTTATTTAAAAATCAATAAATATTTCTCCCAGATATAAAATCTTACTTATTTTTCCAAGTAAATTATCATAAGATTGGTTACAAGAATTATTGTAGCCAATCAATTTTTATATTATTTAAAACCTGTCCAGCAACATAAAACAAGTAATTTAAATTATAGTACATATGTTGGGCCTCAAATTAAAATTGCAGCAGATTGAATCTGACACATATCAGATGACTATCAATTACTTGCCTTAAATGATCAGCAACAACTGGCCTAAACTAACTTCTAACTTTACCGTAATTTTACTCTAACCCTAATCTAATTTAGGCAGGTATCAATCTGATACAAGGATTGATCTAAGGCACAATATATATAATCCTTTTGTTGATAACACCTATTAGTTACAATTCATTATTAATATTTAATTACTCAGAATTATTTAGATATTCCTATTTAGGCATTAACCAGGTATATCTACTTGAGTATTACTTGGATGAATTTACTCGAGTATTGTTCGAGTGAATCTACTTAGATAACTTTAGTTTTACCCAGTTAACTGGGTAACAGCGGTAACTCAAATAATATCTGACTTGGGTATAATCTATAGTTATTACTAAAGTTGCTAACTTTAAAAATAATATAGCAACTAATAATATTTAAAAAAAGCAAATTAAGACAAAGATACTATAACAGATAACTAGAAAATAAATAATGTTAAAAGTATAAAACAAAAAATTTAAAATAAAAATAACAAGGATTGGCAAATAGTATGTATAATAATGATATCTAATCTAAAAATAGAACAAATAAATACACAAAATCTGTTCTACTGCTATACTGTAAAGTCCTCACTACACTTTGTACAATAAAAAAAACTACAACTATTTTAAAAAAATCAAATAACTACTCTAGTAACAATTTTAAAATAATAATTCCAATAATTTTTTTTATTTTTTTTAAGATTTTACAATGGCAACTATGTTTAGATTCTTTTATTAATTTAATGAAATTAATAATACATATATATATATATACAGTAAATCCACTAAATATTTATAAATATTTAACTTAAACTAATCAATTTGCAGCCGAAGTTGGCTATGCTTCAGATGAATATTCTATCCCTTAAACTGTAAGCAAATCCAGGCAAATTTGGCTGGAAAATTGCTATAAATATGCTTATAATCTATATTTTTTAAAACTTAAGATATTTAACTAAATTTTTTTTTGATAAAAATTGAAAATAAGGATTATATTATAGTAGTATTTAATTTTATATTATAAGAAAAAAAGTTTAAGTTGATAATAAGCTAAAAATAGATAAATTTCAAAAAATTTTTTATCCAAAAAAATTATCTACTTTTTTTTGGCAAACTCTATAAATATTAGCTCTAGCTTCCTGATTTAATAGAATAATATAATTTATAAAAAGGATTACAACTTTTATTATTGCAACTTTTGTGATTTACTTGTAAAAATTAGGACTTGTATTAGAAGTGAAAAATTTTTTTATAGACGGAAACATATAAAATTTAAGAAAACCTAAAGAAAAATTTTATAGTAAAAGTTTTAAAATAAAAACTTTAAACTTTTATTGCTTTAAAGTTTATTAATAATTTTAAAAAATTTTCATAATAAAGTTTATAAAATATATTTTAAAGAAAATATTCTATAAATAAAGTATACCCCCATATGCTTAATAAATTTTTATTTTATTTAAAAAAATGTAATATTTCTAAAAAAATCCAGGCAAATTTGCCTGGATTACAGTTTAAGGGATAAACTTATTTTTTTCCAAGTTTTAACCTCAAACAATCTGTCCCACCAACAAACAGGCCATAGTGCTTTGGAAAACTCTAACAGAAGTTTATAACTTGATCTTCACTATGTCTTATAACTTCAGTTATTCAAATTGTAGTTTCTAACTAACATGTTCGATCTCAAAGGCTTTGTTATACCAATCTATGATCCGATCTGTATTAGGTCCATCAATTAACATCCTGGGTACCTGGCACCACAGTGTTTCAGTTTCCTAATACAGATAAGGCACACTATAAATTATGTTTGCCACTAATGAAATTTGAACTGGCAACCTTCCAATTTGCAATCTCAGAGCATAACCGCTATGCTATTAGACCCAAGATAATAATTACAATAATTATAATACTAATAATAATTACTTAATAGTAACTTAAAAGAAATACTAATAAACAAAAAAAAATATATTAATATAACTATTTCAAAATAATACTCAAAAAATTAGAGCTAAATTAGTAAAAAAAATAAAAGTAAAAAAAAAAAACAAAAAAATAAAAAAAAATAAAATATAATTTTTAATACTTTTAAATATAGCAAAAAAACATGTACCAAAAGCAATAATAATTTTAATTAAGTGATTACCAGAATAATAACTTTAAATAGTAATTTCAAAATTATTGAATAATAAAAATTAAATAAAGTTAGTAAGATATAAAAAATAAAATTCAAAAAAATACAAAAGAAAATAATTAAAATTTAGAAATATATAATTAAAATTACTCATGGTAATAATCACTACTATCACATGATTAATACTAATATTGATTACTATCAAGCATGTTAGAACAATTTCTAACTTACTTTTCTAATATTTTTAAGATGTTTGCATTACTAATATTGATATACTTTGATTACTTTTCAATTTATAAGTTGCTTACTTATTTTATTATTTATTTTTTTAATACTATATTTATTCTAAATACTCATTAAGTATATTTAACATTTTTTTATTTCTTTATTTGCAATTTAATTCAGCATTTCTTTTGTTATTCATACTTCTATTCACTGCTATTTTTTTACTGTTCTCTTTTGCTTTGCTATTCTCTTTTGCTTTACTATTTCTTTGCTTTCTTGTTCTGTCATGTTCTCTTGCTCTACTATGTTCTCTTGTTTTGTTGCTTTGTTTGTTTTTTTTTTGTTTTATTGTGTTTTTTTGCTTTGAATACTTTCTTGCTCTTTTGTTTTATTATTTTTTTTGCAATGTATTTTCTTTACTAACTGCATTCATGTTTACAAGAGAATTATAAAAGGCACATTTATAGAATTATTTTATTATAAAATATTGAAATGTAATCTAGTTATCTTCAAGCTTTTTTTTAGAAGTATCGGATATAAGTTTTTTAATATCACCAAGTAGTCCTATGATTGATCTTGAAACTACAAGTAATATAAGTAAAGGGTTAGCTATTTTCAAAATAAACAAAGCAACAGAATCAAATGTAGAAGTAGAACAGAACCTTTAAATTTAGTAAAAGCTTTATTTGATTCATAGGACTTAGCTAAGGTATGCCTTAACAATTATGCTAAGCCTACAGGTTTTTTTTGCATTAAAAGAGGTAACAAGTAATAATAGCAAATTTAAATAATACATGTTTGAGTGTACCTATTTTTGGAAAAATATTTGCAATCAAGTTATTGATCTTGCTTGTTAGTAAAATTGAAATTCAAAAATGGTTGCATGCCCATGACATATAAACTTATTTAAAACAAAATTATTGTATTACAGTATTACAAGTATTATAGGAACCATAATAGGACCCTGAAATATACATAGATAGGTCAGGTTAATTATAGGGTTACTAAAAAAGGAGAGATCTGCTAAAAAACTTCAAAAATAAGCAAAAAATTACTATAAATAGAAAGACCTGCATAAAAATCTCAAAAATAAGCAAACTCATACCTGACCTATCTATGTATATTTTAGGGTCCTGCTATAATCATTGAATAGTGCCTAATATCACATTATATATCTAAATATAAAAACTAATATCTAAAATTATAGAAAAGATAGAATTTAATATTATAAAGAAGAATATAGGGTCTAAGCAAATATTTCCACTTTTGATAGCAAAATTTTATATTTAGAGGACTTCCAGAAATTAGCTAATTAACTTTACTAATAGATTGCCCAAGACCAAACCCACCCACCCATAGCTCACACCCTTATCAGCTAATTAAATTTTATATTTTTTAAAATTTTTATAAATAAATTTTAATTTGCTAAACCAATTTTAATGATTTAGCAATCAAATTAATCCTCTTAGAGAGAAGTTTTCAACAAATCTAAAATTATTAAAATCCAATAACTGGATCCTATAATCAATATATATTTGTATTACTATAAATACTACAATATTTATAATTTATTAAATACTTACTATATAGTAATATACAAATTATATTTTGATCTTAGAATATAGTAATTGGATTTTTATGATTTTAGCCTGCTGGAATCCTCTCTTTAAGGGGGCTTCCAGAAATTAGCTAATTAAGAGGTGGATAAGTGGGTCAGCTCAAATGTCAGGTGTAATTCTGGCCAGAATTATCAAGTTCTTGCCAAAATTAAAAAATTTTAGCTCAATTTATAAATTTTTATTAATAAAGTTTAATATAAATAATAAATAACTTTTAATTTACTAAACCAATTTGATGATTTGGCTATAAAATAATCCTCTTATATAATTTATAAACCTAATCTCTACAATACTATTCAAAAGTTTCAGACTATATCTAGCAAATTTCATCAAAAAGTACAACATTTTGTAGAAGATTTGTTGTAGCTAAAAAATAAGGACTCTGTTTGGATCTTTAATATTTGACTAGATCTATATAATAATTAGCTAATAGGGTTATTCTGGATGTTGCTATTACAACAACAATATTTGATTTGCTATATTGATATAGTCTAAACAGACAATACCTATAAGATAAATTGATTTAATATGTACTTCACTCTTTTAGTAATAATAACACCAAAACAAAGCTATTGGCTTAAGCACTATCAAAAGATAAAACCACTGAATCATATGAATAGTTTTTTGAAGGTTTTAGAAATACAAATAATAATTCACTAATAGCTTTATTTTCTGACACTGATCCTGCATTGAGTAATACTATTTTCACAAAACTACCTATTATATACTATTTTTGTTCAACTTTTTTAAACAGAAAAACATTTGCAAAAATTTATAAAATAAACTCTGAAAGCAGTTTGATGAGTTCTATAGAGAGTTTCTCTATACACAAAATAGCACATTTGAAAAAGATTTTATATGCATTAGTTATACTTATTGAATAAGTATCTACAAGCTCAATATTACTTTAATAGAATAATACAAGAATGCAACAGATTATATGCTTAATGCTATTAGCTAAAATTATTATAACTACTATCCAAAGTACCTATTGTGTTAAAGTAATAAATTAATTAATTAAAAAAGGTGTATAAAGAATCTCTTTGTTATATAACTTTATTTGCACATACAGATTTTCTTAGATAATGAATCCAAATAGATATAACAGGACCCTGAAAATCTATGTGAGCTTATATTTGAGCATCATAGTAAATTTTTTTTGGTTAGCACTTTCATATTGGTACAGTATATATAAGCTACATTTCAAATATTATATAAGACTTTTAAAAATTTTACCTTTTTTTGAAATACAAATATTCTCTAAAAAAAAACTGAATTACATTCTCTAAAAAAAAAAAAAAAAAAAACAAAATTACCAAATTATATGGGATCTTTGCTAGGAAAATGACCTTCTGAGGCCATGTAGACTTTATAAACAAAATTAAATTTGCCAGCTATCCAATGATCCGATTCACATAAACTTTTTTTATACTATAGAGACTAGTGAGCTTTACGAAATAAAAAAAAATTGTTTAAAATTAAACTATTAAATAGCTGATTATTTTGAATTTAATTTATAAAATCTATATAGCCTTGAAGGGTCATTTTTCAAAAAAAATTACATTCTCTAAAAAAAATTGCATTTTCTAAAAAAAAAATTATATTTTCTAAAAAAAAAATTATATTCTCTAAAAAAAACAAACCAAAAAAAAAACATAATTACATTCTCTAAAAAAAAATTATATTTTTCTAAAATCAAAAAAAAGAAACCAAATCATATTCTTTATTAAAAATCTTTAAAAAAACCAAAAATTTTAATTTTTTACTTTACATTTTTCATTAGCATATTTCAAATATAAAATTTATAAAACTTATCCCATTAGCATTCTTTTAAATATACTCTATTTGACTATTAAATGTTTTCAAATATTATCCTTTTATCTAATACCTACTTTTCAAATATAACCTTTTTTTAAAAAAGGGCCTATATTAGCTATTTTACAAATATGATCTTATTGTCTGGATCAAAGCAAAGGACCTTTAGTTTCTACATATCATAATACAAAAGTTACTTTCTTGATGCATCATATATTAAAATATCAAAAACACAACTTTGCACTTTTCATCTGTCTACTCACATGATTTTTAAATTATTTTTAATTGGCCAATTTATGAAATTGATAATAACTTTTAATTCACCAGTTAGTTTTGGATGATTTAACTATTAAAATGTTCATCTCAATGAGACAATTCTAGAAAGCGCATAATCGTTAAAATCCAATCACAGGATCCAAGATCTTTCACTAAGTTAATTTCTTTACTATTGAATAACTTTTGTTCCACCAGGCTGTTTTGGATGATTTAACTACCAAAATGTTCATCTCAGTAAGACGATTCTAACAAGCCCAAAATCGTTAAATTCCAATTTCATGATCTAAAGATCGACAAAAATTTATCAATCATTTAATCAAATTGATTTTTATATATAAAATCAATTTGATTAAATGATTAATAAATATTTATCGATCTTTTGATCCTGAAATTGGAATTTAACGATTTTGGGCTAGTTAGAATCGTCTCACTGAGATGAACATTTTGGTGGTTAAATTATCCAAAACAGTCTAGTGGATCAAAAGTTATTTAATAGTAAAGAAATTTACTTAGTGATGAATGATCCCGGGATCCTGTAATTGGATTTTAACAATTTTGGCTTGTTAGAATCATCACATTGAGATGAACATTTTGATAGTTAAATCATCCAAAATGGACTGGTAGATCAAAAGTTATTATTAATTCTATAAATTAGAATATATATAAAATTTATAGTATAAGAAATAAAATTGAGTTTAGACAAACAATGCTATGCTTTTATCTAGTAAATAGCAAAATTTTTAATTATTATATTTATATAAATATTTAGCTCTGGACAAACAATGCTATGCATTTACCTAGTATAGATTGTTCAAGGTTCTAGGCATAATATAACAACTACTTAAATTCCATTTCTACTAATTAAGGCCCTTTGATAATTGAATCAGAACCCCAAATAATCTATATGAGCTTATATTTGAGCATCATAGATCATATAAACTTAATTTTTTGGTTCCTATAACCTGGCCGGATTATATTTTAAAAATTTTTTGAAAAAAATTTTTTATGTATTTTTAGTAGAATTTATATGTTTGTAGCCATGGTTACTGTAATCACATTTTATAAAATTGTTAATAACTCAAAATTATACTAGGGTAACCCTGTTGTGTTACTAACAAAAAATGCTCCTCTCGCGATTTTGTAATAATTTTGATTTTAACCCTAACCCTAACCCTAGCCAATCACAACTCTAACCCTAACTCTAACCCTAACTCTAACTTTAATATTATACTAACCCTAACTCTAACTATATTATATCTAAACTTAGTTATGGACCCTGGTTATTGTAACCTATGGTTACAAATATATTAATTCTTTTTAGTATTGTTAAATTATTACTGGTATTTAATACTACTATTATTTTTGTTATAAGCTATAGTATAATGTAAAGATTAGGTAGAACATAATATTTTTTAAAAATGATTATAATGCAAAAATTTGTTTATAAAATCACTTTTGGGAAACTAACAAAAAAGATCCCTTGTGAAATTTTGGTACAGGCTTTCTCTTCTATTTCATGCAGTTTGTATCAAGAAAATTAGTGATTATAAAAGAGTGTGATTATATAAAAGTCTTTTTATTAGTTTATTAAGGGTAGAGGGTATATAGATCATTTTTGTATAGTTTTTATATGGTATTTTGAAATTTTTATATAAAATTAACATATGCTACTAATAAAACTTTTTTAAATTACATCTAAATTTTATTAAAATTTTACAAAATATAAATAAAACAATTTATCTATTATGGTAATATTTTGAACTATTATTATATTTTAAAAAAATATACTTGCATATATTATAAAGTTTTTCTGGGTTGGCCAAAAATTTCTGGGTTGCACAAAATTGCTAATGCTGATTGGTCAATTTACGTAAATTTATAAGTTAGTTTTATTACTAAATTTTAATACCCAATATTAAAATTTCATATCTTACTGAGTTTTTGACCAATTTTAATGATTTTACTATCATTAGAATCAGAAAAACCTGCTTTACAAACTTGGCTTAAAATATAATTAGTTTATTTATTATAATTTTTCATAAAATTAAATATAAAAAAATTTACTATTAATTTATATATAATTTTAAAATAGTACCCTCTACCCTTAATAAATTGGTTTAAAATTTAATAGATTGTACAGGTGTTGTGATTATATAGAAGGTGATTATAGAGGAGAAAGACTATGTAAACTATCCTTTGCACCATATCCGCGGATTTTTGGAATTTACTATTAAAAATTTCAAAAATCTTTAATAGCGAATAACTTTTGTTCCGCCGGTCCGTTTTTGATGAAACAACTACCAAAATGTTCACATTGATGAGCCGATTCTAATGAACCCAAAATCGCTAAAATCCAATCACTGGATCCAGATATCGTTAACGATTTGTGTCACTTCGGGTATTTTAGGATTGAAAAAACCAATCCTAAAATATCCGAAGTAACACAAATCGTTAACGATCTCTGGATCCAGTGATTGGATTTTAGCGATTTTGGATTCATTAGAATCGTCTCATCAATGTGAACATTTTGGTAGTTGTTTCATCAAAAACGGACCGGCGGAACAAAAGTTATTCGCTATTAAAGATTTTTGGAATTTTTAATAGTAAATTCCAAAAATCCGCGGATATGCTATTCTGGGCCTTAATCCTAACTTTAATATTATTTGAAATTTAATTTTTGTTTTTATAAAAATTATTTTGATTTATATTCATACAAATTTTCATATTACTAGTATTGAATACCACAGGTGCAATATATAATTTAGTATATTTTAATAGCTAGGTGGGATGTAAAAAAATTTTTTAAAATTTTTTAAACTTAACAATTTAATATAAAATTTTTAAATAAAGTCCAGGTGGGCAGGTTAGTGAATTGACTCGACAAAAAAATTGTTAATTGATGATTGATTAAAAAAAGTTTTTAATGATCGAACAAAAATCGATTATGTAAATTTAATCGAGTATAATTGATCAAGCATAAAATTTATAAACTCGAGCATCTATAATTGATCAATCATTGGATCAATTATTGATCAATTATCAAATTAAAAATTAGGTAACTATGTAATGTAGGGTGCTCTCAAGCACCCAAATTACAATCACTTCATAGGCATCTTATTTCACAAACAATTAGACTTCACTGCTTTGTGTACTCAATAACCATCATGTAAGTGTTTACAGCAAGGGCCATGAGAATTCTAATACTTCCGATTTTCTTAGTTACCAGTAATAGATCTGTGTTCAATATTTAATTAGCAGAATAGAATTAGAACGACCAAGTGAGCTTGCTGCTGCAATGATTAATCAATGTTTAATCATTCCATCATCAATTACTAAAATCATACCATATCAACACCTGATCCCGATTTGGACCTTACGACCTTCTGAGACACTTATGTCATATTTTCTGTCTTTCATATTACCTTTTGCTAACCCGATCCTTCATTTTTTTTGAAACTATGCAACAATTATTTAACAATTAATATATTAGTGGGTTTCAGTATACAGACAAAATATTGTATATAGATACTTTATATCATATACGTACTATACGTATTTCACATGCTATACGCACTATACAACCATATGTACTGTATGTACTGTACGCTAAAAAAATTCAGATATTATATAAATGGCACATCACTAATTATAACCTATTAAAACAAGAAAAATATTTAGATTCTATAATAGGTTCCTAAACTGACATTTTTCTATATATTAAAATTTTTTAATCGATCAAATATATACTTATTTGATCAATCAGTATTATCGATCATTGATTGACCTATTGTTGCTTGAGCCCATTAATTGGTGCTCGATCATTTATCTAAGTTGATCAATAATCAAGTATCATATAATTGAGTCAATTCACTGGGCAGGTCATTACTTTATTAAATACTATAGTGCTAAATTATTATTTTTTAAAATTAAAATTTAATATTTATAATTTAAAAAATTTTAAAAATTTTTAAATAAAAGTCCAGACTATTGGGTCTTTTTTTTTTATATATAAGTTATATTTCAAATATTAGATCAGATTTTTAAAGTTCTTTATTATTTTTTGAAATATAACATTCTCTAAAAATAAATTATATTTTTTTTAAAAAAAAAAGAAAAACTGAATTATATTTTTTTTTAAAAAAAAAATCAACAATAAACAAAATTACGTTTCTAATAAAAAAAACAAATTATATTCTTTAAAAAAAAAACGAAATTCTATTCTCTAAAAAAAAAACAAATCTACAAAATCTATATTTGTTAATAAAAATCTTTCTAAAAAAAATATATTTAATTTCTTACTTTACATTTTTCATTAGCTCATTTCAAATATAATATTTATAAAAATTAATCTATTAGCATTCTTTTAAATATACTCTATCTGGTCATTAGCTGTTTTCAAATATAACCTTTTTAATCTATACCTACTTTTTAAATATAACCTTTTTTAAAAAAGGGTCTAGATTAACAATTTTTCAAATATGTCCTCATATAGATTGTTCAAGGTCCTATTTAATCCATATTTCAAATTATTAAAGTATTGAAATTATGTTTATACCTTATATTCTTTATTCTATATCCACTTCTTCAAAGATATTAGGTAACTAGAGCGATCTTAGACAGTAACCACTTTGTGTAACCTCACTTTGTTACTGTGATATATCTAAGTTGAAAGGCGTTTTTTAATAAAACTTAATAAAGAAGATTTAAGGCAATTTGCAATTACGAAAGAGGCTACTATTAAAAGTATATGAGGATACAAATAATTATTTAATTTATGTAATAAATAATTGTATTTATTAATGAAAGAGTATGAAGACTCGATGTTGAACATGGGGTCCACATCGGCTGCTTTTATACATTTTGAAATTTTACAAATGTAACGGTCAATATCTAATATATGTGTAATATATCTAAAACTACTATTAATAAAATATATAGTATAAATAGTATAAATATAATATATGTCATAAATAGTATATATGTAATAAATGAAATATCTAGAATATATGCCTTAAAAACTACATCTGGCAAATATGGATATATGGCATATTTGCCCACAGCAATCACCTAGCCAATCAGATTGCTAATCTAATATTAATTGGTAATTGGTTTCGATCTTATCATCTAGTGGTCATACAAGGATGATTTATAGCTCGTTAGAAACGTTGGTGGTTTCATCCAATTCTGATTACTAGATCAAGAGTTATGATCGTTTTTGTATTTTATAGTAATTTCTATAGGTCAACAATATATTAACTTACAATATTAACAAATTATTGGGGCTCTCTTATATTAAGTATAGTTAAGATTAAAAGATGATATTCAAGAATTACAGGTTTATCATTTGCTTCTTGTAAACTTTAATTAATTTAATTTTTTAAATTTGTTTTATTATTATAGGTTTATTTAGAAGATCTGCTTGATAAACCACAAATTTTTTAATAGCTTTAATAAGAAACTTTGATCTCAATAATATTGTTAAAATATAAAAATTATAAGCTTATTTACAGTTTACAAGCACTATATAATATTATTAACCAATGGCAGGCATCTTTGTACTTGCATGGCTATTATAAACTATAGCATATTTTGTGCACATTGTTTTCAAATAATAATAAATACAAAAATAGCAACAATTTGTATTGGGTTGGTAGCAAGGCATTGGTTCTGGGATAATCTTAAGGATATAGGTTTCAATAAATAAACTCAGGGCATTAATACATATAGTACAACAAATCAACAATTATTTAAGAGATTTGGCAAGATAAAAAAGGCCCTTAATTTTGTATTAGATTTTGAATTTGATAAAGAGTTAATTAATATGATTACTCTTTTTGTTGACCAGAAGATATCTATTAAAAATAACAAAAATAAAAGTAGTTCTAATCAACTAGGATCAATAATTATAAATAATTTCTTAGTTACAAGGCATCATAGATGGCCTCTAACAAAAAGACTAAAAAGTTCTTTAGAGAACCAAAGTCATGATAGATTAGCACATTTATTATACAATAAATTCTCAGAATCTCAATTTATAAAGTACTTCTTTTAAATATTAATCTAAATAACAGTTATACTACAGGTAAAAAATAAAAAGAAATATGTATATAATATTTGTAGTGGGTGAGAATATAATGCACATATATGCAAACAGAATAATAATAGTATAGAGTAGATATTTTTTATAATTCACATAGTTGTATATAGTAAGAATTAGATAAATTTATATTCTTGTTAAAATGCATGCATATATAAGCACCAGAGCAGAATTCATAATACATTTGCAACTGTATTATATGATTATAAATATTTGGTTTGAAAATAAGTTGTAAAATATCAAAATTGTGACTACTATTCTACTATTAGTTATTGATTTTGATGCATAGTTAACAACCCAAACATTATTAACAAATTTATTTTTAAGCAGCAATATTATATTCTAATATAAAGCAGTACAATAATTCATATGATATTGTATAGTATTAGATAAGTATTAATAATTTTCTCATTGTTTTCTTTATTGCTATTGGTATATTTATATATCTTTTTGTTCTTTTTGTTGATAGCTATGAGTTTAGGTTATTTATGGACATAAGCATTATAATTTTGATAATGAAATTTTTGCTTTCTAAATCTTGAATCAATTATTAGCAAAGGGATCATATATTAGAAACTAGTAAGAAACATTATTGTTTAAAAAAATTAATAAAAACAAGAATTAAAGCTATTATATATACCATATTTATATTTTGTAGATTTTTATTAAGAGATATGTAGTGTAGACTTAGCAATTTATAGTCTTGTAATATTTGGTTGTAGGCCATATTTGGTCATATTAAATATAATAAAACTTTTGTAATTCTTGTAATTCAATATTTTGAGACTCATTAAATTTGTTTCTTTGTTATTTGGTAGTTTAGTTGTACATTTTTCTCTGACTATAATTTTAAAAAGTAAATTAAGAGTAGAGTATACATCGATCATTTATTATATGATTTTCATAGTACAATAGAATTTTATGCATAAAATTAAAATATGCCATTACTAAAAGTTTTCCAAGCCACTATTAATTTTTACCAAAATTGGGTAATATACAGAGTAAACCTTCTATTTATAGTAGTAAAATCTTCAGAGGTTGTATTGTTTTAAAAAAATATACTTTTTTATATAGTTAAATTTGCTAAGGGGATTCAAATTGCTAGGGTTATACAAAAAAATTAATAGTTAAAATTATTTCCAAAACAGGTATTTACCCAATTAGAGTTGTGTTTACTATATAATCTGTTATACAAAAAAAATTTGCAATGCATTTCATATGATAAATGATTTATGACACTCTACCCTTAAGATTCTATATATAAAAATAACAAATAATTATATTAGTAAATAAAATGATGAATGAATGATATAATGTGTATAGTTGGAATGAGCCCAAATGTATAGAAATTATTTGAGTACATTCAAGAGAAAGTGAAGCTTTGCTTTTTTTTTGTGATTATAATTCTTATTATTGCTATATTAAATATGTAGATATGTGTTAGGTATTTTGTATAATGAACAATGTTTTCTGAGGAAGTTGTTAAATACTGAAATTTTTAGTAAAAAGCACTGTAGGTAAACAGCTAGCTGTGAGCAATAGTGAGCAGCTAGCACATGATATATTTCCATATGGGATTTATTTTTATAACTTTACAATTGTACATCACTTTTTTTTTATGCATTGAGTATTTAATATGATAAAAGATTTTTTTTGAAAAAGTGTTAAAGCTGAAATTTTAGTAAAAAGCACTGCAGGTAAGCAGCTAGCACATGATATTTATATGTATTATTTGTATAGCTTTGCATGTATAATAAATTCTATTTGTGTATCTTCTGATCATCACTATGGGTTATAGTTAGAAAAATTTTAAAATTTAAATATAAAAAAAAAACAAAAAGTAAATATTTATTTACTCATAAATCAAATGTAATTGGTATGTATTAGTGCATAGAAATTATAATTATAATTTGAGATCTACCTTTGAACTAGTAAAACATTATATAATTTGGTAATTTTTGCTATTAAATTTTCTCTTTTTATAATCAAACATTTTTATAAAAATAAATTAATTTTGTACTAAGTAACACTCTTATAAATATACCAAATATTGTAGAAAAAAATATGTGCATAATAGTAATTAAACATTAATTAGACTAGTAGATTATAATTATAGATATATTTCTTCTTACTACTATGTATATAAAATAAACAAGTAAACAAATACTTGTAATAACAAAAATATCTATATCTCATGATCTTTGGACCAATTTTAACGTTTCAACTAAAATATCTATATCTCATGATCTCTGGACTAATTTTAACGTTTCAACTACTATTATATGTAATTCTCTCCTCTACAATATTTGTTATATGCATGAGAAAGGTTCACTTAGTATAAAATTAGAGGAATGTCAGATTTTTAAAAAGACAAAAATTTCATAGTAATCATATCCCCGCAGTTTGCTGTGTATCTTCACTGGTTTTCAGGTGAATTGCGAATTAAAAACTTAATGATCATATTATTGCACAAAAATTATAATGATTTAGAAACTTAATGATTCTGATGATTGTTATATCAGTGCACAGAAATTATGATCATTAAGAATCTTAATAATTATGACAATCATGATGTCAATGCACTGAAAAATTATGATCGTTAAGAGTCTTAGCGCATTAGTGCACAAAAATTATGATTGTTAAAAATTTAAAAATTGTACATGATAGTGCACAGAAATTATATGATTTTTAAGATTAAAAATGATTATACACATCAATATACGGATAAAAATCATGCATGACAGTGCACAGATTGCAAATTTTCATATGATGAAGTGTATTAAATTTTTGGATGAACAGTTTCTGCGCAGTGTTTAAGAAACCTGTGCTTATTCATATAAAATTCTGTATTTATGCATATATTTTCTGTGTATTAATTTTCATAGAGAACTTAGCTTTACAAAATTTAATTAGAAATTATAAAATATTTATTTAATAAAAATACTTTATATATATGAAAGTCTATTTACACACTATATAAATTTTATACGTATTAAATTCTAGTTTTGTTTTATTGTAAAATTTTAATTTTTTATACACTTTATTTGCGATTTACCGCTTAATTGTTGCTTTTATTTTATATTTAATTAATATAAAAGCAAACAGTATTTGATTATATTAAACCTTTCAGATTTTTGTATACGTAAGTATAAAGTAGGGATGTTATCCTGTTCATTCAAACTCTGTTCGGCCCTGTTTGAAACCCAAACCAGTTAAACTCGAGTTTTTGTAGTCACATGATTTTTACTATAATATTTAAACTCCTCCTGCTCAAATTGAGTTCGGAATCGGTTAGATGAGCAAAATGCTTGATTAGAAATTGACTTTTACTATCGTGCATTGACAAAAAATATCTTTTTTCGATTGGCCGATTATTATGACGTTATGCTAATATGACGAAGATAGACTTTTAATTAAAAGTTAATTGCGATATTATGACGAAATTAATTTTTTTTTTTTTTAATTAATTACCACGAAATTAAATAATGAAAATTGCTTTTTTTAATATATAAATGTGCGATTTTTTCGTTTGCACATATTTTTACTTATTTATCTAAACTTCGTAAGATGGATGAAAAAAACGCACTTGACCAATTTATTAACCAAATTAAACATACCTCTTTGAGCTCTCAAAATACACTTAAATCCGAAACACTTTCAGAAATAACAAACCATCCCCAAAATGATTAAAAAAAGATCCTTTCTGGGATGAACTTGTTGAAATTTGTGATAAACGACATTGCAATAAACCTTATTCAATAGATACTGGTCTTGTACGCTATTCTGGACTTGCACAAATGCACGTTATTATTTGATCGTGCAGGCTACTTCTGTATCTAGTGAAGAATGTTTTCTAAAGCCAAAAATCAATTAATCCAATCCGTAATCGACTACCTGAAGAAAGCGTAACTGCAAGTCTCTGCCTAAAAACATAGTACGAATCAGGCATCCTCGACTGTGTAGAATATTATTAAACCGGATATTATTATGTTGTTCAACAAATAAATAATACGTAGCAATAGATGCAATAAATATTGTAAATGCATAATATGTATATTTTACAAATGTAAAATTGCTTTAATAAATATATAGCATGCTTTATTAAATTGTTCAAACAAGCATAATTATTAACACATTTGTATAAACCAAATTCAATAACCAGTTTTACATGTGTGGTTCGAAACAGTGTTCAAACGAGTTTTTGAGCACGAACCAACCGGTTGGAACAGGATAACATCCCTAGTTATAAAGTATTATACTACAAAGCTTTAATACAGCTTATACAAAAAGTTCATCAAATTTTTAGATTAAAGTGTATTAGAATCTGGTTGGCTACATTAGATGACCAAGATTATTAAAATATTTTACTAATAAAATTATAGTATTCTTTTTACTATAAACCATTGTAAAAGAGAAAAGAATTAATAAAGATAAGAGCAAGTCTCACCATTAAAATTAAAAAAAAAAAAGAGAGAGAAAAGAAATTGCCAAAATGTTCAGAGGCGATTACACCAAATGTCCTAATGTACAACATGTACCAAAAGTTCCATATATTCCAAAGTAAAGTACCAAATGCTCAATTTGTTTCAATGTTTTTTAATTGTTATCTTTTTACTATTTATTATTTTGTTAAACATATACACACTAATTGTATAAAAGATATGAACAATTGTTTTTTTTCCTTCAATAAAGGAGGTAACTAGCAAAGAACATTTGAAAGAGTTTAACCATCTAACAATGTTTCGCACCAATAATTTACTCTCATAATAATAAATAAAGAGTCGATGGCTCAATATTGTAATTCTAACTTAATGCCTCCTCGTAATGCAATCTAGAGCTCTAATAAGCTGACCCTAAATATTCGGACCAAATCTAACCGTAATCTAACCACGCTTCTATAGTACTGTAAGTAACCTTCCACTATTAGAGTAGTATTTTAACTAGTGTTAGTTGCTGTATTGTTATTAGTGTGACTTTCATCCGACACGTAGACCTAGCACCATTTTTCACCTGAACACCTTGCTAACAAATATGGCTAAATGCCGGCCTAGCTTTGATGCATTCCGACCCGAATAAGTAAAAATTTTTAGCACACTTCAGGATTTTTTTTCGTAGTCGAATGTGTTGATACGGCATGTGATCGGGATTATGTTGAGACGAATGCTTTAGCGCACCCTTCAAATCAGGAGCACATAAATGCAATAAGCAATAAACTATTGGCAGGTTTTCTCTTAACAACACTCATACAAGTACGTACAATACGTACAAAAATTGTTACAAATGCTAATTTTCCTGATGATCATTTTCGCGACAGGCGATTTACCCGACATCACACAAATATACCTGAAATGATATAAATGCAACCCTAAACCTATATGATATCAGGTACGTACGTAAATGGCCTGTCGGAAAAATGGCTATGGGAAAATGTGCATCAATGGTTGTTAAACACTTAACTGCTCATCTTTTTAACGTGACCATACGTCTGCTTTTCTACTACATATTAAGACAATTAAGATTCATGTCTCCAAGACTGCAAAAACACAGCTTGAAGACTATTTGTTTTGTCCCTCATTTTTAGGTCATACAATTCCATTTCTAAGAAGAACGTATGCTAGTGTTGCCCCCTTCTGTTATCGCAAACCTTCTAAGCATCGACTGGCTTCTCTTTATTATTAATTTATTTGTTTACGTATTTATTTATTTACTTAATTATTTATTTTTAATTTTTAATTTTAATTTTATGTTTTTGTTTAACTGTGTATTACAGTGACTATCTCCTGACAGGTTATCCGTACCCATATGATTGTGTTCTCATCAGGACCACAATTTTGGCAATTTTCATAGTTTAAAGAAAATCTGCTTAATTCTTCTATTTTTTTCATACCATGCCTGCTGTCCTGGCAAGCTAGTTAAATCAAATAAAGTCGAGATTACAGAAAAGACAAAATTGATTTCCTGTCACATTTTCGATAGGTAACAGATTCGAAACAAAAGCTATCTCGAGATTCATTAGCTATTTATAAGTCAAGATAGAAATATATATATATATATTTAATATTAAAGTATAGTACAGCGTACACACCAAAACTCTTTACTTATTCCTGGGCTATTATGAGCAACATATAAGTACAGAAATAAAGGCAAAAATGAACGTTACATTTATGCCATACTTGGCTTATGCCTTTAGATGTTAAAGTCTGAAAGAGACTAAATAAAATGACTGAATTATGCGATGGAATGAATAGTTGGGAGATGCCATGATAAAGAGAGTAGAAAGCGAATAATATTCATCACAAAGTTTGTCAAAGCATTTAAAAAATTCTTGTCAAGTATTTGTTAAATACTTAGTATACTTATTGGGCCTAAGGTATGTTGGGATATAATTATAAGTACTTATTTAAAGTACTTTAAAAATATAAATTTAAAGTACTTTAATAATATTAAATTTATGTACTTATTTAATATGCTATTTAGCGGGCCTAGGGTTGTATTTGGTTTAACTTTCTGATGTTCCTAAATGTTTATTTAAACTTCTCCAAGTGCAGCTTGTAAGATATAAACTCTTGATAACTCGCATTTGGAGAACAAATAAGAAAAATTGCATTTATGAGATTTACTGCATATGTACATTTAAGCCAGAATTTGGAGGTTGCACTTAGAGAGGTTTCATTGTATTGGTAATGAATGTAACACCAATGACGAGCGATAGACAGATTTGATTTATAGTTATTGTATGGGTATGTGGTGAAACCTAGTTACACACGGGTTCATATTCCCGTGCCGAAGACACGTGTGTGTGACTGGGTTATTAAATATACACATACAATAACAACCTTATTGCACGGCGTCCGGCATAACAATCCCGTGCAAATAAGTAAATGAAAAAAGCACGGGTTGTCACATAAGACACGTGCAATAAGCTAAGAATATATGTTCTTCGTCATATTTTCAATTTATGTTGCTCATAAATTTAAAAATAACGTACGTTATTACTTTGCAATCGGCGAATTTAATAAAATTTATTAAAAATAATATTATATATTTAAATATGAACTTTTGATTGCATTAAACTTTATTAAATAAAAATTTCGTTAAAAAAAAATTCAATTTTTACAATGGTCGTATAAAACATGCCACATATTCTTGTGCGTAGTAAACTGTTTCTTCGACAAGAACAAGCTTTAGTGCTGCATATAATTTTTTTTTTTACAATGACAGCTATTAAGTCGATTTTTTTGGGTCCGTTCTCTTGGGATGACTTTTTTTTCAGTAGAAAAAATGACATTTCACCACAACCCAAAGAGTTTCAAATCAGTGATCAATGTATTATATAATATTAAATAGTTTATAAATGCAAATTATGTTCATAATGTTAAATTATATATTAATTAGAAATTCAATATACTTATAAAAGTTTAGAAATTTCGGGAACTATTGAACAAATTGGTGAAACTTCTTTGAAAGCTCGCCTTGTGATACAAATTTGCATTCGTGTATTGTATCTTCAACGTGCTGTGAGATGTAACAGTATCTTACACGAATATTTTTTCCTGTATGCTCAATTACTTGGTCGTGGAGCAAATTATTTTATAAAAGTTATTAACTAGATAAATTTATGTCCCTTTAATTAATGAAGCTTTTTAGCCGTATCGTAATAAAGAATTTTACTCATATTTAAATTCGGATTATGTTCAAGAACTAATAATAACGACTTTTATTCGTTAAACAGTATTTATTTTGCTTTGACTAAGATAGAATTTCAAGGTTCGATTAAAAGACTCACGAATCAGAAAGTTATATATTCTTGATTCAGCAAGGTTTTTATTGAAGAAAAATGTTATAGTAGTTTTTCTTTATATATGATGATCATTACTGGTTAAAATTATTTTCTTCATTAGGCGGAGATTGAAAACAACGAGATTCGACGAATTTTGTGATCGACGCAGAACATATATATATACTACAATGAATGATTATTAAATATTGTTATGAATATGTGTTGTGTAGCTAGTTTCACACAAACATCCATGTAGAATTTTCCAACAGAATCATGCAAACATTATATTACAACCGCAGAATATTATTATAAATTCATATTTTCAATGGATATAGTATGAACCGTCAAATGCATAGGTCATGCCCGCCGGATAAACTTGTTATCCGGGATATATATTAAGTGAATGATAACAGTGTGTCTTCTGTTATTATCGTGTCGATACTTGTGTATCTGTCACATCCAGTGTTTGCATTTGAACTATGGCCGATAAAAATTCATTTATGCACAGATATACAATTATATATGTCCAACTTTGTCCATATAAAATTTTATATGCTCAATCCACTCACTGCAACACTGATCATGTCATGTGAATTCATCGATGTGAAAAAAAGAACACGATTTAATTATTTAAAATGGGAAGATTTTTATAATTATTTTCTCTTGTATGTATCTGCAAGTATAAAATGATTTATTATTCTAGTAAAGCATACTTTAGTCTTTCTCAAAGTAGTAATACGGAATTCTCATAAATAAAAAAACATCTTTGACACAATATATTGAATGTTGGATTCGTGACATTGAGTTCCCTTCTCAAAACCCTTTAAAATAATTGTTAATTTTCTCGTGACGCTGTATTTAATTGCAGTTTAACATGAAATGAAATGGTTAACTATTGGAACATTACTTTTTTTGTACTCTCTCGATTTACAGATTTAATAAGAACTTCCACATTGCTATATAGGGAATGTTTTATCGCCATAAACCGAATATATCTTACAATGGACAGCTAAATAGAGATGTAAATTTCAGGCTTTAAATGTAAATAAGATAATGAATCCATTTTATTAGGTTACCCTTTTGATGCAGTTCTGTATTTAATTATGGTTTGATAGTATTCTAGATATATAGTATTTTAGGTAGAATTCTAAATAATAAAATGCAACAATAATGTAAACGTCTCTAATGCAGGATCTACCTTTAAATGTTAATTGTTCACTAAATTTTAACTTTTTTATCATAAATATTATTGTTGGATTGTTATACAACTTAAACACTATTCATTCATCTGTAGAATATACACTTCGTGATTTATCAATTCAATCTGTTCCTGATGTGCACAACATTGAAGTACAAAGAAAAACAAATGTACGAACTCAATTTTTAACTAATTGTAACCCAAAAAAATTTTTTTCTTATTGCGAATTAATTCTTGACATTTTGTTTGCACAAAACCGATATCAAGCATGAAAAGATTTCTTTGAAAACGAGATTTTCAAAGCAAGATATATAAATCCGCGCTGTTTTTTCTTTTCTTTTTTTTTTTTTAAATTTACATATATAAAACATTCATTATATAATACATTCATTGAATAGATACATTTCAAATTCCTTTCAATGCTTTAAAACGTCTTAATATCGTACAAATGATGTAAATAATGTCTCAAGAATCTAAAGAATCTCTAACTAACGTGCCAAATAACAAAGACCGGAAACATAATTTGCAATATTTTAATGATCTTGATTTTGAAACAAAAGGTATAAATGAATTAACCTCCCTATTACTAGATTCGCATAAAATTTATAATGGAAGACGATATATGAATGATGAAGATATAAATTTCATACTTCCATCTGATAAAATGGAGCTTGAAAGGTCAACTATATCGCATTTATTAAATAAGCATCAGTGGAAAGGAAATTTTCGTTCTCCAATTAAAGAAAAGTTGAATATGGGTAGTGCTACTATACTTGATGTTGGGTAATTATATTTTAATCAATTATTTAACATATCTTAATTTTATTTTATAAATTTTCTGTTATAAAAATTTTAATTTAATTTTTTATATCACAAGTTGTGGCTCAGGTCTTTGGGTGATAGATATGGGATTAGAATATCCATCTTCTTTAATTGTAGGAATTGATATTGATTCTTCTAATTTTCCGTCAAGTGATCAATGTCCTTCAAATGTTTGTTTTCTTACATGCAACGCAATTCATGGCATTCCATTTCCTCAAAATACTTTTGATTTTGTTAATATGAGTATGATGTGGGGTTCATTTTCTGAAGATCAATGGATTATAGTAATTAAAGATCTTGTTAGAGCTTTAAAGCATGATGGATGGATTGAATTTACTGAACCAAATTCAACTCATAGAAATGCTGGAAAGATTCAACTAATGCTTCTTGAAGCTTGTAAGTATTTAACATCGTATATTTTTTATTAAAATATTTAATAAAAATTAATCTTAAATTTTCTAGTTTCGAATGCTATCCGAGATATACGAGGTGTTAATTTTGATATCTATAAAATGATACCAAAATATATTGAGGCAATAGATGAACTCGAAGATTTAAATTGTATGACTGTAGATTATCCAGTAGGCGAATGGTCTGGATGTTTTGGTAAATATGTAAGTAAATAATTTATAATCTGATTCGAGTATAAAAATTCTTTATTAACTATTTGATTTTGACTTTTATTCTTTGTATAGTCATTAGAAAATGTTAAACGAATATATCAAAGTATGGCTTTTCTTCCAAAATATATGGGGATGTCTAATGAAGAATTCAATAACTTATTGAATGATTATGTTGAAGAAGCAAATAAAAATAAGGCTTGCTTTGGTATTTTCAAATGTTTTGCTAGAAAAGTTTCAAAAAAGGTTTAATTATTATAGTTTATGATACAATTGACATCATATTACTACTTAATGGCATGTCATTTTTGTGATATAATTTATATATTTGTTATTATATTATTTTATGATTAATTTTATTCTTATATTATGGTCAAGCAAATTAATTTTTGCTAATTTTTTTTTAGCATCTTAGAATAATATTTAAATTACATATTATAGATTAACTTTTTTATGCAATAAGTATCGAAGTTATGATTAAATGCACGAAAATATTTTAAATGCTAAAAAATTAAGGAGAAAGTTTTTTTATTAAAAAATTATAACATTTGTTGAGATGTTTTAAATAATTGAAACATTGTTCCATTTTATTACAACTCTCTTTTCAATTTATATAAGTAAGCTAAACGAGATTAAAAAGTTTTAGAAATTGGGTGTTTCAAAATTAACAAATAAGTGACGAATAGGGATGGTTTACAGTCGGTCTCGTTCGGTTATTATCATCTATTGATATATAACCGGCTAAGTGCGGTCGGTCATACCGGTGTCACAACTCTTTACAGTATGCCGTGTATTCGTGGGTTTTAGTAGTAGACTTCACTCGCTTGGCAATATAACGATGACTGACGTATAGTACAGGTACTCCACCCTATACGTTCACACAGTACAGTTTATACACAAAGAAGGTTGAAAGCTTATAATATCGCACTTCCCCCTTGGGATCGATGCCTTATTTAATTTACATTTGTGTCACTGATTATTACATAATCATTTACCCATTGATCATGCAAGCTTTGTCTTAGACTTTTAATTAAATTCATGAAAGTCCCTAAATCGCCGATCACGCCATTTCCAGGTCCCGATCGGCACCACGAAATCCCGGGGTAATGAATTCAACTGCGACACCAGTCAATTATTTTTCTATGCAAAAGTTTTTTTCTGATTCTAACGCGATTTGATCGAATTTTACAGGAGGGTCACCAAAATTCCGGGTCGGGTGCGTCAGTTCTAGGTCGGTGTTTAGTCCTAGTTGTTAGCAGGTTCTATAGCAAAATTATCAGCTGGGCATTTTTTACTTAATGAATGGATATGATTTCAATGGTAAAATTTTTTATGATCTTGGGGCAAAATTGATTAATTCCGACTCAGCCGACTATGATTCTGATGCATTCCGACGTATCCCAAACGGAATTTTGGTGATACTCATGTGTTATGCTCAATTTTTTAATTTTAGTTAGTGTTATATTTGTTTCATTATGTATTTCTTATTTTGGCGTAGTTGTGGCTTGGTCAGGAGATCGAATCTCCAAATGGGTGATCGAGTCTCCAAACGGGAGATTAAATCCCCAATCGACAGATTAAATTCCAATCGACAGATTAAATTCCCAATCAACAGATTAAATCTCCAAATGACTGATTAAATCTCCCAATCGAAGGATTAAAGCCCCATATGAATTCAAATATATATAAGGGTTTAGTTTCTGCATAGGAGGCGAGACAAGTAGTTAATGATTGTATATAGTATTTAGTAGTATTGTAATAATCTGATGTATTGATTTATTTTAATAAAGATAAACCTTATCAGTTATAACCCAAAACTATGTGTGTTAGTTTATTGTTTTAAACTATTTACTTTTGTTCATGATTGAACTAAACTGGCACAATTGTATCAAGCTCTCCCAACCAATTTTAACATTTGGTGCTGATTGCATGGATTGATCATTTTAAACCACACTTCTTATTATAAAAATAATTAGTTAAAATATGCTGAATTTGAAAAGCAATAATGAACACTTTAATCAACTTTTCCAGACAATGGTAAACATTTTGGTGCATTACCAAGCCTCAAGTAGAAATAGATTTGGTGAAAATCCTGATTTTTGTAGGCAGTAACCAAGACCCAATAGAATGGTTAGATTTAATCAATCAGGCCTTTGAGGCAAACAATATTTTAGGAATAAGAAGGCTCATAGTAGCAGGTGCCCATTTGTCTGGTTTGGCTGCGCTATGGTAAGAAGAACTAAAAAAAGAAATTCATTATTGGGTCAATAATAATTTGCAAGACCAAAGCTATGTATATCTGAATTTTGTACCTCAGTATTGATAGACTATTGGACTTTGGAGGTGTTAAATTGTCATCAAGACTCTAAGAAACTGCGGAACAGTATGCCTTAAATATGGTGGTGCTTTTCACCATCCAAAACGGGTTGGGAACCAGTACTCTGAAAATACAAAAATAGCAATGTTTACTCATGGGCTTCGCCCAGACTTATTATTGGTCATAAGGGGCTTCCAGAAATCAGATGATTTCAGGGGATGGGGTCAGCTGAAGTATCAGGTATAATTCCGGCCAAAATTTTATAATTCTGGCCAAAGTTACAAAATTATTTTTGACAAAATTATAGATTTATTAACAATATTTAATAATTAATAACTTTTAATTTACTGGATCAAATTTAAAAATTTAACTACCAAAATGTTCCTCTCAATGAGAGGATTCTAGCAAGCCAAAATCATTAAAATCTAATCACTAGATCCTAACTATTAATTCTTTTGTTAAACATATACCCACTAATTGTATACTGTAAAAGATATATAGACAATTGTGTTTTCCTTCAATAAAGAAGGGGTGCACAGATAACTGCAAAGAACATTTGATAGAGTTTAACTATATAACAATATTTCGCATCAATAATTTACTTTATAATAATTAATAAAGAGTCGGTGACTCAATATTGTAATTCTAACTTAGAGCTTCGTAATTCAATCTAAAGCCAAATATAACCACGCCTCCATAGTCCACTATTAGAGTAGTATTTTAGCTAGTGTTAGTTGCTGGATTGTAATAGTCTATTGTAATAGTGTGACTTTCGTCCGACACGTAGGCCTAGTACCATTTTTCACCTGCACACCTTGTTAACTAATATGGCTAAATGCCGGCCTAGTTTTGATGCATTCCGACCTTGAAATCTTTAGCACACTTCAGGATTTTTTTTTTGTAGGCGAATGTGTTGATACAGCATGTGATAGGGATTACATTGCTGCGAATGCTTTAGCGCATCTTCAAATGGGCAGGAACACATAAGTGCAATAAGCAAAAAACTGATTGGCAGGTTTTCTACTGTTTTTCTCTTAACGACACTCATACAAGTACGTACGTACAAATAAGTAAATTGTTACAAATACTAATTTCCCGATAATTATTTCCCACAAAGTGATAATATATATCTGAAATGATAAAATGCAACCCTAAACCTATGTGATGCCAGGTACGTACGTAAATGGCCTTTCGGCAAAACGACTATGGAAAATGAGCCTCAATGGTGTTAAACACTTAACTGCCCATCTTTTTAACGTAATCATACGGCGTCAATTCTGCTTTTCTACTGCATATTAAGACAATTAAGATTCATATCTCCAAGACAGCAATCACACAGCTTAAAGACTATTTGTCCCTCATTTTTAGGTCATACAATCCCATTGCTAAGAAGAACTTATGCCCTTCTGCTATCGCAAACCTTCTAAGCATCGACTGGCTTCTCTTTATTATTAATTTATTTGTTTACGTATTTATTTATTTAATTATTTAATTTTAATTTTATTTTATTTTTTGTTTAACTGTGTATCGCATTGGCCATCTCCCGACAGGTCATCTGTACCATATGATTGTTTCACATCAAAACCACAATTTTAGCAATTTTCATAATTTAAATAAAATCTACTTAATTCTTCTGTCGTTTTCATGCCATGTCTGTTGTTCTGACAGGTTAGTTAAATCAAATACAGTAGAACTTACAGAAAAGACAAAGTTGATTTCCTGTCACATATTCGATAGGTAAAAGATTCGAAACAAAAGCTGTCTCGATACTCATAGTATAGGCAGCTATTTATGAGTCAAGATACAGTAGAAACATATAATATACAGTATATATGTATATTTAATATAAAATATAGTACAGTAATGTAAGCGTACGCACCAAAACCCTTCACTTATTCTGGGGCGTTGTACTATTATGAGCAACATATAAGTACAGAAATAAAGGGATAATGAAATTACATTTAGGCCATTTTTGGCTTATGCCTTTATATGATAAAGTCTGAAAAAGACTAAATTAAGTGATAGGTAAAATGACTGAATTATACGATGGAATGAATAGTTAGAAGATGCCATTATAAAGAGAGTAGAATGCGAATAATATTTATTCATGTTTATTTAAACTTCTCAAAGTGCAACTTGTAAAATATAGACTCCTGATAACGCGCATTTGAAGAACAAATAAGAAAAATAGCATTTATGAGATTTACTGCATATGTATATATAAGCTAGAATTTGGTGTTTATTTAGAGGTTGCACTTAGAGAGGTTTCATTGTATTGGTAATAATTGTATATTTTTACAGGGCTGTCCGTTGGATCTAGGTCGGCGTTTAGCCCTAGTAGTTAGCAGGTTCGATAGAAAATAATCAGCTGGCATTTTTTTACTTAACGAATTCATTAAAATTTTTTAGCAAAATTGATCAATTCCGATCCAGCCGACATGATTCTGATGCTCTCTGACGTATCCCGGCTCAGAATTTTGGGACCCCCTTTATGAGTTATTAATGTGACACTAATAATGTAATTACTATAATTTATAGTTATAGTTATTGTATGGGTATGTGGTGAATAACGAACTTACAGGAGAGTCCCCAAAATTCCGGTTGGATATGTCGGGTCGGCGTTTAGCCCAGTTGTTAGCAAATTCTATAGCAAAACTATCAGCTGGGCATTTTTTACTTAATGAATGTACATAATTTCATTAATAAAATTGTTTATGTTCTTGGTGCAAAAATTGATCAATTCCGATCCAGCCGACCATAATTCCGATGCACTCCGACCCGGAATTTTGGGAACCCTCCTGTATGAGTTGGTGAACAACCTTGTTGCACGCAGGTTCATATTCCGTACCGAAGGCACGTGTGTGTTAGGGTGGTAAACGGAATAAGTAATAAAACCTATGCAAGGTCACTATGTAATTTGTTAAGATCAAATTTTTAATCGCGAAATTAAAAATGATTAAAGAAATGTACAAAATTCTAAAAGTTCCTCTGAATATTGCGCTTCTTTTTCTAATTTCTTTTGAGTGAAATCTCTTCATAAGAATTATCTCTAAAAAGTTACGCTCGATTTTTGCAAAAGTTCTAGTCAATTTTTTTGGTTGAACTTATTGTACGAATTTTTTTTTTAATAAATTATATACAGTATTCTATTAGTTGAACACCTAAAATTTACATATTAGCATAAAATATTCGAACATAACTTTGTCGTTTGACACTTTGTAGACATTTTGTGAAAATTTCCAAGCAGTTCCTTGTCTTTTTGTGAGTCGAATCGGTTTGAAATTTTTAATTAATATATCAAAAAATTTAATTGTTATATCGATATGTATCAATAGTGATAACGATTGTTTCCTTCGTGTAACATGAAAAACGGTAATACCGTATATTAAATTCTATAGTTAACTTACATAGTTTTGAATACTTAGTCCGTTTATCACCCTAACGTGTGTGTGACTGGGTTTAAATAGAGATGTGCCATTTATATGATAGCCAAATTTTTTTGTGTACAGTACGTACAGTACATATAGTATTTTATAGTGTAATAAATAATAAAAATAGTTTTAAGCACGTAACTAAAAATTATTACCAAGAGGTCCAGAACCAATATTTATATAATATATAATTATACATATGTTAAGAAAAAAAAACCCTTAATATTATTGAGAAAAAAATCTCAACAACATATAAATATATATAACTAAAAATACAAATAAAAATAATTCAAATATTTATATATATCGATTTAATTTAATCATCTCTATCCATATCTTCATTATATTCAACCCTAGCAAATTTATTTGTGTATTGCTCTAAGCAAAGCTGAATATAGTAAATAATAAGTCTAAAATTACAAAATCTGGTTTTATATTGGCAATATTAAAAAATTTTGCTTTAATACCCGATAATATACTTTTTTTATGTTGATCAAATTCTTAAGTTTTATTGGTTGATCAGCATGTGAAGTTACATAACTATGGATCGACAAAAATTTCGACGTGGCACATCTCTAGTTTTAAATATACCCATACAATAACTAACTAACTATCATATTGCACGGAATCTGACGTAACAATCCCGTGCCAATAAGTAAATGAAAAAAGCACGGGTTGTCACATAAGACCCGTGCAATAAGCTAAGAATATATGTTCTTCGTCATTTTTTCAATTTATGTTGCTCATAAATTGACATATGTAATCGTAAATTTAAAAATAGCGTAAGTTACTTTGCAATCGGTGAATATAATAAAGATTTATTAAAAATAAATATTAATTTTATATGAACTTTTGATTGCATTGAACTTTATTAAATAAAAATTTCGTTAAAAAAAAATTCAATTTTTACAATGGTCGTCCACACATTCTTATGCGTAGTAAACTGTTTCTTCGACAAGAGCAAGATTTAGTGCTGCATTTAATTTTTTATTTTTTTTTTTACAATGTCAGCTATTAAGTCGATTTTCTTGAGTCCCTTCTTGGGATGACTTTTTTTCAGTAGAAAAAATGACCTTTCACCGCAACCCAAAGAGTTCCAAATCAGTAATCAATGTATTATATAATATTAAATTAAAATTAAATAGTTTATAAATTCAAATTATGTTCATAATGTTAAATTATCGTATTTATTAGAAAAATTAAATATACTTATAAAAGTTTAGAAACCTTCGGGAACTATTGAACAAATTGGGGAAACTTCTTTGAAAGCTCGTCTGGTGATAGAAATTTACATTAGTGTATTGTATCTTCAACGTGCTGTGAGAGTAACAGCATCTTACGCGATTTTTTTTACCTGTATGTTCAATTGCTTGGTCGTGGAGCAAATTATTTATTAACCAGATAATTTATGTCCATTGATTGTCTGTTTAATCTACGAAGCTTTTAGCCGTATCATTGTAAAGAATTTTGAAAGTATGAGTACTCAGATTTAAATTCGGTTAAAAGGTTGAAATTTTTTTAATATGTTCAACAACTAATAATAACGACTTTATTCGTTAAATAGCATTTATTTTATCTTTGGCTAAGATAGAATTTCAAGGTTCGTCACGACTCAGAACGTTATATCTTCGTGATTCAGCAAGGTTACTATTGAAGAAAAATGTTATAAAAACCAATATTTTGTTTGTTATTTTTTCTTTATATAAGATGAAATCATGACATTATTGCTGATTTAAAATTATTTTAATTAATTGCATTAAAAATCCACCAAAGTTATTCTTCAATCGGTGGAGATTGAAAAACAACACGTGTTGATTGAGAATCGACGAATTTTGTGATTGACGCAGAACATATATACTACAATGAATGATTATTAAATATTGTATGAATATGTGTTGTGTAGCTAGTTTCACACAAATATCCATGTAGAATTATCCAACAGAATCATGCAAACATTATATTACAACCGCAGAATATTATTATAAATTCATATTTTCAATGGATATAGTATGAACCGTAGGTCATGCCCGCCGGATAAAAATTTATCCGGGATATACATTAATTGAATGATAACAGTGCGTCTTCTGTTATTATCGTGTCGATACCTGTGTATCTTTCACATCCAGTGTTTGCATTTGAACTATGGCCGATAAAAATTCATTTAGGCACAGATATACGATTATATATGTCTAACTATGTCCATATAAAATTTTATCTGCTCAAATCCACTCACCTCAACACAACACTGGTCACGTCATGTGCATTCATTGATGTGAAAAAAAGAACACGATTTAATTATTTAAAATGAGAAGATTTTTATACATCACTGCGACTTTTTATAATTGGACCTAAATTAAGAACCCCAAATTACTATTTGATTTTCGTAATGATTAATAATTATTACGTATCAACCACATAACACAGCTATCAAAATGATCCCCAAATCTAATAAAACTAATATAATTATTGCGTCAAACCAATCTCCCTACCTTAAAACCAATCTCCTATTTTTTTTAAAGTCGATCTGTTTATGGTATATATTTATTTATTAAAAATTTTAAGTAATTAATAAAATTTAAGATATTCTTCTATTTTAAGTAACTCCAATGGCTATCATTTCGAAGTTCGAATGTAACATATGTGGAAATTTGTATAAAACAAATAGAGGACTAAAAAGACATCTTGACATTGTTACAAAATACAATGCTTCACGTTCTGATCTCGATACTTTGCCTGAAGACACTATACAACAATTTAAAGGCATTTTAGTTTACTATATTCACAAACGATTACCAAAAGGATTCAAACAACTAGGAAAACAAACAGTGTCGATTCCTGCCACAGAAAGTCAATTCTACGCAATATTTAAAAATCATATACATTATTATTCAGCATCAAAAAGTAAATATAAATGTATATTTCATGGAAGTTTATCTAATCAATTGTTAGCAAATATTTTAAATACGCAAAATTGGGGAATTAAATTTTATGAGCAACAACAATGCACTTATATTGTGCTTTGTGACGATAAAGATATTGCTGATGAAGAAAATCCTATAGTACAAGCTATTGCACAACAATCGGCTCATAATAAGAAATTCTATAAGCCGAAATACAAACGAGGTCAATTCATAGTAGAATGGAAAAAACAAAAAAAGATTGATATTGATGGTAATATTACTCAAGCGGGTCATATTTATTTTCATTTTTATGTTAGTCAAGCTATAATTTAAATAAATTACATGCAAGGAATTATAATTATTTAAATAAATTACATGCAGAAAATTATATAATTATTTTAAATATACAATTGTTTTATGTTTTTATATGAATCTTCTGTGGTCGTTGTCGCTCAACTGAAGTAGTATTATTATAATAAATTATTCTATTTTCATGTTGTAAAATTTCCATAATTGCATTATTATTGTGCATTGTTTTATGAAAGAAATATGATATTTGTTGATGATTTTTCTTTTCAACTCCACTACACGAAAATGCTGCTAGTCCCCATTTTTGATGAATTGTCATAAATTCGGGAATATGGTAAACTAGTACATGGATATAGGGCGTCATATTATTAGGTTGATATAAACCCCTTTTAAATCCTTGAGTATTTGGAATTCCTTCAGATGGTAATAAAAATAAGGTAAGCCAATTTTTTGCATGATGCTGAAAGTTTTCACCTTTAGTTTCAGGATTCTTTATCATTCTGTAGAGTTCATAAAATTTGTCCCACAATTCTCTTATAATACTAGCACGATTTTTTGTAAAAATTTTTGATAAATCAAAGAATTTCAATACTTTGAGCTTGTCGTCTCCCATCAATGAAGTATAATCCCAATCTTTAGATTTTTGATTTTGCCAGAATTGAAAACTGACTTTAATTCTTTTCATTTCATCTACAATGATTTTTCGTGCAGTATCATTAAATAAATTATATTCGACTAATTCTGCTATTACGAGGCTCCATAATCGATCTGTGATTCTAAGCATTATGTGCAATTCATCCGGAACCCAACAATGAAGAGGTATCATATTAAATAGTGGTATTTTTAAATGCCCCTTGTAGTAATTAGGATTTTTGACTAATGTATCCATTTTTTTACAAATTTTCCATTCATTTGATAAATTTCCTTGCTGCGATTTATTAATTGTGCACCACGGGCAAAAGTTTTTGCTATTAGCACTATTGAAACCTAAGCAAATTGCTAAGAATTTCCAGTCAGATGAAAAATAAATTTGGAAATTCCATTTAACATTATTAACTATTAAACCTTGGTCTTTTAAACTGATTAAGTCATCACGAAATGAAGCTGTTATTTCCATTAATGTTTTGTAATCTTCTGAACCGGGGTAAAGTACAATTGTGTAATGATAATTCGGCTGTTGTATTGTATCTTTATCATCCAGAATAGCCATCGTTATCATTATATGCTTTACTCGTCGTCCAACATTTCGCCCATCCCCGGATATGCGAAGATTAACAATTGGTTGGTGTAATTTTAAAATTCCTTTTTGAACAAGATTTGGAATTAAATATTGTAAAATGTTTTTAATACTCCTATATCCACCTTTGCCAACTGTATTAACTACTTCTTGTACTATAAACTCATCGTCTATATCAGCTTCTTCAGTTTGATCGATTTGACCTTTATTAATTATATCTATAATAGATATTGGTATAAACTGAGCCATTTTTTTATTTATTGCTTGTCGTTCTTGATATATTAACTTTTCAGATGGTAAATAAAACTCTATAGCACATAAATCTCGATAAGAATTTCTTGAAATATTTTGTTTATCGAATGTTTTAGCTATCAACTCAGTTTTTTGCTTTTTTTTAATTTTATCATTGTCACCATAATTAATCTCATAAGTATGTTTTTTAACTGAATAGCTTAAACTTTCTAATCTCGGTATATCGTCAGAATTGTATGCTTCAGAAATTTTCTTATTGAATTCGGTTAACATTAATTTTCCAATATTAACAGCCCGTTTTGTAAGATTAATATTACTACATTGATCAATTTGCTTTAATGCATTTGAATGTCGTTTTGATTTTCTTACTTCATTTAATATTTTAAGATGAAGGCCAAATAAATATATTCCTGATGTCTTAGTTCGTTTTTCAGGCGTATGTTTCTAAAAAATAAAATTGCATTAATTTATATACAATAAATATTAAATATATTAAAATAATAGCTATTAAATACGAACTTGATGAAATAAATTGGCTGCATCTGTGGCCGTTTTAGTAGAAGATACTTCATATTCAAAGTGTTTTCCAAAATGTATTTGAAAAACTGGACCTTCCATATTATAGTTAATAGAACATTGAACAGTGCATTGGTTATGGCCTCTACCCCAAGTAGTTTCTATTGTATAATTGTCAGGAATTTGATATTTATTTGGCGGAAAAGTATGTACTAATAATGATTTATTAGGATATGTGCCTTCTTTGATAACTTTATATAAAAAGCTATGTTTTGGATGTTTAAATTTAATAGTTGAATCGAAAGGATAATTGTGAATTTCTTGCGTATCGTTCATTGTAAAAAAAAAAAAGCCAATAAAATATCGATTAAATTGTTTATATTGTATATATATCTCTTAAATAGTTAATCATGGTCAAATCATTTAACCCTTTTAACACATCCGTCATATTTGCGTCATAATTTTTAGGGTAGTATAAAAGTCGCCGTAATGAATTATTTCTCTTGTATGTATCTGCAAGTATAAAATGATTTATTATTCAAGTAAAGCATACTTTAGTCTTTCTCAAAGTAGTAATATACGGAATCTCATAAATAAAAAACATCATTGACACAATATATTGAATATTGAATTCGTGACATTGTTTAATTTTAACCCTTGTAATTAAGTTAAATTCATAATTTGATTCCTACCCTTTAATTCCCTTCTCAAAAACCTTTAAAATCATTGATAATTTTCTCGTGACGCTGTATTTAGTTGAGTTTCACATGAAATAAACAAAATGAATCGTTAAATATTTGAACATTACTGTTTTTGTACTCTCTCCATATCGGGAATGTTTTATCCGCATCCACCGAATATATCTTATAATGGGCACTAAATAGAGATGTAAATTTCAGGCTTTAAATGTAAATACTGAAATAAGATAGTGAAATCCACTTTATTAGGTTACCCTTTTGATGCAGCTCTGTATTTAATTATGGTTTGATACTATTCTAATATATAGTATTTTAAGTAGCATTCTAAATAAGATGTAATAATGATGTAAACGTCTCTCATGCAGGTTCTACCTTTAAATGTTAATTGTTCACTAAATTTTAACTTTTTTATCATAAATATTATTGTTGAATTGTCATACAACTAAACAATTATGCCTTGACGATAGTTATAATGGAAAACATCTATGTACCCCCAATGATTTTTACCGTTTTTTTGACTAAAATTAGGGTTAGGACAGTCAGTTAAGGTTAGTTTAGGGTAAGAGGAGCTATATATATGTAAAATCACCTTCCCAACACTTTTTATTAATATTCTAAGGTGGGTTTAGGCTACCGTTTCTTATATTTTTTGTAATTTTACTTTTCTTCGCTTTGTTTTGTTTTTTTCGGGATGGTCAAATTTACACAATTTGATTGGTTGATCGTCAAATCATTGGGGGCACATAGATGCACGCGGTTAGAATGTACACCATTCATTACATCTGTAGAATATGCACTTCGTATTTATCAATCTGTTCCTGATATGCACAGTATTGAAGTACAAAAAAAAAACAAATGTACGAACTCAATTTTTACTAATTGTAACCCAAAAAAATCTTTTCTTATTGCGATTTATTTCTTTGCATTTTATTTGATATCAAGAATGAAAAAAGATTTTCAAAGCAAGATATATAAATCCGCGATGTTTTTTCCTTACTTTTTATTTTTTTTGACATTACATATATAAAACATTCATTATATGATACATTCATTGAATGCATATTTTAAATTCCTTTCAATGCTTTAAAACGTCTTAATATCGTACAAATGATGTAAATAATGTCTCAAGAATCTAAAGAATCTCTAATTAACGTGCCAAATAACAAAGACCGGAAACATAATTTGCAATATTTTAATGATCTTGATTTTGAAACAAAAGATATAAATGATGCAACCTCCCTATTACTAGACTCGCATAAAATTTATAATGGAAGACGATATATGAACGATGAAGATATAAATTGCATATTTCCATCTGATAAAATGGAGCTTGGAAGGTCAACTATGTCGCATTTATTAAATAAGCATCAGTGGAAAGGAAATTTTCGTTCACCAATTAAAGAAAAGTTGAATATGGGTAGTGCTACTATACTTGATGTTGGGTAATTACATTTTAATCAATTATTTAACATATCTTAGTTTTATATTATAATTTCTGTTATAAAAATTTTGATTTAATTTTTTATATCACAAGGTGTGGCTCAGGTCTTTGGGTGATAGATATGGGATTAGAATATCCATCTTCTTCGATTATAGGAATTGATATTGATTCATCTAATTTTCCGTCAAGTGATCAATGTCCTCCAAACGTTTGTTTTCTTACATGCAACGCAATTCATGGCATCCATTTCCTCAAAATACTTTCGATTTTGTTAATATGAGTATGATGTGGGGATCATTTTCTGAGGATCAATGGATTATAGTAATTAAAGATCTTGTTAGAGTTTTAAAGCATGATGGGTGGATTGAATTTACTGAACCAGATTCAACTCCTAGAAATGCTTGAAAGATTCAACTATTTCTTCTTGAAGCTTGTAAGCATTTAAAATAGTATATTATTAAAATATTTATTAAAAATTAATTTTAAATTTTTAGTATCGAATTCTATCCGAGATATAAAAGGTGTTATTTTGGATATTTATAAAATGATACCAAAATATATTGAGGCAATAGATGAACTCGAAGATTTAAATTGTATGACTGTAGATTATCCATTAGGCGAATGGTCTGGATGTTTTGGTAAATATGTAAGTAAATAATTTATAATCTGATTCGAATATAAAAATTCTTTATTACATATTTGATTTTGATTTTTATTTTTGTATAGTCATTAGAAAATATTAAACGAATATATCAAAGTATGGCTTTTCTTCCAAAATACATGGGATTGTCTAATGAAGAATTCAATAACTTATTGAATGATTATGTTGAAGAAGCAAATAAAAATAAGACTTGTTTTTCTATTTTCAAATGTTTTGCTAAAAAAGTTTCAGAAAAGGTTTAATTATTATAGTTTATTATACAATTGGCATCATATTACTACTTAATGGCATGTCATTTTTGTGATATAATTTATATATTTTTTGTTATTATATTATTTTGTGTAAATTTATTCTTATATTATGGCAAGCAAATTTAATTTTTGCTAATTTTTTTGTATCTTATATTAATATTTAAATTATTGAGATTAACTTTTGTATGTAATATATCTTAAATACTAAAAAATTAAGGATAAAGGTATTTTTTATTAACAATTATAAGATTTTTTGAGATGTTTTAAATATTGTATGGTTCCATTTTATTACAACTCTCTTTTCAATTTATATAAGTAACTTAATCGAGATTAAAAAGATTTAGAAAATGGTGTTTCAAAATTAACAATTAAGTGACGAATAGAGATGGGTTCGGCCAGTTACGGTCGGTTTCGTTCGGTTATTATTGATTATTGACATATAACCGGCTAAGTGCGGTCGGTCATACCCGGTCAATTATTTTAATATGCAAAGGCTTTGGCGCATAAAATTGGTGCGAAACAAGGATAGAAAAATTTACAGTTACACAAAGAATCATATTTCATGTAACAGTGAATTTGATGATCATTTGTTCACTTCGGGTTCAAATAAGCCTACTTCGGATTCAAATTAGGGCTGTTAATCGGTCCGCCCGGTCCGTCCTGGTTAAAAGACTGCCCAGTCTTTTAAAAAACCGGACCGGGCTGCGGTCCAGGACCGAATAGGACCGAATAGAGCTAGACCGGACGAACCGATGATCAATATCATACTATTTTGCTATAACAATGAAATTAAATTTGTCGGTATAAAGAATCTCAATACTTTTACAATAAGCTTTTCAAATTTATAATATTTGCTTATATGATTTAAGAGAGCAATAATTAATACGTTTGATAATTTTAATCATACATAAATTATTGATTAGAAAATAATATAGTATATTAATATAGCAAAAGAACTTAATTAACTTCATAAATATGAACATTATAATTAAAATCAATTAAAAAGATATTTTGTCACTTTTAACCACTTAACATTCGATAATTTGATTGAATAATATAATCATAATTGGGCACGCCAAATGTTCAATCTTGTTCTTAATATATGAAAATATTAAAGTAAATTAACAAAACGATTAGATGTTACTTGCATAGAAAAAAAAATACTTATTAATATAATATTGTTAGCATTTACATGTCTGTCAAATACTTAAAAATTTATAAACCTAATATATTTAATAAAAAAAAATATAAAAAATAAAGTATACTACAGTATCGGGTTATTTCCGAGTTAAAGTCAAAAAAAAAATTTTTAATCGGTAAAATGTTATATAGTATAAAAGTTTTATACGTATTTTATAAGAAACATAAAATTATATACGTATATAAAAAAAAACCTGCTAGCAGGAAAAAAAAATTTTTGTAAAATTAAAATTTAAAATGGTAAGTCTTCAGTAAACCAAGATTATAAACACAAAACAGCCCGAACAGTTTCATTATCAAGAGAATTTCGTGATTTAGTAACTGTTAATCCAGCTAAACTTAATAGTTGTTCACATGGAACACTAGTAGACATAATAGCTGGATATCTTGTATTTGCATACACAGCAGAGTTGGGACCCGAAATGAAACCTACCCGAAACTGGTTTCGGGTAGGTCTAAATCCGAAACCCTTTCGGATTTTTTTAAAAATCTCCGAAACCCCGAAACCCGAAATCCCGAAACTATAATCAGAAACTCCGAAACCTAAAACTATAAAATTATAATTCAAAATTTTTAAAATTTATACGTGTAATATATAACTTATATTTTATATTTTATAATATGGTGAAGCAAATGTGGAAATGCATAAAAGAACTTCG
Source organism: Gigaspora rosea (assembly GCA_003550325.1). Lineage (NCBI taxonomy): Eukaryota > Fungi > Glomeromycota > Glomeromycetes > Diversisporales > Gigasporaceae > Gigaspora > Gigaspora rosea. The sequence goes on along the minus strand of QKWP01000025.1, from coordinate 704,599 downwards.
CATATTGCACTTCACTGAGCATGTGTAGTACTTCTATATCCGGACAATATCTGCTATTATGAATTACTGTTTATCCTTGATCTGTTAATGTGACTAATACACCAGTATCATAAGACATCTGACGATTAAAAAAAATAAATAAATGCGATTATCCATATGAATAAAATTACAAATGCATAACAACCAATAGTAATATATGCTTTTTTAGACGTAAATATCGGTGGCCCGATACAAATTTGCATATCTATTCGCTCAATCTTTGGTATTATTCATTTTTCTTCATAGGATTTTTATTGGGTTGATCATATGATAATCTCTGATTATCAAAGATGAGAACGAAAAGAATTTGTTAATCATTAATGTTCTCTTAAATTGTGAAATGTGAATTTTCCAAATTTGCTTCTGAGTTTGATTAACAAATACTGTATATACAAATTATTGAGCATAGCTAAAAAGTCAATCAAATGTTTCACGAATTGAAAGCGGGTTTGTATAATGTTCTTAAGTGCAAATGCAAGAACAAAAACAATCGCTCCGTAATATATAAAAAAAAAACATGATATTACAGCTGTTTCATAATTTCTGGACCACCTAAAAATTTTTTCGTTTCCCGAAACCTCTTCGATCCCGTTCTAAGAATCACCTACCTTTTCGGAAACTACTTCGCTGTCTCCGTATCGAAGTTACAAGCACAGCGAAATAGTTGCCGAAAAGGTAGGTGATTCTTAGAACGGGATCGAAGAGGTTTCGGGAAACGAAAAAATTTTTAGGTGGTCCAGAAATTATGAAAACAGCTGTAATAAAAAATAGTGAATATATTAGCAAATACTAAGAAAAAATTGATTGAATTCTAGATTTTTCCATTTTTCGGTCAGAATTTTAGGTTTTGAGATTTCGTGCATAGTTTTAGAGTTTCGGGTAGGTTTCGGGTAGATTTCGGGTAGGTTTCGGGTAGATTTCGGGTAGGGTTTCGGGTAGGGTTTTGTGTTTCGGGTTTCGGAAGAGGTTTCGGGTTTCGGAAGATTGTTTCGAGTTTCGGAAAAGGTTTTGGATACCTATAATCCGAAACCCGAAACTTTCGGATTTGACCAAAAAGGTTTCGGGTCCCAACTCTAATATACAGTAGGCGTTGTTTGTAACACGAGTTTGAGGCAAGCTAATGGTTAATTTAGTCGAATGCAAATTATTAACAATCCTCGGCTAAATTAATCATTAGCTTGCTTCAAACTCGTGTTCCAAAATAATGCCCATAGACACAAATACAGTGCAAATTGTAAATCAACTGGTCACGCCATTGCTGTCATTAATAAATTTCTCTATTTATTAACTTTAATAACAGCCGGTTTCATTATACATTGAACGTGGTTTAATCCGGTTTAACAAACTAAAAGGTTTGTAATTGAATTTTAACAAAAAATTTATAGTTATTTCAAAATGCGTAATATAATGATAATATTTAGTTTATTTGATAATTACTATTAGGGCTGACGGTCCTTTCGGTCCGTCCTAAAAAGTACCGAACCGGCCCGGTCCCTGGACGGACCGAAGGACTGTCGGTCCGGTCCGGTCCGATTAGCAGCCCTAATTCAAATGAGCCTACAGTATTCGGGTTCAAATGAACCCAAGCCAGGTTCATTTGATCCCAATTCGTGTTCAAATGGACCAAAGCTGGGTTCATTTGACCCATATCATGTAATCAGGGATGTTTTATAGTCGGTACAGTCGGTTAAATAAGCATAGCATTCGTTAAATATATCGTCACATATATACTGCATATATCATCTGACTTTAAACGAATTGGCTACCATGAAAACGAATTGTCTAGTGGAACCGAGCATATACTGTATTCAGAACTACACCTTCACTCTATATACGGTTAAAATAATCATGAAAACAGAGGAATAATCATGAGGGTTAGCTATAGAGCATTTTTTTTTAAATACTTATACTACATAAGAATTACAAAAACAAAAAAAAATAGCTTTTTTTTGTAGTTAGATCTCTAGTAAGCGAATTTATTCTCAAGATTGACAGTATATTTAGATTTATTTGTTAGACAAAGCCTGTAGGTTTTAATATTGATGGAGTCAAAACTGAGTTCGATTTTTGTAACCTTAAATCTAATAGTAAAACTAAAAATTTGTTAAAACTATTGGAAGATAAGTTTGAGTTTCACATTTTTTTTGCCTGTTGCTGTTTCTTTTAATTTATTTACAGTAGACTATAAAGAAATCATTGCCCTAATCCATATATTCAACCTTACTAATACTACAGTTTCAACTCAATCTGTACTACAAATTTATATACCTGCACAAGAATACAACTTATATACAATTTAACTTCCTATCATTATTAATTTATTAGGCTTTTATCACTTTATTCAAAATCTTAAATTCACAAGAAATACTGATGCTTCAATTCAAAACCTACATAATGAAACATCAAATCTGATATTGGCTGGATTTGTAAGAATAATACTTCTATTAAATTTAAGCAAAATTTGAATCTTTGGACACAATATTCATATTTATATACCTTCATACCTCTATAAATGCAACCTCCATAAATGCAATACCTCCCTAAATGCACATTTTTGTCTTGTCCATAAGAAGTTATTAGTGCTAAATGCAGGTTCTATATTTTGTAAATGCTCATTCTCTTAAATAACTTTTTATATCAAACTACCTCCCTAAATGCACATAACCAATTAAGTTTTAGTATTTAAGAAAGGTTATACAGTTTTAGTAGAAGTTATATGAACTTGATACTAATTTTTAAAGCTGCAATTTAATTGGCTCTCCTAAATGCAATACCTTCATAAATGCATATTAAGCTTGTCCATACATGTTGCATTTATGGAGTTTTGACTATATATTTATGTGCAATTCTATTTACTTATAGTAACAAGATTATTTGATTAAGAATATTTTAATTTTTTTGTTTGAATTTTATAAATATTTATAATTAATCAAAAATAAAAAACTTTTATTTAAAGTCAAAATTATAAAAATTTTTGAGGTACAAATCTTTTTGCACTAGATTATATACAAATAAAGTTCTCTTTAAATTTTAAATATATATTCTTTGGTCTTTAATATTTTTTTGTTTAAAGGTTGTTCTTGATTTTAAGCAGGGGCTAAAAATCTTTCACTAAAATTAATCAATTTTTTACTATATTCTTTAAGTCAAATAAGTAACCCAATATAATAATATAATTGGTTAAACCAATTTTTTAAAAATATAAGAGATGCTACTGAGTAAACTTTTTGTGCCTTAATTGAAAGTTAAAAAGGAAGTCTATCTGATTTTAATAGTACTTAAATTATCAAAATTGGAGTGGATCCCAAGATAGTTGGGCCAAAGAGGAGAATATAAGAATCTGTAAATTTACTATTACACAAAGTATTGTAATTTTCAATACCTTGTATAACAATAAATTTGCAAATCCTTATATCTCTTCTTTGGTCGCAAGTAACTTGAAATTCACCAAGACAATTTTGATCATTTAACTATTCAATTAAGATATAATAAACCTTTACTTAGTAGCATCTTACATATTTTTAAAAAATAGTTTTTAGCTAGTTATATTATTATATAGAGTGAGCCATTCATATGACTTAAAGAACATAGTAAAGAATTGATCAACTTTAGTAGAAGATTTTTAGCCCTTTGTTTAAAATTAAAAATTAAAACTTTAAACAAAAGAATATTGTATACTTTTATATAAATTAAATTTTAATAATTTTGTATACTTTTATATAAATTAAATTTTAATAATTTTTTTGTATAAATTTATATATATAATTGAATAAGTTAATTTATTTGATTTATAAGTAACTACATTCTAAGCTATTATATATAACATGTCTTTTGAATACTAAATAACTTGTTCAGTGTCTAAAAATATATTAAATTAGCAAAGTAGCTTTGTTTTACTTGAATTTGAAAAAAAAGATACTTAACTTTTTGGTCAAAAATCTAAAATTATGTATTTATTTTCTAAATTTTACATAATAAAATTATTTTGCTAATTTGATATATTTTTAGATACTGAACAAGTTTATTTAGAGCATAAAGTTAGAATCATTAACAAAACTTTATAAATTATAAGATTTTAAGAATTTTATTAATAAAATTCTATAAAATCATATGATTCACAATATTACTAGTTAATTTTAACTTCATGTACTAACTAAACTTAGTCTGCACCAAAAATATATATAAATATATTTAGATGCAAACTAGCTTGCAGATTTCAAACTGGACCTATATTTTAGCCAAAACCTTCTTCAAAGTAAAATATTTTTGGTCTAGAATTTTGGTATTATCCAAAATCTAAAACTTCCAAAATTGTTAAAATTTTTAAAATGGCCAAACCCTCCAAAATGTGCAAAACCAAACAAAACCAAAATTTTCAAATCTTTTAACATCTCTAAAATATAGTAAAGCCTTTTGAAACTGGTCAAAATACAACTTTTGATACTTATAAACTCTATAAACCTTGTAAAACTTCCAAAATTTAGCAAATAAAAAATAAAAAAAATAAAAAAATGTACCTGCATAACTTAAAAACCTTTTTTGAATAAAAAATTTTATATAAAATATTTTAATAATAAAAAAACTGGGATCTTAAATATTCAGGACTTAATAAATAAAAAATAAATTACATGTAATTTTATACTTATTTATACTTGCTATTTTATATGATAAGAATTCTTGCAGTTTTATTGGCTATTGGTTTCTGAGCCAGCTTCATAAGTTTTGCTTTAGCCCAAAAACTAGTAATAGCCACTTTTTTATGCTATAAAAATCTGAATTTTAAGATTTTATCTATTTCTAAATTCACTTTTATTTTAATATTTGCTTCAGAAATTTTAGAAGTTTTTTCAATTTTTTGAAGAATTTAGAAGTTCAGAAGTTTCAAAAATTTTTGGAAGTCTTATTTAGTTTTAGAGATTTTAGAAGTTTCAGATTTGGAACTTCTAATAAAACTAGTTTTTAGTGGTTTAAAAGATTTGACTAACCAAAACAAAAAGGTTTGGCCAAAATACTAGATCAGACCAAGACCAAAGTTAGACTTGACTAAAATGTCTAAATATAGAAGTCTGAGTCTAGTCTAAAAATTAGACCAGAATTAAAGTCTAGTTCAGTATGTAGAAGTACTAATAGCACTCAAAAAATTGTACTATAAAATAGCTTCAGAAAAATAAACTTAAATGCAATTTCAAGTATATGGATACAAAATCAAGATTTGTAATTATTAAGCAAATTAACAATGTCTTAGTAGTAAAAAAAATACAACTTTACTAAATTACTTTTTAATAATATAAATATCTACAACTCCAAGAAACTATTGAGAAATTTAACTCAAAAAAGTAGATTATACTATATATTTAAACTAAAAAAAAACTTTTAATAATTTCAAAATTGACTTCCTCTATCTGTTGATATTTAAATAATGCTCAGTGAGTTGAGGACTTTAAAAGAGTGAAACAGCTGTCTTAGCAGGCTGCTCCTGGGCTTTATTAAAGTCGAATAAGTCTTTATTAGATATATGGTCTGGTGCAAAAAGGTTCGTACCTCAAATAGTTATTAGAGTAAACTTTTTTTTTACAAAATAATTTTTAATATTTTTAATTTATTAAAAGTGAATAGTATTCAGATTATTAAAAATATAAAATTTTTAATAACTTTTTTGATAAAATAAAAAGTTTTATTTATGCTAACTTTCTTAAAAAATCAATTGTAAAATTTACTATATAAATTTAATAGTAATTTTTATATATTTTATATAGTAAAAAAATATAATTACTTGACTTTAATGACCAATTTTTTAACAACTAGTAATCCAATTTTGCCCAAATTTTAACTGTATGTTTATTATATGCACACTAATGCACTTGCGTAATACAAACTTATAAAACTGCATACTGTTTGCGAAAATGGTTAAAATAGATTTTTTTTTAAAAAAATTTTTTTTTTTTTTTACTCAATTCAAAAAGTTATATATAATGAATTGTTAAAATAAAACTATATTATTATAATAAAAATTATACAAAAAGATAAATTATAACCTACTTTATTTTATATAAAAAAATTAGAAGCATTTAATTATAATTTATTAAGCTATTTAAGTACAAAAATTAAATTCATTTTTGAGGTATGAACCTTTTCGCTCCGGACCATAGAAAAGTTTAATATATATAGTAATATAGAAGTAAACTTAAGCATATCCATATTTATGTGAAATTTTAATGCACATAGTGTTATTTCAAAAATTGTATTTTCTTAAAATAGCATATTGGTTTCGAAATAACACCCATGTGCATTCCAATATAATGCATACTCCAAATGCTAAATTAATAATCTGCTGAAATAACGAATTCAAATAACAAGCAGAAATATGATTTTTTTAGTCAAAAAATCTGACTTAATTGACAATTCACGATAGAAGGAGAATTTTAACCGGGGGAGATTTTTATAATAAAACATAATAAAATATGTTAATACAGGAATCATAATTCCTGTAGTTTATAAAATTTTTTGAATTTTAATTGCTTATAACTTTTATTTACCTAACTAATTTTACCGATCTAGCTATCATTAGAATCACAAAAACTAGCTCTACGACTTTTATTAGAAGTTTACAAGATGTTAACTTAATAAAAAATTAACTTTATATAGTCAGGAATGCTGATTTTTGTATTTTATATGTAATTTATATTAAGTGTTATGTATTTTATTAATACAAATTCTCCTTCTTTCATGAATTGTCAATTAAATCAGAAACGCTATATATAAAATTAAGAATACAGATTTTTATGCATCATATATATAATGCACAATTTTTTAAAAATTAGACCTTTATTCCAAAATAATGCCTATGCATGTACTCAAAATAATGCGCATCTCCTTGAAATAACATGCAAATGCACGTTATTTCGAGGAAATACAGTATATACTATTCTTTGTAATAAAGGCAGGACTGCTAGGTAAAAAAAAGTAATAATTTAAAGAGAGTTAAAAGAAGTGCACTTTTGTACTTCAAATATTAAATTAAAAATTAAAGCTTATTAAAAATAATAATATCATTTATTTAAAAAAGCTCAATGCCTTATAAAGAAGTAAAATAGAAAAAGACTAATGTACCAAAAATTATTACTAGAAAACTTATACTACAAATAGCTAGATTTAGTTACTAGTAAAACTTCAAACCAAAACTATTTTACATTTCTCTATAGTACATTAATTTGAATAAAGGAATAACTGAACAAAAATCAATCTAAGAAATTTGAAAAAATATTAGAACAACTTAATTAATTATTTTTATACTATAGTCCACAGATAGCTATAAATTATAACAAATATTTGTATTATTGCAAAAAGTTTTAGAAGTAAATAGATTAATAAAAAATAAAAATTATATATTCTAATACAAATTACAAGAAGATTAAAACAAATATATTGCATTATTAACTAAAACTGTACAATAGTTATATTCAATAAAACAAAAATAAAATAATGCTACAAAATAATTTTATAGATATTAAAAAGATTATTTGTATACAGAATAAACTTATTACAAGAAATATTAGCCAATAAAGAGTTATTTTAAATGATAAAGATAAAATTTATTTAAATAAATATCTTTAGAACAGAAAAATACCAAATCTGAAAACTCAAAACTTTACACTAGTATTTAAAGTAAAAGAATTAACTAAGCTATATACAGTATTGGTTAAATATGAAATCTCATATTTACAATAGCTCAATAGTATTATATATGGAATTGCCAGAAAATATAGATATTATTTCTATACAGTTTAACCTCACTATAATCACATAGTTGAATAATAGTAGCTTTTTTAAAAATGTACTTATAAAGAGATTGTGCTTATATAGAGATTTTTATATATAATTATAATAGTTGTTTAACAAAATCAGAAACTTATATCAAGATGTAACTATATAGAGTGTGATTATAGAAGGACCCCAAAATATACATAAATAGGTCAGGTTAATTATAGGGTTACTAAAAAAAGGAATGATCTGCAGAAAAACTTCAAAAATAAGCAAAAAATTACTATAAATAGGGGACGTCTAAAGCCGTGTCCAGTCACGTGTTTTTGATATTTTAATTAAAGTTAGAGTAAGGGTTAATTTGGGGTTAGGGTTAGGGCATGTCTTATAGTAAAATTGTCCTCCTGACATTTTTTATTAATGCACCAAGATGGGTTTAGACTGTTGTTTCTTGTATTTTTGCGACTTTTGCTTTTTTTCGCTGTTTTTGTCTCTTCGGGCTGACAGTGTCAATCAAAATAAACAATCCTATTGGCTCTATGTCATGTGTTGGACACGGCTTTAGATGACTCTATAAATAGAAATGATCTGCATAAAAACCTCAAAAATAAACAAACTCATACCTAACCTATCTATGTATATTTCGGGGTCCTATTATAGAGAGGTCTAACTGTAAATAATAGAAAAATATTCAAAATATAATATTATAAATATTATTAACAGAAATAGATTTGTATCAAATTAAATCACAATTATTTATAATTTATAATAAAAAGAATTACATCCTTACAGATAGAAGACATATATCAAAATTAACATTTAGCAAAAATATATCTATATCAAAGAACATATAAAACAGTAATTGCTTAAATGCAGTATTACTGTACAAATAATAAAAACTACAAAGAAAAAATGAATTCAAAATTAATCTCAAAGCAGGAAATAATATCTTACCTGTAAACTTTGCAAGAATTATTCAAGAAAACTAGAACAATTGAAAAAAGTAATAGAAGATTATGAGCACATACCAAAATTACTTAGGCCATTAAAGCACCAATACCAAAACCCAGACTGAAACAATTACTGTAAAGTTCCGAATATAAGCAACCCCCGAAAATAAGCAACCCCCCTCATTTTGAGATCAAAATACTAAGAAAATAAAATAAACAACCCCTGCTAAACATATATAAAATTTATTATAAACTTTATTGGACATTTATATATAAGGTATATTGACCAATAAAATTGAATATTTTAAAGTCCCGAATTTAAGCAACCCTTTGAAAAAATTTGGTTAAAATGGGTGGCTTAGGGGTTGCTTATATTCGGGACTTTACGGTAGAAATATAAGCGCACATATTGTAGAATATACAAAATATACCACAATTTAGAATGAGGAACATTTTACCAATACTTATAAACTGTAAAGATTGAAGAAGTAGCTATTAAAAGAAGTAAATGGCAAAAAATAAACAGGATAAAACAATGCTCAAGATGTAACCAAAACAAAAATATATAGGAATTATTAAAACCTTTGAAATAGTATACTACTGCAATTGTTTAAGTTGTAGACAAAATACACAACTTAAGAAAGAAAATTGGTACAAGATATATATTTAGAAAAACAAAAAAAAAAGTAGAAATAACATTATTCCAAAGGGTACAATCTCTAAAACCTAATATAAAATAATACAAAGAATAGGAGAAAATGTTAAAGTACAAACAAATCAGTTTAGAATGAATCTTAGAAACTGAAAATTTTGTAATGTGCAATACACAGTATAGAATAGCAAGATATCTCCAATTTTTTAGCAGTTGTTTAATGTTTTATAACTTTATAACAAATAATTATTTTAAAAATCCCTCTTATAAATTTATTATTTATTATCTAAACTACAAATCTGTAAGACAGAGTTTTAATAACTTGTTTTTTTTACAAAAGTTATAAGAGAACAAAGTTCAGTAAATTTAATAGTAAAACAGAAATTTGGTGAAAGAAATTACACAATCATAATAATATTAGTCATGTGCAAGCAATTTTATTTGTCAATACTCATTATTAAACATTGAGTACTCCATTATACTACCAATTACAGCTCATATTGTATTAATTAATTTTGGCACCTTAATAAAATTTAGCCAATCAAAATTGTACACATACTCTAAATTTGGCGTCCCTAAAAAAAAATCGAATGCTTTTTGATATCCTGTACTGTATTAAAAAATTTGGTATATACCTGAATAAGTCTCAATTGCAGAAGATATAAACTAAACTATACCTTTACAATTGGAATAGACTGCATAAAACATAAGATTCATGAAGTGATATATAATGTGACTTTACTGGTATACCTAAATCCATATAATTGGATACAGGAACCTATATGTACTTAACCAGAAAAGGCTATACCATGGACTATTTGGGTGTTTTATATCAAATAATTTACAAACATAGTGCACTCCTAATAATAAATTTCAATAGTAAAAAATTTTTGTCAATTATTACTGTTAATAATAAAAAAATATAAACTTTAAATTTATATAACATTTGATAGAACAGTCACTTACTAGTGAAATTATATTTATTAGTTTCCTTTTAATATTTTATTTAAAGCAATGAAGCCTTTTAGGAGCCTTATTAAATTTATTTGATTTTTTTAAACTATTTTTTGCTCTAATTTCTATATAATTTGAGAAAAGGCATTTATTACTTTAAAGAAAATATTAAAAGAAATCTTATAAATGTAGTTTCACAAGTGTATGACAGTTCTATCAAAAGTTATATAAATTTAAAGTTTATATGTTTATATTATTATCAATGATGATTGACAAAAAATCCTTACTATTGAAATTTACAATTAGGAGTGCACTATTCATACTTTCAATGAAGTGGACCTAATACCTATGAAACAAAAGAATCAAGAACTTATATTCAAAGAAATAGAAAAGTATTGTAATTATTGCGAAATTGAATCACTCAATGAAAAAAAGAGTCTGACATTGTACTAATGACAGCAACTGAATTTAATAACTTCTGAAAGAAACCTGGAAGGATATCAACTAAATAAGTTATAGCAATGGAAAAATACAAGAAAGGAATAACCTTTTAAATAAACAGAGTATGTGAAGAATTACTAAGATCAATAGATATCTTAATAATTATTATGGAAGAAAATACTTGGAATATTCGATTACCAAGATAGATTTAGAAATTAAACTGTAATTCGACACTAGAAGAAATAAGGTATAATAAACCTTATTTAGCAACATTCGGAAAAATGTGTATGAAACAACGGAGATACATGATAGGAAAAATATCATACGCCAATTAAATCCGAAACAATTAAAGATTATCATAGTGTCGATGAAAAAGAATTTCAACACTTGGGTTAGATGCTGGAAAAAGAGCCGAAAATAACGATTTTTTCATAAGAAGTTTTTCTTTTTTTTTTTTTTACATAAATCAATTTAGAATAAAGTTTGGATCATTTTTCACTTAAGATACAAAAGTAGTTGTATTAATAAATTTTGCTGTGTGGCTCTTTAAAGTTTGAATTTTCTTATGATTTATTATATAATTTATAATATAAAAATTGATTTTCCGAAGATCATTTTTTTTTCATTTTCGCCCTTTTCTCAGCACCTAGCCCACTTGATCAACTGACGCGACGTTACCCGAATTATCAGTTATAAGTTAATCACTGGCAAAAATTATCCGGCCAGCAGATCGATGCCTCAACCAATATTAATTAATAAAATTTATAGGTTTAACTTTATATCATTTTTAAAAAAATTTCAGATTGACAAACGAATAATTTTTTAATGCTTAAACTTTAACAAGGTTGCTGATAATTATCAAAGAAGTATTGGCGTAGAGAAAGATGAACGTAAAGCGTTTGAGTTATATCTTAAAGCTGACGAGATGGGGAATGTTAAGGGAACATTTAATGTTGGAAATTGTTATTATTATGGAACTGGAATTGAAAGAGATTTCCATAAGGTATTTTTTTATTATCAAAAATCTGCAAATATGGGGGACGCTGTTGAAACGTGTAATGTTGGATATTGTTATTATTATGGAGTCGAAGTTGAACCGAATATACGTAAAGCACTTGTATATTATCAAAAACAGCAAAAATGGGAGATATATTTGCACTCGATAAATGTTATAATGAAGGAATTGGTGGAGTAGAAAAGGACAAGAAGAAACCATTCGAATATTTTCTAAATTCTGTGGAAATGGGAAATGTTAAAGGAGGAATCGGAATCAAAAATAATGAACAAAAGGGGTTCGAATATTATCTAAAATCTTCTGATATGGGTGATATTATTGGAACAATTGAAGTCGGTCATTGCTATGAGAATGGAATTATAGTCAAATAAGATAAAAATAAAGGATTCGAATATTATAAAAATCTGCGGATATGTGATATGGTATGGCGATGTATAATGTAGGAAATTGTTATCGTTATGGAATCGGTGTTATAAATGATGAATGTAAAGCGTTCGGATATTATAAAAAATCAGCAGAAATGAGATACGCTGATGGAATGTATCGTGTTGGCGAATTTTATCAAAAAGGACTTATTGTTGAAAAAATATAGATATTGCTTTGAATGGTATTTAAAATCAGCTATTATTGAACAACGTTCCATTAACAAAAAAAGAAGAATGTTTTCGTTGGATACCATTGGAAAATTTTGAAAATATTGAAGAGATAGGTAAAGGAGGCTTTTCTACCGTTTTCAAAACAAAATATTTAAATAACTATGGATCATATGAAGAAGTGGCAATTAAGCTTGTAAAAGATTCCAATAAAAATAGAGAACCATTCTTAAAAGAGGTATTATATTAAAATTTTTAAATATTATCTTTGTTTTTGAATTTTTTTTTTTTTAAATATTAATTTTGGTAAAATAAATTAATTTATTATGTTTTTTAGTTGAAAGCTTGTCATAGTTTAAATCAATATTTAGGAATATCAAGGAAAAAAAAAACAAATGATTACATTTTAGTGCTTAGCTATGCAAAATACGGATCATTAAGTAAAAATCTTGTCGATATATTTAAATTTGAATGGAAACTCAAGTTAAAGATACTCCGTGATATTATAACCAATCTTGATCGTATTCATTCTCAAAAATATTTACATCGAGATCTGCATCCTGGAAATATTCTGTTAAAAGAAAATTATGAAGCATATATTACTGATCTAGGTTTATCGAAACCACTTGATGAAAAGGAGCGAGAAGAACGTATTCATGGAAATTTAACGTATCTTACACCGGAACTCTTTCAAAAACAGAAATATACTCAAGCTTCAGATCTTTATTCATTCGGGATAATCATGGTAGAAATGACAACTGGTTAAAGACATTTAATAATTAAAATTTGATATCGACCTTGTAATAAACATTTGTAATGGTTTACGGCCAAAATTTGGACCAGGAATTCCTGATTGTTATATTGAATTAGCCAACCAATGCATGGATTCGGATCCGCAAAACGTCCAACATCTGTTGAAATAATTGATAAACTGAATGAATGACTAGGCTACATATTATTGAAAATTTAATCGAAAACAAAATTAAAAATCCGTTTTTGGAAAGTGATGAGAATATTAAAAAATTACAAAAAATTTAAGAAAATATAAAAAACGTATATACAAGTAAAGCTTATAATATAACAGAAGTCAATAAAAGTCTATCAAAACTGAAAGTTAGTAAAACTGCGAGTATTATAGACGATCCGGATGATATTTAAAAATCAATTTATATTACTATGTATCTATTAAAAATTTATGTTTTATCATTTATTATTCTATATATTTGCTAAATTAAGCTTTATCATGGAATTATTAATTATTGCAATAAAATTCTTTAATATAGTAATCAAAAAATATATTTAAAATAATTGATTCTACACAACAAAATTATTCTTATTATCAGAATAATTCTTTTCTTAAAATATATATTATCATATGCGATAATATACGATATACAAGAATGAATTTATTAATAAAAAATTTTAATTCATATATTTCTATCCTAATAGATTTGATTGATTTATATTTAAATTTAATTAGTTTATTTTAAATTTTTACTGCGTAAATGATAAATGATTAAATTTACAAAGTAATATGCAGTATTAGAAAATTTGCATTAATAGTAGATTAGGATTCTCTATCTGATGTGATTCTTGATCTCTTTGTGTCTCATGTCGTTCAAGAGGCACCATAGTAGAGATGTGATCCGTTATCCGTTTTCATCCGTTTTTATATTAAAATCCACGGATATCCGCGGATTTTAATATGAAAACGGATGGAAACGGATAACGATCACATCTCTACACCATAGCATGGTCTTTTTTGAATTATTCGTAACTATTAAGCTTATTTATGAAAAAAATGATAAAATGATACCATCCATTTTTTGTTGAGCCCGGTGATATTTTCATTGGTGTATTTTACAAGAAACCCGGGTTTTTTAATTTAATAACTCTTCTTGTTACCAAATAAAAGTATCGGAAATTATTATGATCAGCTCGCAAACTTTTAATCATGATAATCTGATTGCATATTGCCATAATGAGGGAATTAATGAAATATAAATTATCATGGATTTCATATAAAGATTTAAAAATATCAAAAATAGAAGAAAGTGATTCTCAACTCCAGTTTAGTAAAAAAGAATTACGCATTATTATATTGTGATATCTAACACACTTAAATTCCAAATTTAAATAGAAATTAAAAGAATTAATGAAAGAGGTAATACTGTATATTTTTTATGGCAACCTTTATTGAACTAATTTGCGTATTGAAGTGTTAATCGTCATTTAATTTAAAGCTTAAAACCTAAGAATTATTGTTAAATTGATTATAAAAAATAATTTATTTTTAAAATGCTATGGAAGATCAAGACATGAAACCTCCAAGGTTATATTCTCATCTTAAAATATGCCGAAATTGATTCTTTGCGTAATAATCTTCGAACCGTATTTTGAATAAAATAGAAATTTATACATTGTATTGCTTTCGAACTTAAATCTATTCATTCACAAGGACTTATTCATCGTAATTTGCATAGTGGTCATATTTTATAAGATAACTATAAAGAACATATATCGCTGATTTAGCACTTTTGCTATTACAGTATTATCAAGTACGGCGCAAAAAATGACATTAACAGAACCATGGCTTATTTAATTCCTAAATTTTAAAGAAAACTATTTACTCAAGCTGTGGATATTTATTTCATTAGGAATCACAATGTGGAAGATATATAAAACATTGCCAGATCTTTTCACCTTTACCTAACTCGGCACAGATTCGAAAATATCATAATGGAAGCAGGTTACTGCATAACTGACCAGAATTAAATGATAAATAACTAACATGTTGATAGTAATTGTTGACATTTTTTGTGTTCCATTGGAAACTTCAGTCAAAAATTTAAATTTTTCCATTGCTAACTTTAATAATAATATTTGAAATAATAGAACATCATAATAGGCGGCTTTGGTGTTGATAAATTATTAACTTTCATATTTTTGAATAAAATTAATTATGCCTTTCAATTATTGATTTGAGTCTCTATTCTGGATCTACATATGTTCCATATCCACCTACAATATATTATTGACGAAATTTATACCTTATCGATATATGGTATACTGAATCACATGTATCGTTTAACATTTTAGACTGATTTTTTAAAAAAAAAACTCATCTTTAAATTCGAATGCCAATTTTTCTTCATTTTAGGCTAGTGCACTTTTTAGTAAACTAAGCACGCATCTATTTCATTACTCTAATAAATGGATGATTTAAAGCACTTTTAACGATATATATTAAAATTTAATCTAATTTACTCATAGTTGAGCTATTTATTGTGTACTATTGTTTAATCTTTACGAAACTTTTAAATTATTTATTCAAAAAATTTAAACCGCAAGCATAAACATTAATCAAAACTTACTTTACATGTCATAACAGCAGATAATAATGACTTAATCGTGGTGCACACAGCAGATAATAATGACTTAAACGTGGTGCACCCAGCAGATAATAATGACTTAAATCATGGTGCACACATTTTGAAATTATTCTACGATAACATAAATTTATTTAAGCTTTATTTAAAGTTTAGATTCATAAAAAATGTAACCACTAATATGACATCATCTATGAAAGTATATTATTTATTATAGAGATTTTACATCCACTAGTAACAATATAAAAAAACTTATCACATTGCTAATCAAAATTATAAGGAAGGCGTGTACCTTAATGATTAAAGTATTTTCTAGCATCCTTTTTTCAGTTGAGTCCGAAATTATAAGTGCATTCTTAATATTTTCAATAGGGTTACTAAACACAGTGTCTGCATATTTTACTGTAGAAATTGGAACATGGAAATGTATGTTGTTATTTCCAAGACCTGAGTGCTGATCCTTACAAAAACATTGAATCCTTCTCCCGATTTCATTTTTTTTTGCGAGATCTGTTCTCTTTTCCATTTATTAAAATTGTTATAGAGTACATTTATTACATGTTGCTACAACTATTCTATTCTAAGGAAAGGTAGACTAGAGCTAGTTTACTCCCGATCTAAGCTTTGCCAAGATAGACCGCAGATCTACTTAGTCGATGTTATAGTTTGTAGTGTTTTCTTTGATGAAGGTGTCCCTCCACTTATTAAACCATATTAGTTTCTTTTCTTTATGATCTTTCCCGTGTTTTCTCTGTTCCGGTATTTCTTCAGGGTCGCCTTCTATCACCGGTAGGCTATTTATTAGCACACTGCTTTTTTTCCACATATTTTCGTAGATTTTCTTTATTAGTCTGTTTGTAAATCCCACTGTTTTCTTTTTGTCTTTTTTTCCTTTCTTCGTTAGGATGTCACTCTTAGTTACCTTCTCCCGATTTCATAAATTTACTATATTATAAAATTATTACAAAGTTAATACTTGAATAAATTCATATACTTGTGTATAAAAAAAATATATACACATACTCAATAGTTTAATGAGTCAACCAGGACTGCCTCTCAAAGTATAGATCGATAATGCAGCTGCAGCAAAAATAAACAATCGATGAAAAACTGTAAATAGAACTTTTTATCTTGAGGTTATTAGTCATTATAAGTGTTCATTAAGAGGTTAGACGTTTTAAAAATGTTTCGATGATCATTGTTTAGCTCAATATAATTCGTAAATTATTAGCTGCACTATTAATCCGTACTTTGAGAAAGCCGCCCTGGTTGACTCTAATTGCAGGCAGTCCAAAATATAGTAAAGTTTCCAAGCCGCAATGGTAAAACCATAAAGCTTTACATGACTCACGTCATTTTATCTTCAATTATCAAAAAACAGTTATGGACTAACCTCCGGAAATCAATTTTTCCGAATCATATATTTTCCTAGCAGAATATAAATTCATCCATGTCATTTCACAGATAATCAATTCACTACATCATGTTTTTGAAAAGTTTTTTCACCCACAGTTATTTCACCGCAAGTTTTTTTAAAAATTGTATACTAACCTTAATCCTAATTCTAAACTTGACCCTAATGGCAATGGCCGGAATTACTTTGTCAGTGAAATAACTTTTGGTGAAATAAACCATCGGTTAACTAAGTTGTCAGTAAAATGAACAGAACTCGAAATTTTCCTGTCAGAAAAAGGATATCGGAGCTACGGTGTCAGAGAAATAACATTTTGAGAAGGTGAGTTTCATGTTTATATGCACTATTGTTTGTGACTTAAGGACAAGTTAAATTATTAAATTTATCTCCAAGTTTGATTGGAAAAATAAATTCTTTGAATGCTATAAAAATTATTTGTGGGCTTGTGATTGTAAAGTTTTCTATAATGTAAGTTTTGCAACCCTTATTAACATACTATGAACTAAAAAAAGTTAATCCCCTGTCGCACTAAGTGTCACTCATGACTACCTTCATCATAATTTTTCACACGTAATCAACTATATTTATAACGATATCATATTGTGACCGGGAATCTTCCTATGGAAGATTCCCGGTCTCATATTGATAACCGGGAATTTTATAATTTTCTGCAATTAGATAAAAAACTTCATGAAGACCGAAACTACTAAAATTGTCAAGCTAGACGAAATTTATATAAATCTAGTAATTAATTTAATTGTCATATACAAAGCAGAAATTTTATGCTCGTGAATTTATTTAATTTCAATTAATTGACAATTACATATCAGATATATAACTAAGTATTAATTATACAGTACTTTAAATTACGGCATTAAACTGATATTAATGCTTATATTACTGCAGTTTTCGATCGTAATATTAGGAATCTTCGCTTTCTTATATTTTACACCGGAATTAGCCTCG
>QKWP01000025.1:661484-683767 GCA_003550325.1 Gigaspora rosea | reverse complement strand
AATTTTTTATTTTATTTTATAAGACCTGCTGTAGCCCAACCGAATGCACCAAATCCACCAAAAGTCCATAAAGTTGATTTAAGCAAAAATTCTTCTGATCATATTCAAAGAATTTATAGATTTATTTTGCCCCGTGTTCCTTTCCAACAAATAAATCACTAGAGGTAAATATATTTAATATTTAGACAAATATAATAATTATTATTCAGTTTTGATTCTAATACAATAAGACTATACGAATTTAATATTCTGGTTTTATAACATGAAACTTTTGAACAGACCCGGCTGGCCAGCTAGCTTTTTTTTTTTTAATTTTTCATACATAGAATTTTTAAAATTTGATCCGCGTGGCCTAATACAATCAGCAGTCGATATAGTCAATATAATCAATTGAAAAAAAGTAGTATATAGATAGATATTTTCTTTTGTATAAAATTATAGAATATCAAATAAAAAAGGATCATTTCTTATTTTCAGAAGTTTGCTAATATGAGAAGGATAAATATAACTAGGCCTCCGCATGGACCGGGTACTAGCATTACCCGTTTATTAACGGGCTTAATCTCCAAGTAGGGATCCTAATTTTCTGCTGCGACAAACCCCAAATTCTGCCTGCTTTACACTTCGAATTATGTTAATTATGCGATAAATTTTTTTAAATTATGCTACAGATTATGCGGATCAGATAGAAATATGCGAAATTTATCATTATAAATTTTTATCGTTATTGTTATTGTAAGTACTGAACCCCATCAGTAATTTACCAATAACCCACAAAATCTGTGTAATATAAAATTACAAAAAGAGTCGTGTTTACAAAACTGTCTTTTGCGCCAAACAAAAAAATTTCCTGCAAAATTTAATTATTTCTCCGGTGTCATCCGATGGTGACCTTAATTTTCTGGAATTACCCGATAGAACCGAAAAAAAATCTAAAATTTTCTGGGTGTGAACATGAGCATATTAATTTACAGTAGATTAAAAAAAATCTACCAACCAACTGAAATTTTGGAACACCATGTTATGCAAAACGAAAAATTAACTTTGTATCCTAATATATGTTTCTTATTAAATTTTTATATACTTTAACGATATGTTTTATTACTTAACATTCTGAAATTTCAAATCTGATAATTTATGAAATTTATGTTTCGTACAATCAAATGTTGCGTCCAATAGGAAATTGATAAACCTGATATTACTTGATCTTTAATTTCCGGCCATTTTATGCGCAGATTATGCTTTATTAATTATGCAAAATTCATCTTGATATGCGAATATAACTGTCGCATATGCTTCTGCGGTAAAATCTGAATTATGCGCATATTATGCTATCGCAGATCCGCAGTATCCCTATCTCCAAGCCCTTACCCAAGGGCTCCAAAATTGATATCCTAGCCCGGCCTTTAAAGCCCGCGGGTACCCATCGGTACCCACGGGCTTAATATTATATGTGTTAGCATTCGCTATTGTAATGCTTAAAACTTACCCTGATTTGTTATATGTATTATGTGACTAATATAGGTTTAAATTATTTAAAAAAATTTTAAAGATCGATATACGAACGATATAATTATTATAATAAATAATATTTAATAAAATTACCTCATAAATATCTCATGATAATTATTTGATTATTAAGTTTTTATTTTATAAAAATAATTACTTTATCATTATTTTTATTAATAACTGAGGGAATATTATTTCCTCGCAAAATTAATCGTTTCTATGATTAGATTATTAAATGATTTAACG
This sequence comes from Gigaspora rosea, assembly GCA_003550325.1. Lineage (NCBI taxonomy): Eukaryota > Fungi > Glomeromycota > Glomeromycetes > Diversisporales > Gigasporaceae > Gigaspora > Gigaspora rosea. The sequence goes on along the minus strand of QKWP01000025.1, from coordinate 682,012 downwards.
ATTGATACATGAATCGTTTCTATGATTAGGTCACTTAACGGTTGATGCACTGGTACTAATGCATTTAGAGCCAAGATAATTACCATTAAAATTCAAAATCCATATAGTGTTCTTGCAAAATGATCTGCTAATGCTTTTAAATCTTTAGAGTTGTGTTTTTTCAAAGCTGCAGATACTTTTTCTTTTTTCGATTCGAGTCAATTATGACAAAGATTGAAAGAAATTAGTGTAGTGCTCCTGAAAAGCCTATCTAAGATGTACCTCGCATGAGGCACAAAATCTGCAAAAACTTTATCATTTAAATTGTCATTCGTTGGAAGGTTTTTTTAATTATAAAATAATTTTTATTTTAATTATTTGAATAAAGTAAACATGTATTATTTAACAATTCAAACAAAAAAACCCCCCGCCCCGAAATTCTTAATTATTTAAGTCAAATATGAAAACATTGCTTAAAAGTAATTTTGATCATGGCGAAAATTAATATATAATATAATTAAGGATATCATATAATTTAAAGGGTTAAACTGCTGTATAGATGGTCAGATATAATCAGACTATTTAAATTACACATGCAACTTCATATACCTTAACATATGAGAAGGAAATAAACCGACAATTAGAAAAGGCAAGTCCAAGTGGCGAAACAAGTGCAGATATTACCGAACAAAAAGGGGCAGAAACTAGCCCAAGCCAAGGAGAAAATTTACCCACGGATGCGTCATCACCCCAAGGAATTAAAAAAAAACGGATACTACTAGTTCTGCCGAAATATTAATCTCAGAAATTCCTTCATACATACCTCCATACAGAACACCAACCAGTCCTCTAGAACTCCTCATTCTATACTAAAAATTAAACACACCACATGCAAAGTTGCATGATATAACCTTGCGTGAGTTGTGTGAATAAATGCTAAGATTATTTCGCGCAAGGTACATCTCTAATCACAATACTGTAAAGTTCAGAATATTGAGATTGTGTACCTTTTATTGCCTTTTTTTTCATAGTATAAATGATTTTAATTCGAAGCTTGAAATAGTAGTCTTTCATTTGAAATTTCCTAAAGAATTTCTTCAAAGCTATGGAAGTCCTAAATCTATAAAAACTCAATATATACCAGTATTCTTATGAGCAATTGAGTTTGATATTATAGGTGCTTCATTTATCTACTTTGATAGCCCAAAATCTGCAATTTTTTGTTTTTCCAAATACTAAATAATTAAAATATTGGTTAAATTGATATATGACGGTATATAAATTATATAGTATACAAAAAATCACATGTCAAATTATCAAATTATATATCAGATAAAGTCTTAATATACGAAAAGGGCATTTATTTTAATTTAATAAATTTTCCTTATTATTATTAATATAAACATTTCGAAAAATGATTTCTGTAGAAGTATTGTTCATTAAATAAAAAAGCTGCCGATTTTCATATGACATCATATCGTAAACGACAGACTTTTTTTTGTATCCTCCTCCCATAGTTGTGCCTCCAAAAAACAACCGAACCTAATAGCAAATTTATTAAATATCTAAAAATAATTTGGGCTTGGTGCTAAGAAAAGAATCGAAATTAACAAAAAATATTTCTAGACTAATTTAGAATCTAAGCACAAAAAAATTTTGTTAAAAATTGTCAATTTCGACCCCTTTCTCAACATCTAGCCCATTTTATTTCAAGTTTATTTACCTGCTTATGGTTTTTTTTTCTATGCCCGAGGTAGAACAAATTCGCAAAAAGAGATCTTTCGCCTTCAATTGATGCATAAATAATGGAATATGCTTTGCAAATACGTGCATATACGGTGTGACGTCTGACTTTCGATAGAGGCCATGTTTTTGTGAAGAATTTACATCACCTTGAGATGGACGACAAAAGGTTCGAACCCAGTTTTCTGCATCAACTTTATATTGATCAATTTCTTGATCTGAAAGCTGTGGTTGTCGTATAATACTATATAATCTATAAAATTCGCGCCACAATCATTCAATATCTTCTCCTCGTGCACCAAAAATAAATCGCGATACTGGAAAATTTTTTAGCATTTTTTTTTTATCCGGACCCATCAATGAGGTCCAATTCCATTTGTTATCTACAGATTTAAAAAATTCAAATTGAATTGAAAGTTCTTTAAATGCTGCTTCAATCACTGGCTTAATTTGTTTTTCGAATTCTTTTTTTTTGATTAAATCGTTAAACAAACATTCCATTAAAACGTCTGATATACGTAACAATAGGTGCAATTCATCAGGAATGTAATTTTCCTGATCAATCGCAGGAAATAGAGGTGGCTTTTTTTTACCTAATTAAATATTAAATTTAAAATTAATAAGTCTTATACAAAAACACTAGAGCATAAGATTAATTTTACTGTTATATGATTTTCATTAAAAAATTAATACCAGTGCCACGAATATCAATTTCAACCAACTTTTGTTTGAGTATCATATTCGATCTTATGCCCTGTCAAAATTAGTCTAATATTATGCTTTAAAAAATAGTAATTTACTTACATTTAGAATTTCCAGTATTTTCCCAAATCCGATCCATATCCCATCGCGATTCAATATCGCAATTACAATATAGGCAGAAATAATTGGCATTTGGGGCATTTAAACCCATTATTATGTACATGAACTTCCAGTCTCCACAGAAAAATAATTCAACGGGCCAACAAACTCCATCACTATCAAAAAAACCATTATTCTTAAGGTCAGAGAGCTCATCTTTAAATATATGGCTGATATTTGTCAGCATTTCATACTTTTCATATCCAGCATACAAGCAAATGCTTAAAATAAAAGTAATTAAATTAATTAATATTGATAATTAAATATTATATACTTTGTAGACCATATATTTAGAAAATCCGTAGTTAAAATCATAAAATATAAAACTTACCAATATTGATTGTTAGGCTGTAAGACTTTTTTACCTTCATTTAGAAGACATACGGTCGTCATTACGTGGTTTTGCTTTCGGCCAACATTATGACTGTCACCACCAAGTTTGAGTTTAATAGTATCTCCTGGGATAAGTACAGGTGGAGTCGATTGCTTCCAAATAGGAAGAAGAATAGTTAAGATAGATCTAATTGATCTATAGGCACCATCTTCAGTTTCATATTGATCAAATCCTGTTTCATCTTGAATGCAGGGTTGACGATCAAGACTAAAAGTTTTAATATTGATTGCTCTATTCATTATATCTGTGATCTCTATCCTTCGTTCAGCAACGTGGTGTTCGCGAATAAGCTGGGGTTCCACAGCTGCCAATCTACTATAACTATCTCGGGATAACAGAGATTCGTCACACGCCCGAACAATGGCATCTAATTTGGAATTTTCTACTTTTTTATTGAATGGCTGGTATTTTAAATTAATAATTTCTTGGTTAAAATTCATTAATTGAATGTTATGCACATGAAAAATGGGCTGTTCGTTTTCCATAATCAACTGATATCGTATGAATAATTCTGAAAGTTCTTTTTCAGAATCCTTTCCGAAAGCAGAAAGACGATAGTTTTGTCCTCTTATTGATTGTATATCCAAAAAAGACCGCTTTTTACTAGGATCTATGCTACTTCGGTAAAAACCTAATTGCCCATCTGAATTCCTGCTATTAGCAGATTTCAAATACCACTCGGATGCTTTTTTTTCATCTTTAAAAGTGCCTATGCCATATCGGTAACAATCTCCAACATATAATTGCCCGTTCAAATTTCCGCTATTAACAGATTTCAAGTACCATTCGAATGCTTTCTTTTCATCCTTAGGAATACCTATACCATCTCGATAACAATGTCCAATATTTAATTGCCCATCTAAATTTCTGCCACTAGCAGATTTCATATACCATTCAAATGCTTTTTTTCATCTTTAGGAATGCCTATGCCGTTTCGATAACAATGTCCAATATTTAATTGCCCATTTAAATTTCCACCACTAGCAGATTTTAAGTACCATTCAAATGCTTTCTTCTTATCTTTAGAGATGCCTATGCCATTTCGATAAAAATTTCTAACATATAATTGTCTATCTAAATTTCCATCACTAGCAGATTTCATATACCATTCGAATGCTTTTTTTCATCTTTAGGAAGGCCTATACCATTTTGGTAGCACTTCCCAACAACTAATTTTCCATCAGAATTTCTACGTCCAAAAGATTTTAAGTAACCTTCAAACGCCCTATTTTCGTCATTATAAGCGTCCATACCATCTTGGTAACAATTACCAATATTGAATTGTTTATTAGAATCTACTTCAGTATGCATTTGTTGGACATTATAAGCTAAGTTTGACCCAAATTTCCTTCTTTTAAATGAGCTTGAAAGGTTTTTATCAAATACTACTAGCTCATTATAATGCTTCTGACATAACTGGTCATCTAATTTAAGTTGTATCTTTAACCTTGAAGCAGCTTCACTTTGAACAGCTTTAGGCAAAAGTTTTGCCGTCAATTTGTGAAAATTTTCTTCAAGATCATCCTTGCTACATATTGCACATGGACCCATATTTTTACGTTGTGAACCCTTTGGCATTGTTGCTAATAAAAATTATGTCTATTCCAGGATCTTGGTGGGATTTTTGAATATCGGGTCTTGTTGAACATAAATATGAGTTTTTCAAGCCACAATGTTAAAAAACAAACTCTGGGGCCTCGTAAAAAGAATCAACACTTTTACTATTGTAGCTATTGTTCTAAATATATCAACCAATAAACATGGATTCAGTGTAACACAAATCCGAAATAATCACAATGTTTATTTATCTGATTGGTAGATCTTATTTGAAAATATCACAAAATTTCCAAAATCTACCCATATGCTGCACTTACTTTTTTGATACTCCTGTATGTACGCCAAAATTACGCTTACTTTTTAGATGCAGATCTGCATATATACACGTGACTTGTGTTACACAAAGGCCCAGTGACAAATCTTGCGTTTTTGATACTCCTGCACTTTTTTGATACTCCTGTATGTACCCCAAAATTACGCTTACTTTTTTGATTCAGATCTGCATATATACACGTGACTTGTGTTACACAAAGGCCCAGTGCATTGTTTTTGCAAAAATAATTTTTTGTTACACGCCACTAATGTCGTGTAACGTTACACAAGTCTAATTTTGCCCGGCATTAAGCTTAATGCTGGTGGGCACTATCATGATAATGCCCCGGCGGGGTTAGACATAATTCCGGCCCACCCTAACCCTAAATCTAGTGGTACCCTAATCCGGCATTAAGCTTAATGCTGGTGGGCACTATCATGATAATGCCCGGCGGGGTTAGACATAATTCTGGCCCACCCAAAAACTAATTGTTCGAAGCAACATCCAATCACAGTACATATACTAGATGCATATGTCATGTAACCCATATATGAACTGTGATTGGATGTTGCTTCGAACTATTAGTTTTTAGGGTTCCTAGATTTAGGGTTAGAGTGGGCCGGAATTATGTCTAACCCCGCCGTGGCATTATCATGATAGTGCCCACTAGCATTAAGCTTAATGCCGGGTTAGGGTACCACTAGATTTAGGGTTAGGGTGGGCCGGAATTATGTCTAACCCCGCCGGGGGCATTATCATGATAGTGCCCACCAGCATTAAGCTTAATGTCGGGTTAGGGTACCACTAGATTTAGGGTTAGGGTGGGCCGGAATTATGTCTAACCCCGCCGGGGGCATTATTATAATAGTGCCCACCAGCATTAAGCTTAATGCCGGGCAAAATTAGACTTGTGTAATGTTACATGACATTAGCAGTGTGTAACCAAAAATTATTTTTGCAAAAACAATGCACTGGGCCTTTGTGTAACACAAGTCACGTGTATATATGCAGATCTGCAATAAAAAAGTAAGCGTAATTTTGGGGTACATACAGGAGTATCAAAAAAGTAAGTGCAGGAGTATCAAAAACATAAGATTTGCCCACGTGCTATGATCATCGGTAACCCTCTGCTATAATTTCTATTCCACCATGAAATAAATAATACAAATTTCTTAGTTTGATCAAGGCAATATTCTTCTTTAGATCACTTAGTTTCATTCCAATGTGTTAACTAAATAAATGTTAATTATTATCACTTAAAAAATTTATTATAATTATCTGAATTAATAAATTTGATTTATCTCAAGTTTTAAACAAGACTTTAATCTATTATTATTGCTCGTCTCGTCTCGTCATGTGCCCCTTCCTCGCACACAACATTCGTGACCAACCTTAAACCTACAGTCACGTCTTTCTGTACAAACGACATAATACAGTATGGGTTGGGGTTGCAGAACAAGCCGCAGGATGTCACATAAGCAGATTTTTTCACATAATGCTTCGATCTCTTTCTTTGTTTCTTTCTTTTGTTTTTGCAAAAGTCCAGTGACCCTGTATTGCCCCATCTTTGGGCATGGTGGGAAGGTAGCTGGACATAATGTCGAGCAGAAAAATTAAAAAACAAGAGATCGATGCAGATCATCAGGTTACTCAAATACCATTTCGTTCATGATCTGTGATCACTGGTGATTCGCAATAAATATCTGCCTTGTGACTTTGTTCACAAGCAGATCATTATTATTGCTCCTCACGTCTCGTCGTGTGCCCCTTCCTCGCACACAATAGTCATGACCAACCCTAAACCTACAGTTACGTCCTTCTGTACAAACGACGTAATATAGTATGGGATTGTTGACGAGGATCATATCATCTTGGGCAAAAGAAACATCCAATACCTGTATACCACTACTCTCTCTTCTTTCCATTCCGTCTTTTTTTTTTTTTACGTGACCCAGGATGTGCGCACTTGCTTTACTATACCTGCCCATGTATATAAACCTACTTCATAAACATCACCTCATGTGACATCCTGCAAACTTCCTTAGCTCTTCTGGAAATTTAAAACCTAGATTAGCCCGTGAGTAGGGATGGGTACGGTTACAGTTATAGTCATTTGTGACTAGCTATAGCCATAGCTGATTTTAGTTGGTCAGAGGGCTTAGCTGACTGACTAAATTGTAGCTGATGCCAAATTTAAATCAGATCGACACAGATCAGTCGATAATGGAAGATCCTGTAAAGACTATACACAACCAATTATCATCACATCACATGAAATAATGCATACATCATTTGTTTACTTGCACTAACAAAAAATTGGCCTAAACTAATCTAAAATCTCAATTATCTCAAGAATAACTAAACCAATTTAGATGATCTAACTGCCATTAGAATCAGAAAAATGGCTCTACAACTTTGATAAAGAATCAAAGAACCTCTACATAGTAAAGTAATTGATTGACTATAGTTAGCTATTAGCCGGTATGACTGACCATACTTAGCCGACTATATGCCAATAGTTATTAATAACTGACTGAAACCGACCGTAACCGACCGAACCCATCCCTACCCGTGAGCGGTATGGGTGTACATACCCGCCTCGACTTACACACCTATATGAACATACGTGTTCATGTGGTTCTATGTGTAATTCCAATTTGAAGACATGTGGAGTGCACAAGCCTATGAATTCATTCTCTTTTCTCTTTTCTTTCCATATGGGCTGATCCAACTCATTTGGGTGATGTTTTTGAATTATATGTTATGATTTTCATAACCAAATCTTAGAATTAGAATTGTTATGTGATAATCTAAATTTGTGTTACCAAATATAGTAACATGATATTACGTCAATTACGTCAACAATAGATAATATAGAAAATTCTATTGGCTAATTTAAAGTCAATTTTAACGAGATATATTTTTCATTTACAAGTTTGAAGTTAAAACATTATCAAAACATCATCCAAAAATAGGTATACTAGTATACTACAAGTTCTATTTAATATAGCTTTAAGGGTAGAGGATATATAGATCATTTTTATTAATAAATGAGTGACCAAAAATATTTTACTGCGAATTTAAAAGTTGCTACAAATAAAAGTTAATTTTTTACTATATAAATTGTATTTATGTCTAAGTAAAAATTGTTCATAATAAAAAAATACACATATCATAAAAATTTTATTAATTTTGAATAAAATCTGATAAAGTTTTTATAGTATCAACTTTTGCGGAGCTGGGTCTATTTTGCGTGAGTGATCACAAATTGGCCAATCAAACCATGTGTAAACAATAAGTAAAATAGGGTCACAAAGATAAAAATAACTATATCTTAGGTTCTACTGGACCAATTTAAATGATTCAACTACTAATAGAATTAGAAAAACTTCCTCTACAATTTTATTAATTTTATTTAAAAATTTAATATGGTTACTTAATAAAAATTTTCTTTATTATTAAATATAAAATTTTTAGTAACTAGTTTATTAACCCACTACCCTTAAATCGTTTAGTTTTTATTAACTTATTTTCTACTATTTAGTCAAATAGCACAATTTAGCTCAACGATTTCTAATGGTACTTCGACTCAATTTAGCTCAATGATTTCTAATGGTACTTCAACTCAATTTAGCTCAACAATTTCCAATGTTACTTCCACTCTACTATTATTAACAAATAATTTTTATAAAAATAATAAACATTTAGAGAACCAATCTTTTATGCAATGATTTAATACAACCAATATAAAATTCAAGAACATTGGCAACCTCTTCAGTCTTTACCTGTATCAAACAATACCAATAGTTTTTGTAATGTTCGTGATGAATATCCTGATATATATGTGACACGTATTAAGTCAAGTATATCAAAAGAATATCATTACAAAGTATTATGCTTAGGTTACTATCCAAGTCATGTTAAAATGTCAAAGAAACTACTGTACTGTGAATGGAGTACGCTATTCTATTCCTACCGATTATATGATTTGCATAAAAATTGATAGAGTAGAAGCAACCTGTTTAACTGAATATCAGTTTAATGGAAAAGTAAAATTTATAGTTAATTGGGTTAGTAATAACAATAAAGAAGAATCTGTAGCAAGTGAACAATCTGCAAGTCATGCAGCACAACTTTTTTAGAGGTTAATTTATATTTTATTAAATTTATAAAATAAATTAAATAAAAAATAATAAAATAATTGTTATTTTGAATTAATAGAAATTACGAGGAAACAAAAATTCTAGACTTTCTGGCATTATTCTTTTTGGGTTTGATCTAAACTATTTAGATAAAAGGCGTATTAATGCACAAACAAAATTAGTTCAATCTCATATTCATAAAAAAGAATACAATGATTTGAAATCTGAATCACAACAAAATAAGCGATTAAAAAGTTTAGGTAAAGATGTGTATAGTAGCATTAAACAACAGTTTATACAACATAATTTTCAGTATACAAATATAAAACATTTTACAATTCATGCTCTTAATCAAAATATAAAGCTTCAATATATATCAAATAAAACTAAAGAATTAACTAATCAAGAATTGGACTCAATTATTTGTGCATGTGATGAATCATTAGTATCTCGAGATTCATATCGTCAATTATCAGCTGTAATGCCGAGTATGATATGTGAATATTTAATTGCAGAAAGATGTCAATTTATCAACAAAACAATGAATAGTTTAATACCAATAACAACATTTCAAATTAAGCCTAAAATGACATTTATATCTAGAAGTTTACTATTATTCGATAATTCTATAAATTCACTTGATAATATTGAAATATGATTAACAGATATAGGAAATGGAGCTTACCGATCTTAAACTGCGCTTTTATCAATTATTATTGTTACTCTTGTTAATAAAGAACCTCTAGTTATATTTCATAGTAATGTAATTAAATTAAAATTAGGTGGAGATGGATGTGAAGTTGGAAGATCAAATCACCACATTATGTTTATAGTTTGCATTTTAAATGAAGGAAATAATGTACTTGATCTTGTGAAACAACACTGGTAATTGTTTAATTATTTGTTATCTAAATCTTTTATGTTATATAGTATAATTTTGATTATATTTAATAGTATATGTTTATATACTGGTATAGAAAAATTTGAATCTTTACAATTAGCCTTTGAAATTTTTATAGATGAATTAAAACAATTAGTTAATCAAGGATTTGAAGATAGTAAAGAAAATTTTTGGAAAGTAGATTTGTGGTTTGCATCTGATTGGAAGTTTATGGCACTTGTATTGGAAATTAATGGTCCAACAGCACATCGTTTTTGTTTATATTGTAATTGTTACAAAATGAATGATAGAATATGGATAAAATATGGATTAATAGTCAAAATATACAAGGTATATATAGTTAATATAGTAATATATTAAAAAAAGTAATTTAAAAAATATTAATATTTAATAATAATATAATTAGAAAAACTTAAAAATCGTCAAAGCTTGTTACTATTTTACAATCCAATCACTGTATACCTGACGAATTGCATTTAATGCTACGTATTGTTGATGTTCTTCTCGTAGAAATTTTTTATGATTTAATGAAACATCCAAATTTTGATTTTAAAAGTAAATCTAAGTCAACATCAAACTTATTACAATTGCAATCATCAAACATTAGTATTCATGATTAAATTGGAGATACTATGAAATCTATTGGAGTAAATTTTCATTTTTACGATCCAGAAACTGTAGGAAGCAAATATAAGTGGACTGCTCTAATGGGACCAGCAAAAAAATGATTATTAGAAAAATTCTAGTATCAAATTATTTGCCAGAATTACGTGGTCAAATAATTGAAAAATTGTGGCGAGATTTTTTTAGTTTATATAAACTAATATGTAGTAAAAATGATTTAGCAGATACAGTTATAGATAAATTTGAAATTGATGTACGTAATTGGGTATCTACATTTTGTTAGCCTACTATAAAAACAGCAACTGGAGAAATTGTACAAGAAGGCATTTATCAATGTCAAGATGTAACTCCTTATATGCATGTTTTAGCATGTCATATTCCAGCTTTTATATGATCATTAAAATTAAAAGGTTTAAAGTTATGATATTTTTCAACTTCTAGCTTGGAAAAAAAGAATCATCAACATGTAAGTTATTTGTCATTATAATTTAATTTATATAATTCAAACTAATATTAAGTACTGTAATTTATAGATTCGTTTATTTTTTGGTAAAACTACAATGGGTGGTGGAAAAACTCGACAATCACCAGTAAAAGAAATACAAAATATGAAAATCACCAGTTTATTTTTTAATTCATAAAATTCCAACTTCTTATTTTGAAAAAACTATGAAATTGATAAATAAGATACTAATAAACAATATAAAGTTTTATATAATAATCATTTGTATTTCAATAGATTGTCAAATAAATTATAGTATAAAATTATTTCTCTATTTGAATTTGTATTTTTATTTTCTTTAATATAAATAATAAACTAAATATTTACAAAAAAAAAATTTAATAAACTAACTTAATTGTATTATATAAAATAATCCCTAATCACTAAACCAAGATTACAGGAAATTAATGAATAATATCTGATCTATTTGTAAATAAGTAGAAACGAAGTTTTAACTAATTCCTAATGGGTTATTATTACAAATTCATTCATCATAGTTTGATATTACCTAGAAAAAAAATTATTATCTTAATTATTAATTTAATACTGACTAATATTAAAGTACAGTAATCTTACTATTTTAATTTTCAACACAAATTGTTTGACAATATGTAGAAAAACTACATGTTATAACTCCATAAAATAAATAAATTCATATCCATCCTGAAAAACTTTGCGCAATTTTCATTTCCAACTAAAGCATATTTCTTTGTCAATAAATTTTTTGGTAATTGGATCTTGCTTCTGATAATCGACTATAGTTTCTCCACCCAAATTATTTGCTTTTATCCACCAGTTAGAACATTGAAATATTAGCCTGACCTTTAAATATTCAATTATATTTGTAACTAGATACTTGAAAAGTAAAAGTCTCTTGTTCTCAGAAGATAAAATAAAACAAATTTTTCTTCACAATGCACTTGAACTTTTTTTTTGCATTCAGTTGCACAATGCGACCCAAGCTGGGACTGTATTGCATCAATAAACAAACCACGAAAGTGGCAATAAGAAGAATAAAGAGGAGTGAAAAGAATATAGTGATGTGGAACAATAATGTTTTGATTATGAACTTTTCGTTCATGAGTAACTAAGGATGCTTTATTTGTATATGACTTATTACATAAAAGATATTGAAAAGGTTGGCAGCTGTTGGTTACTAATAAAATTAATAGTTGTGATATATATACAGTATATACAGTATGTGTTATACCTGATATAGGTAATATATATTATTATTTATACATATGTCGAAATTTGGAATCTATTTTTATCACATTTAGATATTATGAGTAATGAGTATCATCCGCCCATATGCTCCTCTTTTTTTTCCATATCCTTTAAACCGTTTCTCTTGCAAATTTGCTCCCAAATTTTTGAAATTTGATTTGTAATTCATGTAGTGCATGTAACACAGAAAATTTAAGCTTTATCTGTTTAATCTGAAAAATCCTGATTCTACTTATTTAGGATTATTTATTTATTTTTTAGTTTATGTAACGTATTGTTCTTTTTTTTTGGCAATTGTTCAATCATCTTCTATTGGGCTTTGTCGATCACAATCATTGTAATTTATTTATTTATTTATTTTTTATTTACTTACTTTCTTTTTTACATACCACTTTACTATATTTCCAGACATCAAGAATACAATATGAACAATAATGCTTAAGATAATGATTCTTATATTTTTGAGCTCATACGAAATATTGAGAATAAAATTGAAAGTAAAGTTAGAGATATTACTGATGATGTAAGTGATAAAGTTGAAGATGAATTTGTCGATGAAACTGAAGAAGAAGCTGCTAATAAGACTGAAGAAGAAGCTGCTGATGAGACTGAAGAAGAAACCATAAACACAAAAAAACAAAAAAAAATTATAAAATTAATAAACATAGTCAAACAAAAAAAATATATATATCTTTAATTAATTTACCATTACCACCGTAAAAATTTCAATATACTAAACCATATCATATTTTTCAAGTAAAAGTAGCTGACAAATTACCTATTGGCGAAATTACTTCATATTGCAATGGCAAAATTAGCTAGTAACGGACGTAAATGGCATTCTTTAATTTCAAAAAATCTTAATTTGTTAACAGTGCACAAAGATTTCAGAATAAGTTTAGCATGGAGTTTGTAGAAAAATCACTTGAAATAAGTCAAATTAGCCAACAATTAAATACACAGACAAAAAAAGCAACATTTCAGTTAGAATTACAAAATGATCAACAAAGACCATTTTATATTACAAAAAAATTTGAGTTACCTATTGAATGATTATTCCCACAAAGTTACTACCCAGTATATCATGAGCAAAGAGGTTCCTGTGTTTGGTGCATGTTTAAAAATATGGCTAAGCAAGGAAAACGCAATAAAAATTCACCACAAAGCCAGGTGTTGTGCACAACATGTAATGTGCCATTATGTCTCAATAAACAGCGTCCAGATTGTTTTATTAAGTATCATGAATGTAAATAACAAAATAAATACTGTTTATATATTGTGGTATAAAGTTTTGTATCATGTTTAATATTATTTTGTCATGGTTGTATTATAAGTGAGCATTGAAAAATTTTGGAGCAAATTTGCCCCAATTACCAAACAGTTTAAGGGATACTATACCATTACTTATTAAGCGGTGTGAGGTGTACACTCTTGCTTCACTCTAAACACGAATGTGGTATCTGCTTTAATTATACCCCACACGAATATGCATGTTCGCTTTTCTCCTTACAATGCTCTGTACTACACCCATATACTACTACTTTCAATCTCAATTCAAGAGCAGTATGGGGTGCACATACCTGCCTACTGTAGATACCCAAATTCCTTTAACTATAACTATTGTTAAAGCAGAATGGGATGTTTACACCTGTTATACACAAACATATACATTCATATGCCTTGTTAATACATCTATCCAAATATGCGCATTTGGATTTTTTCTCTTCCTTTTTTTATTTTTTATTTTTTATTTTTTCATATTTCACATACTATACTATTACTTCGAAGCAGTGTGCGGTGTACACACCCACTTCAATCAGCATAGTGGGCTTTATTATGATTGGTTGATTTTAAAGATCATCTTATCATATTAAAGTCTTATTAAAGTAACGATTTGCTGTCATAAGAATGGATCAGGTGCCACGAATATGAATCAGGTGAAGGTAAGACAAAAAAATTTGAAAGTTCAAGCTTTACTTTATATACTGTCAAAGTAATTGGGTAAACTGCGAGGTAATTCGGTATTTAGATGAGAGGTATGTCTAGACGTTTCTATTTAACCAATATAACTTATAGTTTATTAAACTTGGTGAAATGACAGTAAATTTAAAAGGTTTACATCGCTAATCTATTTTATTTATAACATATTTATTATTCTAAAGACAGACACGTACGGCCAGTAAAATAGCTTAGTGACATGAAGCAATGAAAATATAAGCTTGCGAACCTGTAAGAGATTAAAACATAGTATTATATCTAAGAATATTAAAGAGTAGTGTTACATCTAAGAATTTAAAGCGTAGTTACATCTAAGAATATTAAAGCATAGTATTATGCTTAATTTAGGATTAAGGTTAAATTCGTTTTGTATTAATTAACTGTTATTATATACAATTAAAATTTGGTATAATTTTGTATTGTCTCTTATAATAAATGTTTCATTTTTTCGTGCTTATTATTACTAGAATATAACCCGTCGCGTTGCTCCAGAATTAAGTATGATTTTGAAAGTAATTTTCTTTATTCTTCTTCAATTTTAATTTTATTAATAAATTTAATTATAATTTTTTATTATTTTTTATAATTTATATAGAAGATAACTAATTAACATTAACGGTTAAGTATATTTATTTTATTAAAATTCTTATTTTTACATATTGCAATACAAACTAAATTTCAACCCAAACCCTATCTAACTAATAAGTCAATTCTAATTTGATCCCTAATCTAACCAAAATACTTATCTACTATTGCCTTTCAACTATTTTATTTGCATTAATTATTTCGTTCTGCTCATAAATATAATGCAAAACCAATTCATAAATGACGAATATAAATACCCATTTATCATTATATACTTATTAACGATTTCATTCGCATTAATAATTTCACTTGGTTCAAAAATATAAAGGTCAATTATTAATTATTGATATTAAAATTAGCCAAGCCAGTTAATAAGCACGAACATAAATACTTATTACCATACATATTCTTCAAACCTTTGGCTAGAGAATCCAAAGCTATTAATAATAAAATAGAGTTAAGTCAGCAAACGTACGAACTTAAATACTTATTTACCATACATACTTTTCTAACCATTTCATTCGCATTAATTATTTAATTCAGCTCGCGAATCTAATAGTAATATATTAATTATTAGAATTAAAATCTGAAAAGTATGAACATAAACACTTATTTACCAGACATGCCTTTCATGCGCATTAATTAATTAATTCGCTCAAGAATCCAAAGGTCGTATATAATTACCGGTAGAGTTGAAATTAGCAAAGCCAGTTCACAAAGCATTAATAAATACTTATTTATCATACACACCTTTCATTCGCAAACCTAATAACCATTATTAATTATTTATATTAAAAATCAGCAAATCAGTTAACAAAGCAAACATAAATACTTATTTACCATACATACTCTTTTAATCATTTTATTCGCATTAATTAATTTATTCGCTCGAGAAACTAAAGGTCATATTAATAATTAGAGTTAAAAACAGCAAAAGCAGTTTACAAAGCACGAAGATAAATATTTATTTACCATACATATCTGTCAAACAATTTCATTCAGCTCAATAATAGAAAGGCAATTTATTAATTATTTGGTGTTAAAATTAGCAAAATTAGTTAACAAAACACTTATTTATCATACATGCCCTTTAAACCATTTAATTTAAATAAATAGTTCCATTCGTTCGATGATCTAAATATCATTATAAATAATTGGAGTTAAAATCAGCAAACCCAGTTCATAAGATACTAACATAAAATAATTATTTTCCGTACGCCTCTTCAACTCATTTCATTTTGAAAATCTAATAGCCATTTATAATTATTGGAGTTAAAATCGGCAAGACCAGTTTACAATGCATGAACATAAATAACATAAATACTTCTATCTATACCTTTCAAACCATTTCAGTATAATCGGTAACATAAAAGTTTTGGTAGAGCACTAAGTGAATTGTGACAAAACAAAAGATCGTAGCATGTTAAAATAATTGAACTAATGCGACGCGATTTGTTTTATGCGTATTGTTAGATATAACCAGCCAATCAGTTATAGTTTTGTCTCATATTGTTTATCTCACATACTGATACTGTTTATCTACACCATTCTAAATTATATATTGATTTTTATTTTAATTTGTGTAATAATATTTTTTTTAAATAAGATCTTGAATTATATGATTCTATTTGTATCGGGATTATGAACTTAGATTCTGAGTTGTTAAATTTCATGGTAATGTATTTATTAATACAAATTAATTCTAAACAGTATTGAATATTTAGTCGTTACGGTAGTTTCATATAAAATATTGCCTTGCGAATAATTTGATTAACCAATAATACTTTTGCAATATCACGGGATGATCTACAAAAATCAACCAATTACAATAAAAGCCCGCTATGCTACTTCGATCTATATATACATGTTACATACACGTGACATACACATTCATATACTTTTATACTCCTATACGAATTTACGCATTCGTCTTTCTTCTTTTTTTTTCCTGTACTATATACTTAAATACTACTATCATCAATCCTACCTTGAGAGTGGTGTGGGGGGTACACACCCGCCTCACTACACAAATTTTCTTTACCATAATCATAATTAAAGGGCGGTATGTGTGTTCACACCCGCCCTACTCATACCTATACACAAGCATATATATTCATATGCTCAGTTTATACTTTTATACAAACATGCACGTTTGTTTTCCTTCACCCTTTTTTTTTACTATACTGTCTCTTAGGAGTGGTATGGGGTGTACATACCACTTCAATCCATACATACCCGTAACATAAGTTATATCTATACCCATATATGAACATGCGCGTTTATTCAATTTTATATTTTTTTTCAATTGCCCTGTACCATATACTTATGTACTTCTACTTTCAACCTTAATTCGAGTGTGGTGTAGGGTGTACACACCCACCTCACATATACACGTGAATATACACGTCTGTGCATCCATCTCTACTGCTGCATAAATCTGCAGACTCCGGTCTTTACTCTGAATGATTTAGTAAGAACGGTTTACCCATTTAACTTCAGCGTGCCAATTTCTGATCTCGTCGTGGGATAACCTTCTCACCATTCCGGTGATTGGTTCATCATTCATCTTTTGGTACTCTGTTCCTATTTGACTACTGTCACCAAGCTCAGCAGACTTTTGGTAACACACAAATGCCTTATGTCCATCTTTTTGAACTCCAATTTCATTACGTACACCCATGGCTTTCATTCTTAACATTGCCCATGTCTGCTAATTTGATTGTAAATGGGCGCTTTATGCTTATCTCTTTCAACTCCTATTTCCTTTCTTCTCAATATTCTATATCGTACATTCCATCACCTTATTGCAAAAACATCTGCTAATGCTTCTTTATATCGCCACTACTATTTTACCAGGACCCAGAGAGGCCAACTGCCCTCGCTTTTTCTTCCTTTGGTCCCAAAAGATTATCATGATTTCGAATTGCCAGTATCATATATATTAGCAGATTGGTAATAAACTAAAGTCTTGTGTCTTTCTTTTCCACTTCAATTCCATTGAAAACAGACACTAACAGCTTCATTTCAAACATGTTTTCCCTATCTGCAAATTCGAATTGCAAACGCATACCTCATTACGATGCCAATGTTATACATTCTATCCATATTTTTTATCATTATTGCAACGTTCTTGCAAATTTTATCTGCTAATGCCTTCTTACATTACTCCAAGACTATTTTTCCCAGATTTAGCGTGTCAACTAGCACTTTTGCAAAATGCACCTGGTATACTTTTCCTTCACTTGGTTCCAGAACATTTTGGCTTCTCATTTCTATAGCGATTGGAATTTCTATTATGCATCTCAGCAGATTTCTGGTACTGAACAAATGCCATGTGTCCTTTTTTTTCCAATATGGCAACAAACACCAATGGCCTTCACTTTAATAGCATTACCCGTATCCGCAATTTCGATCATAAATAAATGCTTTATGTGCGTCTTTCCAGTTCCAATTTCGTTACATCTGAAAAACTCAAATGAGAAAGTGATTTAGGAGAAAAACAATCTGAAATTTCTAAACCAGAACAAAACATTGCTAGTGAAAAACAAAATCAATCAGATGTATTTTCTAATCTAAAACAACAAGGTTCTGATTTGCTTCAAAACCAATTGAGGATTGCCAATTCAATTCTCAACTTTTGACATTTTTAAGCCCCTTGCTCTAAATAGGAGTAGTGCTCAGCAGTTATGATAAAAAAGTAATTTAATGAAACATATAAAGCAGGTGAAATAACAAAAAATCATTTTGCCATTTTTTCTAAAAAATTAACTATTGCTTTCACAATGTCCAACATTATACATTCTATCAATATTTCCCACAGTTATTATAACGTTTTTGCAACGTACATCTGCTAACGCTTCCTTTTTTTTTTTTTTTTTTACTATTTTTACCCAGATCCCGAGGGTTCGCATAATATTCCTTTCCTTCCCTTCGGTCCAAGAAAGATTATTGTAAAAATCGAAATTTTTTGCATTACATATATCCGCAGATTCTTGGTACTAAACCAATGCTTTGTGTCCTTCCTCAACTCCAATCTCATTATAAAAACAGACACCAATGGCTTTTATTCCCAACAGCTCTAACATATCAGCCGGTTTGATCATACATGAATGTCTTATGTTTTTTCAACCTCAATCTCCTTACATCACAATGTCCAATATCCTATGTTTTGTTAGTATTTCCCATCATTATTGCAACACTCTTGCAACATGCAACTACTAATGCTTCTTTACTTTGCCACAAGACTATTTCTGCCAAGACACAGAGAGATCAGCCTAGTGTTCTTCCCTCTCTCAAGTCCTAGAAAATTATCACAAAGATCGAAATTCCTAGCATTGTATGATCGCAGATTTTTGATAACGAACAAATGCCTTGTATCCTTCTTTTCAACTCACATTTCATTATGATAATAGACACCAACGACCTTTATCTCAACAGCGTTACCTTTATCTGCGGATTTGAGCACAAATAAATGCTTATGCTCATCCCTTTCCAACTCCAATTTCCTTTACGTCCAACATCATGCATTCTGTCAGAAATTCTGCAAATGCATCTTCACTGAGATCCAGAGAGGTCCACCTAGCGATCTTGCACCATGCATCAGCCATTACTTTCCCTCCTTCTGGTTCCCAGACAATTATCGTGAAGATCAAATTTCCTAGTAGCATATGATCGCAGATTTTTGGTAACGAACAAATGCCTTATGTCCTTCTTTCCCAACTCCATTTCATTATGATAAGAGACACCAACGGACTTTTCTCAACAGCGTTACCCATATCTGCAGATTTGAGCACCAATGAATGCTTTATGCTCATCCTTTACCAACTCCAATTTCCTTTACATCCAACATCATACATTCTGTCGGAATTTCTGCAAAATACATCTTCACCAAGATCCAGAGAGGTCCACCTAGTAATCTTGCACCATGCATCGCATTACTTTCCCTCCTTCTGGTCCCAGAAATATATCGTGAGATCGAAAGATTTTTTTTTTTTTTTTTTTCTGGAGTCGTCCAAAATGATAATAGCTTTCGTTTGGTAATACAGTATTGGAAATTCTCTGAAGACTTGAAAATTCTCCTTCGTTCTTGCTAAAAAATCTGGCTTGTTCTTGCGACTGAGCTGGACATAATGTCGAGCAGAAAAATCAAAGAACAAAGAGATCGATGCAGATCATCAGGTTACTCAAATACCATTTCGTTCATGATCTGCGATCACCTGAAAAGTCCGGTGACTCGCAATAAATATCCGCCTTGTGACGGAAAAGTCTCCGGACACCTACCAAATCATGTGCCCCTATAGTTAGAAAGTTATGTAGGTACAAAAATTACCCGATTTGGGGGTCGTCTAAACACGTGACATTTTCGTGTAAATCAACCAAACGGAGTCGCGAAATTTTGTTTACACGGATCAGCCCGAAGAAGTCAAAAAACAAAAAAAATGCAAGAACATAAAAACGGCATTATAAACCTATCTTGGGCCATTAATAAAAATGTCGGGAAGGTAATTTTACCTATATTGGTCTAACCCTAACCCCGACCCTAATGCTAAACAGTCTCTGATACAAATTTTAACTAAATTTTCAAAAAATCACGTGGGTACATGGCTTTAGCCATCCCCAGGGACCCGTAAAAATTTTAATATAAATTAATGCAAATTAATGCAAATTTAATGAAAGACAAATAATTAATTCATTTTTTTTTG
>QKWP01000025.1:628606-659918 GCA_003550325.1 Gigaspora rosea | reverse complement strand
TTAAGCAATTATTAGCTGCAATTAAAAAGTCTTTTTTATATTCTAAAGCCCGACGTAATCGATATATGTTTTATTTAAAACGACATGGACTTACTGAAAATAATAATATATCTAATAACGATAAAATTTTAACTCTTCGATTCATGCCTTTACCAAATGCAACTCGTTGGAATTCCTGGCTAAAATTTGCTTTTTATATTTCTGATTATTTGGAATATATTCGTGGTTTTTATTTAGAAGAAAAGCAAAATGAAAAAAATGAATCTGTCGAAACAATTAACAATATATTTGAAAATTCAAATAATAATGGTTTAGTTGAAATTTATCTTATTTTTTTAAAATCATATGGATCTGAATTTATCAATCATCTTGATTTTTTTCAAAAAGAATCAGAACCAGTATTTCCATTAATTGAAGGAAGAATCGAACAATTAGAACTTTTTTTAAGTAATAGTATTTTAAATACTAATTATAGAAAACCTATTACTGATATTATTCAAAAATTTAATACAGATCCTTCTGTTTTTAATGAGGTTTTTCAAACATCTTTTAAAATTGCAAAACAAAAATTTGATGATCATTTTTTGAACCATCCTTCACGTCCTCTTTTTAAAGCTTCACGTATTTTTGATCCCCGTTTTCCTCAATTATCAATTAATAATCGTGATATTTTTAAATATTCTGAACAAATTTTTGAATTAACAAATCCTTCTGTTGCTTTACTTCAAGAATGGTTTTTATATTGCAACTTAAATTTAATTAATGAAGATTACAATAATTTAGACTTTTTTTGGAAAAAAATCTCATCAACATTACCTCTTTTAAGTTCAATCGCATTAGATTATATTTGGCTACCTATTTCTTCATGTAGTTCTGAGCGTAGCTTTTCAGCATATAATAATATTTTACAAGACAAACGATATAACTTAAGTGAGGAATCTTTAAAAATTCTTACCATGATGTATTTTAATAACAAATAATAAATTTAGATATAATAAAAATTATTTTGCAAATTAATGCAAATTTGCCTATTAATTACAAATTAATCCAAATTTTTACAATAACGCAAATAAAGATCTGGCATAATACAAATAAATTTTTACGGGTCTCTGGCCATCCCCCCGATTTGGTAGATGTTCACGTGAGTTGGTAGGTGTCCAAAGACTTTCCCTCTTGTGACTTCGTTCACAAGCGGATCAGCGAATGTAACTGACAAATTTTAATTAAGTAGTCTGTGTGACATTCTGATATACTATATGCTAATTTTGTGTTGTCCGTATGATCCATATGTTTGCGAATTGTTACATTGTGTTACAATATTACTTAATAAAATTTATAGTTTGAACTTTAAAAAAAATTTCAGATTGACAAACGAATAATTTTTTCATGTTTAAACCTTCAACATGGAACAATTGAAACCGTCAGAAATTAATAAGCTTGCTGATAATTATCAAAGAGGTATTGGCGCAGAGAAGGATGAACGTAAAGCGTTTGAGTTATATCTTAAAGCTGATGAGATGGGGGACGCTAAGGGAACATTTAAAGTTGGAAAATGTTACTATTATGGAATTGGAGTTGAAAGAGATTTACAGAAGGCATTTTTTTATTACCAAAAATCTGCAGAGATGGGGGACGCTGATGGAATGAGTAATGCTGGATATTGTTATTATTATGGTGTCGGAGTTGAACCGAACATACGTAAAGCACACATGTATTATCAAAAAGCAGCAAAAATGGGAGATAGATTTGCACTCGGTGAATGTTATCGCTTCGGAATTGGAGTAGAAAAGGACGAAAAGAAAGCATTCGAATATTTTCTAAATTCTGCGGAGATGGGAAATGTTAAAGGGATATTCGAAATTGGAAGTTGTTATCAATTTGGAATCGGAGTCGAAAAGAATGAACATAAGGCGTTCGAATATTACCAAAAATCTGCTGATATGGGCGAGGTTATTGGAACAAATCAAGTCGGTTATTGCTATTCTAATGGAATTGGAGTCAAAGAAGATAAAAATAAAGCATTCGAATATTATAAAAAATCTTCGGATATGGGATGTGCTATGGCTACGTATAATGTAGGATTGTATTATTATAATGGAACGGGTGTTATAAAGGATGAATGTAAAGCATTAGAATATTTTAAAAAATCAGCAGAGATGGGATATGCTGCTGGAATGTACTATGTTGGCGAATTTTATCAAAAAGGAATTGTTGTTGAAAAGGATATAGATGTTGCTTTTGAATGGTATTTAAAATCAGCTATTACTGAACCACCCTCTACTAACAAAAAAAGAGAATATTTTCATTGGATACCATTTGAAAATTTTGAAAATATTGAAGAGATAGGTAAAGGAGGCTTTTCTACCGTTTTCAAAACAAAATATTTAAATAAATATGGATCACATGAAGAAGTAGCAATTAAACTTGTAAAAGGTTCTAATAAAAATAGAGAACCATTCTTAAAAGAGGTATTATATTAAAATATATAAATACTATCTTTGTTTTTAAATATTTTTTTTTTTTAAATATTATTTTCGTTTTTAAATATTAATTTTGGTTAAATAAATTAATTTATTCTGTTTTTTAGTTAAAAGCTTGTCATAGTTTGGATCAATATTTAGGAATATCAAGAGATGAAGAAACAAATGATTACATTTTAGTGCTTAGTTATGCAAAATACGGATCATTGAGCAAAAATCTTGTCGATATCTTAAAATTTGAATGGAAACTCAAGTTAAAGATACTCCGTGATATTATAACCAATCTTGATCGTATTCATTCCAAAAAATATTTACATCGAGATCTGCATCCTGGAAATATTCTTTTGAAAGAAAATTATGAAGCATATATTACTGATCTAGGTTTATCGAAACCACTTGATGAAGAGGAACAAGAAGAACGTATTCATGGAGTTTTACCATATCTTGCACCGGAACTCTTTCAAAAACAACCATATACGCAGGCTTCAGACATTTATTCATTCGGAATAATTATGGTAGAAATGACAACTGGTCAAAGACCTTTTAATAATTATAAATTTGATATCGATCTTGTAATAAAGATTTTTAATGGACTACGGCCAAAATTTAGACCAGGAACTCCTGATTGTTATATTGAATTAGCCAACCAATGTATGGATTTGGATCCAAAAAAGCGACCAACATCTTTTGAAATAATTGATAAACTGAATGAATGGCTACATATTATTGAAAATGAAATCGAAAACAAAATTAAAAGTCAATTTTTGGAAAGTGACGAGATTAATAAAAAATTTTCAACAATTAAAGAAAATTTAAAAAATATATATACAAGTAAAGCTTATGATATAACTGAAATTAACAAAAGCTTATCGAAACTGAAAATTAGTAAACCTGTGGGTACTGTAGAAGTTCCAGATTTTTAACAAATCAATTAAATATTACTATACATTTATTCTTGAAATACTGTTTGTTTTATTATTTATTACAGTAGCTAAATTAAGATTTATCATGGGATTATAAATTATTGTAATTAATTTCAATAAAATTCTTTAACAGTAATCAAAAAATATATTAAAAATGATTGATTCTACTCAACCAAATTATTCTTATGATCAGAATAATTCTTTTCTTATTTACACAAATTTAGATGCTTAAATAATATATTTTATATGATACAAAAATATTATAAATATTAATGTGCGATAATATGCAATAAAATTCAATTTGCAAGAATAAATTTATTAATAAAAAAGTTTTTAGATCTAATTATCATATATTTCTATCCTATTAAATTTAATTGATTTATATTTAAATTTAAATTTTAATTAATTTATATTTAAATTTTTATTGCTTAAATGATAAATGATTAAATTTACAGATGTAATTCTTGATCTCCTTGTATCTCATGTCGTTCAAGAGGCACCGTAGCATGAGTTCATAAGCTGCATGTTCTTTCTTGAATTATCCGTAACTATTAAGTTTATTAATGAAAAAATGATTTACCATCCATTTTTTTGTTGAGCCCGATGATATTTTCATTGGTGTATTTTACGATAAAACCTAGTTTTGGTAATTTAATAATTCCTTCTTGTTTCCAAATAAAAAATATCGAAATGATTATAGATGCTCCAATGATCAGCTCGCAAGCTTTAATCATAATAATCTGATTGCATAACTTGCCGTAATTAGGGAATTCGCGAAATATAAATTATGATGGATTTCATATAAGATTTAAAAATAACAAAAAGATAGAAGAAAGTGGATTCTCAACTACCTTTAAAGCTATTTTAGTAAAAAAGAACTACACAGTATTATATTGTGACATACTGTGATACCTATAAAACCCAAATTCCAAATTCAAATAGAAATTAAAAAGCATTAATGAAAGAGGTGATTTATTTTTTATGCCAAACTTTATTGAACTAATTTGCGTATTGAAGTTTTAATCGTCATTTAATTTAAATATTATTAAAACTAAGAATTATTGTAAAACTAAGAATTATTGTTAAATTGAATATAGTAATCATTTATTTTTGGAATATCAATAGATGAAACCTCCAATGTTATATTCTCATCTTAAAATATGCAGAAATATATTCTTTGCATAATAATCTCCAAACTGTTTTACGAATAAAATAGAAAAGTAAATTTAAAATTATTACATTGGGGTTTAAGTTTCTGATTTTAAATTAGGTTTCTGACGTATTTATTTCAAAATCAATGATTCATGACACCTATTTATTTTTATTTGTAAGATTATTTACATAATAATGAACTTTTTACAATCGTACATTTTCTTTCTAAATTTTATCAAAAAATGTTTCTAATTATATCTCCGGACAACTCCTCTTTCTTTTGATTTCGAAATTTCGAAACAAAAATAGGACTTTTCGAATTCACATTTATTTTCAAAATAAGTTAACTCTGAAACCGTATTGTATTTCCTTCAAACTTGAATCTGCTCATTCTCAAGGACTTATTCATCGTAATTTACATAGCGGTCATAATTTATAAGACAACCTATATCGCTGATTTAGGACTTTCGATATTATCAAGTACAGCGCAAAAAAAATGAAAATTACAGAGCCATGCCTTATGTAATTCCTAAATTTTTAAAGAAACGTATTTACTCAAGCGTAGATGTTTATTTATTAGGATCATCATGTGAAAAGTAAATAAAATATTGCCTATCTTTTCACCTTTTACCTGACTCGGCACAGATTAGAAAATATCCTAATGGAGGAAGTTTACGCATAACCGACCAGAATAAATGATAATTAACTAACATGCTGTAGTGTTGATATTTTTGTTCCATTGAAAATTTCAGTCAAAAATTTCAAAATTTCCATTGCCAAACTTTAATAATAATATCTGAAATAATAAAATATCATAATAGGCGGTTTTGTTGCCTGACTTTAATAATTAATAATCAAGTAATCAAGTTGTATTGTGTGATTATAAATTTGGGGTGTTGATAAATTATTAACTTTCATATTTTTGAATAAAACTAATTATGCTTTTTCAATTATTGATTTTGAGTCTCCATTCTGGATCTACATATGTTCCATATCCACCTTACGATATATTATTGATGAAATTTATACCTTATCTATATATCTGATATGGTATACTGAACCACATGTATCGGTAAATACTGATTAACATTTTAGACTGATTTTTTTAAAAAAACTAATTATTAAATTCGAATTCTAATTTTCTGCATTTAGGCTAGTGTACCTTTAGTAAACTAATCATGCATCTATTTCATCACTCTAATAAATGGATTATTTAAAGCACTTTTAACGATATTTATTAAAATTTAATATAATTTACTCATAGTTGAGCTATTTACTTTGTTATCTTTA
Source organism: Gigaspora rosea (assembly GCA_003550325.1). Classification (NCBI taxonomy): domain Eukaryota; kingdom Fungi; phylum Glomeromycota; class Glomeromycetes; order Diversisporales; family Gigasporaceae; genus Gigaspora; species Gigaspora rosea. The sequence continues at coordinate 654,073 of QKWP01000025.1, read as the reverse complement.
CGAAACTTTTAAATTATTTATTCATAAAATTTCAACCGCAAGCATAAACATTAATCATCAACTTACTCTAAATGTCTTAACAGCAGATAATAATTATCTAAATCGTGTTGCACATATTTTGAAATTATTCTACGATAAAAATATATATTTTTTAAGCTTTATTTAAAGATTAGCCTTATAAAAAATGTAACCACCAATATGATATCATCTATGAATGTATAATTATTTATTATAGAGAATTTACATCCACAAGTTACAATATAAAAAAACTTATCACATTGCTAATCAAAACTACAAGAAAGACGTCTTCTCCTATCTACCGTAAGATTAAAGTATATTCTAGCGTCCTTTTTTTTCAGTTGAGTCCAAATTTTAAGTGCATTCTTAATATTTTCAATAGGTTTAAAACATTGTGTCTGCATATTTTACTGTAGAAACTGGAACATGGAAATGTATGTTGTTATTTCCAAGACCTGAGTACTGAGACTTATAAAAATATTGAAATCCTTCTTCGATTTCATAAATTTATTATAATTATAAAATTATTACAAAGCTACTACTTAAATAAATGCAAATACTTGTATTTAAAAAAAAATATACACTCAATAATTTAATGAGTCAACCAGGGCGGCCTCTCAAAGTACAAAATAACCAATTGCTGTAAAAAGATCTTTTTAATCTTGAGGTTATTAGTCAGCATAAGTGTTCATTAAGAAGTTATACGATTTAAAATGTTTCGATAATCATTGTTTAATTCAATATAATTGGTAAATTATTAGCTGCACTATTGATCCGTACTTTGAGAAAGCCGACCAGGTTGACTCTAATTGAAGGCAGTCTATAATATAATAAAGTTTCCAAGCTGCAATGGTAAAACCATAAAGCTTTACAAGACTCACGTCGTTTTTATCATCAATCATCAATTTAAAACAGTTATGGAGAAAAGAGATATCGGATTTACAAAGTCAGAGAAATAACATTTCAGGAAGGCGAGTTTCATGTTTATATTCATCATTGTTTGCGACTTGAGGCCAAGTTAAATTATTAAATTTATCTCCAAATTTATTGGAAAAATAAATTCTTGAATGCTATAAAATTATTTGAGGCCTTATGATTGTAAAGTTTTCTACAGTATAATATAGGTAATCACAATGTAAGTTTTGCAACCCTTATTAAAATATTATGAAATAAAAAAGTAAATATCTTAATTTGATCAGTATATTTTGTATACTGTACTTCTTTAGATCACTTAGTTTCGTTCCAATGTGTTAACTAAATAAATGTTAATTATTATCACTTAAAAAATTTATTATAATTATCTGAATTAATAAATTTGATTTACCTTAAGTTTTAAACAAGACTTTAATCTAGTAATAACAACTTCATCATCAAATGTTCAATGTAACTGACAAATTTTAATTAAGTAGTCTGTGACATTCAGAACTATAAATACTAAGTTAATTATTAGTGCAATTTCTAATTTTGTGTTATCCGCATGATCTGTATGTTATGCGAATTGTTACGTAACAGATTGTATAAGATTATGTTACAATTTTACTTAATAAAATTTATAGCTTGAACGTTAAATTCTTTTTAAAAAAATTTCAATTTGCAAACGAATAATTTTTTCATGCCTAAACCTTCAACATGTACCAACTGAAACCGTCAGAAATTAACAAGCTTGCTGACAATTATCAAAGAGGTATTGGTGTAGAGAAGGATGAACGTAAAGCGTTTGAGTTATATCTTAAAGCTGACGAGATTGGAAACGTTAAGGGAACATATAATGTTGGAAATTGTTATTATTATGGAATTGGAGTTGAAAGGGATTTACAGAAGGCATTGTTTTATTACCAAAAATCTGCAGAGATGGGACGCTGATGGCATGAGTAATGTTGGAATTTGGTATTATTATGGAGTCTGAGTTGAAACGAATATACGCAAAGCACAATGTATTATCAAAAAGCAGCAAAAATGGGAGATATATTTGCACTCAGTGTATGTTATGAAAAAGGAATTGGATTAGAAAAGGACGCAAAGAAAGCATTCGAATATTTTCTAAATTTTGTGGAGATGGGAAATGTTAAAGGGATAAAAAAAATTGGATATTGTTATATAGAAGGAATCGGAGTCGAAGAGAATGAATATAAGTCGATCGAATATTTGCTGATATGGGTGATGTTTGTGGAACAATGGATCTCGGTTATTTCTATTATGATGGAATTGGAGTCAAAGAAGTTAAATATAAAGCATTCGAATATTATAAAAAATCTGCGGATATGGGATATTATATGGCGAAGTATGGCGTAGATTTCATTATCATTATGGAAAGGTTGTTATAAAGGATGAATGTAAAGCGTTCGAATATTATAAAAAATCAGCAGAGATGGGATACGCTGATGGAATGTACCGTGTTGGCGAATTTTATCAAAAAGGGATTATTGTTGAAAAGGATATAGATATTGCTTTTGAATGGTATTCAAAATCTGATATTTCGGAACAATCTTCTGTTAACGGAAAAGAAGAATATTTTCATTGGATACCATTTGAAAAATTTGAAAATATTGATCTACCGCTTTTAAACCAAAATATTTAAATAACTATGGATCATATGAAAAAGTGGCAATTAAACTTGTAAAAAATAATATACAAAATACAAGAATAAATTTATTAATAAAAAAGTTTTTAAATTTAATTATCATATATTTCTATCCTTTTAATTTAATTAATTTATATGATATTTAAATTTTTATTGCTTAAATGATAAATGATTAAATTTACAGATGTAATTCTTGATCTAGTTGTATCTCTTGAAATTCAAGAGGCACCGTAGCGGCTTCATAAGCTGCATGTTCTTTTTTGAACTATTCCTAACTATTAAGTTTACTAATGAAAAAATGAAAAAATGATACCATCCATTTTTTTGTTGAGCCCGATGTTATTTTCATTCATATATTTTACTATAAAACCTAGATTTTGTAATTTAATAATACTGTATAATTTATTCTTGTTACCAAATAAATATTTCGGAAATGATTATAGATGCTCCTATGATTAGCTCGCAAACTTTAATTATGATAATCTGAACTTGCCGCAATTAGGAAATTCGCGAAATATAAATTATCATGGATTTCATATAAAGATTTAATAATTACAAAAAAATAGAAGAAAGTGGATTCTCAATGCCATTAAAGCTATTTTAATAAAAAAGAATTATGCATTATTATACTGTGATACCTATAACACCCTAATTCAAATTCAAATAGAAATTAAAAAGAATTAATGATTTATTTTTTTGAAACTAATTTGCGTATTGAAGTGTTAAATCGTCATTTAATTTAAATATTAAACTAAGAATTATTGTTAAATTAAATAGTAACTTAATAATTTATTTTTGGAATATCAAGACATCTAACCTCCAATGCTATATTCGCGTCTTAAAATAGGCAGAAATTTATTCTTTGCGTAATAATCTCCAAACTGTTTTAAGAATAAAATAGAAAAATATATTGAAAATATTACATTGGGTTTCAGACTAAGGTTTAAGTTACTGATTTTGAATTAAATTTGTGACGTATTTATTTCAAAATCAATGATTTATAACACCTATTTATTTTTATTTGTAAGCTTATTTATATAATAATGAATCCTTTTGCAATCGTACATTTGTTTTCGAAATTCTATCAAAAAAAGTTTCTTATTAAATCTCCGGATAACTCCTATTTCTTTTCTGAACTCGAAATTTCGAAAAGAAATAGGACTTTTCGAACTCCCATTTATTTTCAAAATAAGTTAACTCTGACACACTCTATTGTATTTCTTTCGAACTTGTATCTGCTCATTCTCAAGGACCTATTCATCGTAATTTGCATAACGGTTATAATTTATAAGATGACCTATAAAGAACATATATCACCTGATTTAGGACTTTCAATTCTATCAAGTATAACGCAAAAAAATGATAATTACGGCGCCATACCTAATGTAATTCCTAAATTTTATAAGAAAAATATTTACTTAAGCTGTGAATATTTATTTATTAGGTGTCATCATGTGGAAATTAAATAATATAGTGTCAGATCTTTTCACCTTTTACCTGACTCGGCACAGATTCGAAAATATCCTAATGAAGGCAGTTTACGGCATAATCGACTAGAATTAAATGATAATTAACTAACATGTTGTTAGTATATAATAATCAGTGTTGATATTTTTGTGTTCCATTGGAAAATTCAGTCAAAAATTTAAATTTTTCCATTGCCAACTTTAATAATGATATGTGAAATAATAAAACATCATAATATAGGCGACTTTATTATCTGATTTTAATAATTAGAAATTAACAATCAAGTTGTATTCTTTAATAATAAATTTGAGTGGAGCTGATAAATTATTTACTGACATCTTTCTAAATAAAACTAGTTATGTTTTTTCAATTACTGATTTTGGTCTCTATTCTGAATCTACATATGTTCCGTATCCACCTACAATAATAATTGATGAATTTTCACCTAATTGTTATATGGTATACTAAACCACATGTATTACATGTATTAGTAAATACAGTTTAACATTTTTGACCGATTTTTTTTTAAAAAAACTCATCTCTAAATTCGAATGCCAATTTTCTAGCGCATCTTGGATAAATTAATTACGTGTCTATTTCACTACTCTAATAAATGGATGATTTAAAGCACTTTTAACGATATATGGGGGCCCCACAGCAAAAGAAGGTGATGGGTCAAAAAAATTTTTTTTGTAAAAACTTTATTTTTGCAAAAATTAGAGCATTTAGAACACAATATTAAAAAACTACAGAAAAAATTTTTTTGCCTCATCACCTTCTTTTGCTGTGGGGCCCCCATATATTAAAATTAATCTAATTTACTCATAGCAGAGTTATTTATTAAAAAAATTTCAACCGCAAGCATAAACATTAATCAACAACGCACTTTAACACGTCTTGACAGCAGATTATAATTACCTAAATCGTGGTGCACATACTTTGAAATTATTCTACGACAACGAATATAAATTTTTTAAGCTTTATACAAAGATTAGCCTTATAAAAAATGTAACCACAATATGATATCATCTATGAAAGTATAATTATTAATTATAAAGAATTTACATCCACAAGTAACAATATAAAAAATCTTATCACATTGTTAATCAAAATTACAAGGAAGGCGTCTCCTAGTTACCATATGATTGAAGTATTTTCTAGCATCCTTTTTTTCATTTGAGTCCAAGTTTTAAGCACATTCTTAATATTTACAATATGTTTATTAAACACGGTGTCTGCATGTTTTATAGAAACTGGAACATGGAAATGTATGTTATTATTTCCAAGTCCTGGGTACTGATCCTTATAAAATATTAAATCCTTCTCCCGATTTCATAAATTTACTATATTATTAAATTATTGCAAAATTAATACTTAATAAATTCATATATTTGTATATAAAAAATACTCAATAATTTAATGAGTCAAATGGCGGCCTCCCAAAGTACAGATCGATTGTAACTGCAACAAAAATAACCAATCGATCAAAAGATGTAAATAGATCTTTTTTATCTTGAGGTTATTAATCAGCATAAGTGTTCATTAAGAGGTTAGACGTTTTAAAAATGTTTCGATGATCATTGTTTAGCTCAATATAATTCGTAAATTATTAGCTGCACTGTTAATCCGTACTTTGAGAAAGCCGCTGTTACTACCGGTTCGAGAGAGCGTCAGATAGTTGAGCCGAATTAGTCAGTCGGTAGTGAACTTAAAGAAGAGATGGGACTATGGAACGTGACAACTGCTGAAAGGTTGGGAACTTGAAGAGGTTATTTAAATAGTCTAAAGAAGGGAATCTCGGATTAAAGGAGTTAATTAAAATTGATGGGTCGATCGATCAAGTGAGATCGGGCGATTGATCTAAGACATGGTGAATGATGATCGAATTAATAATGATGGATATGGTTAAAGGGGTTTTAAGGCTAAAGGTGAGAAATCGAAAAGATGTATTTACGAGGGGGAGGTTTATTTATCAATAGAAATTAGTTTATTTTAGCAATGTAATAATATTTCTTGTGAAGATGTATTCAAGATCAAACAATAATACTGTGAGAATTCGAATAAGATTTTTAATAAACAGCCATTTGTCTTTATTAATCAATGAATCGAAGTCTGAGGAGAAACTTTTGAGGGCAAAAACTGAGCCCTTAAATACATAATTAATCTTATATAAATAAAATACAATACTCTTTTGAGGAATGTGCAAGCTATAAAAGCTGACAAAGATGAATTATTCGAAAGACCAATAAATCTTCTACACAATTTATTTGAAATAATCTTTCGTAAAGCTTACACCTTTTTTGTAATAAAGTGATCTAAAAGGACTGTCGAATGCCTTATGTTCATCTTTTGCAAGACGAAAAAATATTAATTTAATTAATCGATTCATACTACATGTTTCACACAGTGATTCAAGATAAGGCTAAGTGAAATTTGGTGAAGCGTGTATATACGAAATGCTTTTATGGCTTTCATAACGCCATATGATTTTCAAGGTCTGGGCCTTTTCTTAAGAGAATTTCGTCAGATGTGCCTTCCTAATTCTATCAAATATTGAAGCACAAATATTGGAAGTTAAAGAAAGGATGACAAAGAGGACTTCGAAAGATTTTGAATGGTGAATTTGTTATCAATCACAAATCTTGTGTACAGGTCGGGTCAAACGAGGGATCTTCATATAATGTGGCCATATCTGGTTATAGTAACAAAAATTAACTATAAAGAAAGGTTTAACTATTAGATCAAGATATCGATCTATGACAATAGCAAAAAGGTTAATTATAGACATTTGTAATGTATATGGATATAGAAACAAAAAGAAAACCAAATATAGAGTAGAATAAAAAAATAAATAAGGAAATAAAAATAAATATATATTGGAGTTTGCTATTTATCACCACTGGTCAGTAATTAAATTCAGGATCAGGTGTAACATATAAATCAATTTTTGTATAACAAAATCAAAAAATTTTTAAAAAATTGCTAAAATTGCTTCTAACCTAAAATTTTGTCTATGAAACTATTTTTTTTATGCAAAAAAAAATTCCTCGCTAAATTTTACTATATACAAAGCCCTACTCTAATCTCTAACCTTTACCCTTATCCTAATATTAAAAAAATTTAATTTTTATTTAATACAAATAATTTGTTTTGTTTATTTTGTTTTATGTATTGTAGATTACTAGTGATGATCACCAGTGGTGATTCATAGTAAATTTCATATATATTATATAAGTAAAAATGGAAATGTTCAACACACGGGGGTTGTCACAGGTTTATCACGTTAATTCTGGAGTAAAAATTTTTTGGGCACCTGATAACACCATCCTGGTTGACTCTAATTGAAGGCAGTCCAAAATATAGTAAAATTTCCAAGCCGCAATGGTAAAAACATAAAGCTTTACATGACTCACGTAATTTTATCATCAATTATCAGTTTAAACAGTTATGGGCTAATTCCTGAAATCAATTTTTCTGAAAAACTGATATACCTATGCCATAGTACTGAAAATCAATTTCCTAACAGAATATAAATAGATCCATGTCATTTACTGATAATCAATTCACCACATCTTGTTTTACTGAAAAGGTTTTTCACCCACAGATATTTCACAGCAAGTTTTTTTTAAAAATTGTGCAAACCTTAATCCTAATTCTAAACTTGACTCTAACGGCAATTACCGGAATTACTTTGTTAGTGAAATAACTTTTGGTGAAATAAACCATCAGTTAACTAAGTTATCAGTGAAATGAACAGAACTCAAAATTGTCCTGTCAGAAAAGGGATATCGGAGTTACGGTGTTAGAGAAATAACGTTTATATGCATTATTGTTTGTAACTTAAAGCCAAGTTATATTATTAAATTTATCTCCAAGTTTGATTGGGAAAATAAATTCTTTGAATGCTGTGACTGTAAAGTTTTCTATAATGTAAGTACATACTACCCTATAACAATTTGCAGCACGGAATGATACTGCAATACACGAAAAAATTTGGATATGGAACCACATGAACCTGCACATAAATATATACGAGACAATGTATGAGAAAGCACGTTTACAGCATGTAAAAGGGCATGGATTCCATGCAACAGTGCATGTACTAACATGCAATTTTCTGTGTTTTTGCGTGCATTGTCTCGTGCATATTTACGTGCAGGTAACATATAATATCATATATCCATACATAACACATAATAATATTCCATATATACATTTATATTATTATTTTATTAACTAAATTTTATAATTTTATTAACTAAATTTTGTAATTTTTATTAATTAAATTTTATATTTTATTAACTAAATTTTATTATTTTATTAATTAAATTTTTAATATGAATACTTTAATTTAATAATTTACATGCCAAATAAGAAAATACTTTTAATTACTAAAAAGATTTTAAAAATAACCTAGCAACTAATAATATCGAAAAAAAGACAAAGTAAAGCAATAGTATCAAAATAAAAGGTTCAAAAAAAAATCGAAGTGACTACTCTAGCAATAACTCCAATAGTAACGACTCCAATTGTGGCAACTCTAATGGCAGTAACTCAAGAGAGATACTAAAATGTAATAATATACTGAAAGTAAATAAAAAAATAAAAATTGAAGAAAAAAATAATAAAAGAAATAAAGCTTTAACACCATGAAAAAACATATACCAAAAATGATAGCGATTCCAAAGAGCAACTTGCAAGGCAATAGCTCCAAAGGATAACTTCAAAAGCAATGACAATAACTAAAAAAAAATTATATGAAAATTAGTGAGCTGTAAAAAAAAATTATAAAAATAAAAGAAAACAAAAAAAAATAAATAAAAGAAAACAAAAAAAAATAAATAAAAAAGTAAATATTTATTTACTTACAAATCAAATGTAATTTGTGCGCATCAAAGCACAGAAATTATTATTGTATGCAAAAAAAAAACAAAAAAATAAAAAAGTGCGCATCAATGCACGGAAATTATAGTCATTAAGAATTTTAATGATCATCACGTTAATGCACGGAATTATGATCGCTAAGGATCTTAATGATCATCATCATGGAATTATGCATGATCATTAAGAATCTTAACGATTGTGCATATCAGTGCATAAACATTATGATCATTAAGAAATTGTGCATGTTAATGCACATCGTTAAGGAATCTTAACAATCATATCATTAAGAATCTTAATGATATGATCATTAAGAATCTTAATGATATGATCGTTAAGAATTTTAATGATATGATCATTAAGAATCTTAATGATATGATCGTTAAAATTCTTAAGGGTAGGGTGTACATAGATCATTTTCATATGATCTACATGGTAGATTGAATTTTTATATAGTAAATAAAAATATGCTTCTAATAAAACTTTTTATTATCTTAGTCAATTTTTACTATATTTATATAATATATAGTTTAAAGTAGCTTGTTTATAATAGTGAAGTTGTAAGAAATGCATCTCTTTAAAAAAAATAAACTTCATATAGAATTAAATTTTCCGAGGTCACTATATGCTTCTCTGGGTTACACAAAAATTTGATAATCCTCATTGGTCGAATCATATGAAGTTTATATATAAATCATATGATATGGTTATACAAAGTTGATCTACAATCTATTTTATATGAAAATGGAAATATTGACACCCTACCCTTAACGATATGATCGTTAAGATTCTTAATGATATGATCGTTAAGATTCTTAACAATATGATTGTTAAGAATCTTAACGATATGGTCGTTAAGATTCTTAATGATATAATTGTTAAGAATCTTAATGATGTGATCGTTAAGATTCTTAACGATATGATCATTAAGAATGATTGTTAAGAATCTTAACGATATGATCATTAAGATTCTTAATGATATGATCGTTAAGAATCTTAAAGATATGATCATTAAGATTCTTAACGATATGATCGTTAAGAATAATCGTTAAGAATCTTAACGATATGATCATTAGAATCTTAACGATAAGATCGTTAGAATGATTGTTAAGAATCTTAATGATATGATCATAAGAATCTTATAGCGCTTTGCAAAAAACTGTGACCCTGTGATTTCACGGTGATGATGCCGGAAAAATTTCTGAGATTTTAATTATTATTGATCATAATTTTCAATCAATGAGTCTATATTTTATCTAAAATCTTTAAAGTTCTTAAAGAATCGAAAAATCCACAAGAATTGGATGATTTCCATTATGATATGCAAAGGTCACACATTTTTGCAAAGTGCAATAATGAAATGATCGTTAAGAATGATCGTTAAGAATCTTAACATCAACACACGAAAATTATGATCATTAAGAATCTTAACGATTGTGCACTTCAGTGTACAAAATTGTGATCGTTAAGGAATCTTAACGATTGTGATGACCGTGACGTTAGTGCACTGAAATTATGATCGTTAAGAATCTTAACGATTGTGCACGTCAGTGCACGAAAATTATAATCGTTAAGAATCTTAACAATTGTACACGACAGTGCACGGAAATTATGATCGTTAAGAATCTTAACGATTGTGCACGTTAATGCACGGAAATCATGTGATCATAAAGATTAAAAGATTAATACACATCAATATATGGATATAATACTATGCACGATAGTGCACGGATTTCAATTTTTCGTGTAATAACGTGTATTAAATTTTTTGGATGATCAGTTTCCGTGCAGTTTCCGTGCAGTGATTTTGAAACCCGTGCTTACCCGCATACAATTTCGTATTTATGCATGCATTTCCGTGTATCGAGTTTTCATAGGGCTATGAAATAAAAAGTAAATATCTTAGTTTGATCACTATATTTCGGCAGTATACTTCTTTAGATCACTTCCAATGTGTTAAATAAATGTTAATTATTATCACTTAAAAAATTTATTATAATTATCTGAATTAATAAATTTGAGCTTACCTCAAGTTGAATGATCATTTGTGTAACTGAAAGATTTAAATTAAGTAGTCTGTGTGACATTCTGATCTACTATATGATGATCGCGATTTGTTATGTAAACAGATTGAATAAGATTGTGTTACAATATTACTTAATAAAATTTATAAGTTTGAACTTTAAATTCTTTTTAAAAAATTTCAGATTGACAAACGAATAATTTTTTCATGTTTAAACCTTCAACATGGACTATCAAGGAGGTATTGGCGTAGAGAAGGATGAACGTAAAGCGTTTGAGTTATATCTTAAAGTTGACGAGATGGGGAACGGTAAGGGAACATTTAATGTTGGAAATTGTTATTATTATGGAATTGGAGTTGAAAGGGATTTACAGAAGGCATTTTTTTATTACCAAAAATCTGCAGAGATGGGGGACGCTGATGGAATGTGTAATGTTGGATATTGTTATTATTGTGGAGTCGGGGTTGAAGTAAATAAGAATAAGGCATTCATGTATTATCAAAAAGCAGCAAAAATGGGAGATAGATTTGCACTCGGTGAATGTTATCGCTTCGGAATTGGAGTAGAAAAAGGACGGAAAGAAAGCATTCGAATATTTTCTAAATTCTGCGGAGATGGGAAATGTTAAGGGGATGTACGAAATTGGAAGTTGTTATCAACTTGGAATCGGAGTCGAAAAGAATGAACATAAGGCGTTCGAATATTACCAAAAATCTGCTGATATGGGCGAGGTTATTGGAACAAATCAAGTCGGTTATTGCTATGATTATGGAATTGGAGTCAAAGAAGATAAAAATAAAGATTCGTATATTATAAAAAATCTGCGGATATGGGATATAATATGGCGATATATAATTTAGGATATAGTTATCATTATGGAGAGGGTGTTATAAAGGATGAATGTAAAGCGTTCGAATATTATAAAAAATCAGCAGAGATGGGACACGCTGATGCAATGTACTATGTTGGCGAATTTTATCAAAATGGAATTATTGTTGAAAAGGATCTAGATAGTGCTTTTGAATGGTATTTAAAATCAGCTATCACTGAAGAATGTCCCGGTGACGAAAAAGAAGAATATTTTCATTGGATACCATTTGAAACATTTGAAAATATTAAAGAGATAGGTAAAGGAGGCTTTTCTACCGTTTTCAAAACAAAATATTTAAATAGCTATGGAACATATGAAGAGGTTGCTATTAAAATTGTAAAAGGTTCCAATGAAAATAGAGAACCATTCTTAAAAGAGGTATTATATTAATATTTATAAATACTATCTTTGTTTTAAAATATTATTTTTATTTTTAAATATTATTTTCGTTTTTAAATATTATTTTTTGTTAAATAAATTAATTTATTATGTTTTTTAGTTGAAAGCTTGTCATAGTTTAAATCAATATTTAGGAATATCAAGAGATGAAAAAACAAATGATTACATTTTAGTGCTTAGTTATGCAAAATACGGATCATTGAGCAAAAATCTTGTAGATATCTTTAAATTTGAATGGAAACTCAAGTTAAAGATACTCCGTGATATTATGACCAATCTTGATCGTATTCATTCTAAAAAATATTTACATCGAGATCTGCAACCTGGAAATATTCTGTTGAAAGAAAAATATGAAGCATATATTACTGATCTAGGTTTATCGAAGCCACTTGATGAAGAGGATAAAGAAGAACGTATTCATGGAGTTTTACCGTATCTTGCACCGGAACTCTTTCAAAAGCAACCATATACGCAGGCTTCAGATATTTATTCATTCGGAATAATTATGGTAGAAATGACATCTGGTCAAAGACCTTTTAATAATTATAAATTTGATATCGATCTTGTAATAAAGATTTTTAATAGACTACGGCCAAAATTTGGACCAGGAACTACTGATTGTTATATTGAATTAGCCAACCAATGCATGGATTCGGATCCAAAACATCTTTTGTAATAATTGATAAACTGAATGAATGGCTACATATTATTGAAATTGAAATCGAAAACAAAATTAAAAGTCAATTTTTGGAAAGTGACGAGATTAATAAAAAATTTTCAACAATTAAAGAAAATTTAAAAAATATATATACAAGTAAAGCTTATTATTTATCTGAAATTAACAAAAGCTTATCGAAACTGATAATTAGTAAACCTGTGGGTACTGTAGAAGTTCCAGATTTTTAACAAATCAATTAAATATTACTATACATTTATTCTTGAAATACTGTATGTTTTATTATTCTATATATTTGCTAAATTAAAATTTATTATGGGATTATTAATTATTGCAAATAATTTCAATAAAATTCTTTTAACAGTAATCAAAAAATATATCAAAAATGATTGATTCTGCTCAACCAAAATATTCTTATGATCAGAATAATCCTTTTTTGTTTACACAAATTTAGATGCTTAAATATTATATTTTACATGATACCAAAAATATTATAGGATTCAATCTCAATTCACCCGATAATAATATGCTATAAATATCAATGTCAATAATGTACAAGAATAAATTTATTAATAAAAAAGTTTTTAAATCTAATTATCATATATTTCTATCCTATTAAATTTGCTAGCAATTGATTTATATTTAAATTTAATTAATTTATATTTGAATTTAATTAATTTATATTTAAATTTTATTGCTTAAATGATAAATTACTAAATCTACAAATGTAATTCTTGATCTCCTTGCATCTCATGACATTCAAGAGGCACCGTAGCATGGCTTCATAAGCTGCATGTTCTTTTTTGAATTATTCGTAGGTTTATTAATGAAAAAAACGAAAAAACGATACCATCCATTTTTTTGTTGAGGCCGATGATATTTTGATATTTTCATTAGTATATTTTACGATAAAACCTAGATTTTGTAATTTAATAATATAATTCCTTCTTGTTACCAAATAAAAATATCGGAAATGATTATAGATACTCCTATGATCAGCTCTAGTGATTATAGTCGATAAAAAATTTATAGACTTAGTCGAGTCGATGTTCTAAATATGACTTAGTCGACTAAGTCGACTAAAATGAATATTGCTATAATATTCATTTATTTTTCTACACACTGCATATAATATAGATATATTGTCTTTTAAATATCTTTCTTACCCGTATTTTGGCATATTTTATATAATTCTGAAACTACCCACTGATCATGCTCGTATTTTAGGGTGAATTATTGTCTGCCTTCCGAAAAATTCCGATTGTTTTTATATAATAGTACCTATTTATATTCATCGACTTTTTAAAAGATCGACTAATTTAGCCGACTAAGTCGACTAAGTCGACTAATGACATATCGACTTGGAACACTAATCAGCTCGCAAACTTTAATTATGAAAATCTAATTGAATAACTTGCCGCAATTAGGAATTCGCGAAATATAAATTATCATGGATTTCTTTTTAAGGTTTAAAAATCAAAAAGATAGAAGAAAGTAGATTCTCAACTGCCTTTAAAGCTATTTTAGTAAAAAAAGAATTACACATAATTATACTGTGACATACTGTGTTACCTATAACACCCAAATTCCAAATTCAAATAGAAATTAAAAAGAATTAATGAGAGAGGTGATTTATTTTTTATGCCAACCTATATTGAACTAATTTGTGTATTGAAGTGTCAACCGCATTTAATTTAAATATTATTAAAATTAAGAATTATTGCTAAATTGAATATAGTAATCATTTATTTTTGGAATATCAATAGATGAAACCTCCAATGTTATATTTTCGTCTTAAAATACAGTAATTATAAATCAAGTAATCAAATTGTATTGAGTGATAATAAATTTGATGTGATAATAAATTTGAGGTGTTGATAAATTATTAACTTTCATCTTTTTGAATAAAAATAAAACTAATAAACTAATCACGCATCCATTTCATTACTCTAATAAATGGATTTTTTAAAGCACTTTTTAACGATATATATTAAAATTTAATCTAATTTATTAATAGTTGAGCTATTTACTTTGTTATCTTTACGAAACTTTTAAATTATTTATTCAAAAATTTTCAACCGCAAACATAAATATTAATCAACGACTTACTTTACACGACTTAACAGCAGATTGTTATTACCTAAATCGTGGTGCACATAATGTGAAATAATTCTACGATAACAAATATAAATTTTTTTTAAGCTTTATTTAAAAATTGCCTTATAAAAAATGTAACCACCAATATGATATCATCTATGAAATGTAATTATTAATTATAGAGAATTTATATCCACAAGTAAATATAAAAAATCTTATCACATTGCTAATCAAATTACAAGGAAGGCGTCTCCTAGGTACCATATGATTAAAGTATTTTCTAGCATCCTTTTTTCAGTTGAGTCCGAAATTTTAAGTGCATTGTTAATATTTTCAATAGATTTATTAAACACGGTGTCTGCATATCTTACTATAGAAACTGGGACACGGAAATGTATGTTGTTATTTTCCATATAAAAATATTGAAATCCTTCTCCCGATTTCATAAATTTACTATATTATAAAATCATTACATAATTAATACTAAAAAAAAAAAAATACATACTCAATAATTTAATGAGTCAATCAGGACGGCCTCTCAAAGTACAGATCGATAGTGCAGCTGCAGCAAAAATTACAAATCGATGAAAAGCTGTAAATAGATCTTTTTTATCTTGAGAATATTAGTCATTATAAATGTTCATTAAGAGGTTAGTCGTTTTAAAAATGTTTCAATGATCATTGTTTGCTCAATATAATTGGTAAATTATTCTCTGCGCTATTAATCCGTACTTTGAGAAAGCCGCCTGGTTGACTTTAATTGAAGGCAGTCAAAATATAGCAAAGTTTCCAAGCCGAAATGGTAAAACCATAAAGCTTTACATGACTCACGTCATTTTATCATCAATTATCAGCTTAAAACAGTAATGGGCTAACTTCCTGAAATCAATTTTTCAGAAATACCGATTCAACTATGCCATAATACTGAAAATCTATTTTCCTAACAGAATATAAATGGATCCATTTTATTTCACAGATATTCAAATCACCACATCTTGTTTCACCGAAAAGTTTTTTCACCCACAGTTATTTCACGCAAGTTTTTTAAAAATTGTACTAACCTTAACCCTAATTCTAAACTTGACCCTAACGGCAATGACCGGAATTACTTTGTCAGTGAAATAACTTTTGGCGAAATAAACCATCTGTTAACTAAGTTGTCAGTGAAATGAAAAGAACCCGAAATTGGCCTGTTTAAAAGGGATATCGAAGTTACGGAGCCAGAGAAATAACTTTTGGGAAGGTGAGTTTCATGTTTATATGCATCATTGTTTGCGACTTGAGGCCAAGTTAAATTATTAAATTTATCTCCAAGTTTGATTGGAAAAATAAATTCTTTGAATGCTACAAAAATTATTTGTGGGCTTGTGATTGTAAAGTTTTCTATAGAATAGGTAATCATAATGTAAGTTTTACAACCCTTATTAACATACTATGAAATAAAAAAGTAAATATCTTAGTTTAATCAGTATATTTTGACAGTATACTTCTTTAGATCACATAGTATCATTCCAATGTGTTAACTAAATAAATGTTAATTATTTATCACTTAAAAAATTTAATATAAAATTTAATATAATTATCTGAATTAATAAATTTTAGCAGGACTTTAATTTAGTCAACTTCATAATCGAATGATCAATATAACTGACAAACTTTAATTAAGTAGTCTGTGTGACATTCTGATCTACTATGTTAATTATTAGTGTAATTTCTAATTTGTGTTATCCGTATGACTGTATGTTGCGAATTTTACGTAAACAGATTGAATAAGATTGTGTTACAATATTACTTAATAAAATTTATAAGTTTGAACTTTAAATTCTTTTTAAAAAATTTCAGATTGACAAACGAATAATTTTTTCATGCTTAAACCTTCAACATGGACCAACTGGAACTTAACAAAGTTGCTGATAATTATCAACGAGGTATTGGCGTAGAGAAGGATGAACGTAAAGCGTTTGAGTTATATCTTAAAGCTGATGAGATGGTGAACTTTAAGGGAACATTTAATGTTGGAAATTGTTATTATTATGGAATTGGAGTTGAAAGGGATTTACAGAAGGCATTTTTTTATTACCAAAAATCTGCAAAGATGAGGGACGCTGCTGGGACGTGTAATGTTGGATATTGTTATTTTTATGGAGTCGGAGTTGAACCGAATATACGTAAAGCACTCATGTATTATCAAAAAGCATCAAAAATGGGAGATATATTTGCACTCGGTGAATGTTATCATAAAGAAATTGGAGTAGAAAAGGACGGAAAGAAAGCATTCGAATATTTTAAAAATTCTGTGAAGATGGGCAATGTTAAAGGGATATTCGAAATTGGAAGTTGTTATCAAAATGGAATCGGAGTCGAAAAGAATGAACATAACGCGTTCGAATATTATCAAAAATCTGCTGATATGGGTGATGTTCTTGGAACAACCGTTCTCGGTCAATGCTATTATTATGGACATGGAGTTAAAAAAGATAAATATAAAGCATTCGAATATGATAAAAAGTCTGCGGATATGGGATATAATATAGCGACGTATAATGTAGGACATTGTTATCTTTATGGATTGGGTGTTATAAAGGATGAATGTAAAGCGTTCGAATATTATAAAAAATCAGCAGAGATGTGACATGCTAATGGAATGTACC
Source organism: Gigaspora rosea (assembly GCA_003550325.1). NCBI lineage: Eukaryota > Fungi > Glomeromycota > Glomeromycetes > Diversisporales > Gigasporaceae > Gigaspora > Gigaspora rosea. Next base: position 636,408 of record QKWP01000025.1, on the reverse strand, counting down.
GTGTTGGCGAATTTTATCAAAAAGGAATTATTGTTGAAAATGATATAGATATTGCTTTTGACTGGTATTTAAAATCAGCTATTACTGAACAATGTCCCAGTGACAAAAAAGAAGAATATTTTCATTGGATGCCATTTGAAAATTTTGAAAATATTGAAGAGATAGGTAAAGGAGGCTTTTCTACCGTTTTCAAAACAAAATATTTAAATAACTATGGATCATATGAAGAAGTGGCAATTAAACTTATAAAAGGTTCCAATAAAAATAGAGAACCATTCTTAAAAGAGGTATTATATTAAATTTATAAATATACTATCTTTGTTTTTAAATATTATTTTCGCTTCTAAATATTATTATTGGTTAAATAAATTAATTTATTCTGTTTTTTTAGTTGAAAGCTTGTCATAGTTTAGATCAATATTTAGAATATCAAGAGATGAAAAAACAAATGATTACATTTTAATGCTTAGTTATGCAAAATACGGATCATTGAGCAAAAATCTTGTCGATATCTTTAAATTTGAATGGAAACTCAAGTTAAAGATACTCCGTGATATTNTTAGTTATGCAAAATACGGATCATTGAGCAAAAATCTTGTCGATATCTTTAAATTTGAATGGAAACTCAAGTTAAAGATACTCCGTGATATTATAACCAATCTTGATCGTATTTATTCTCAAAAATATTTACATCGTGATCTGCATCCTGGAAATATCCTGTTGAAAGAAGATTATGAAGCATATATTACTGATCTAGGTTTATCGAAACCACTTGATGAAGAGGAAAGAAAGAACGTATTCACGGAGTTTTACCATATCTTGCATCGGAACTCTTTCAAAAACAACCATATACTCAAGCTTCAGATATTTATTCATTCGGAATAATTATGGTAGAAATGACAACTGGTCAAAGACCTTTAATAATTATAAATTTGATATCGGTCTTGTAATAAAGATTTTTAATGACTACGGCCAAAATTTGGGCCAGGAATTCCTGATTGTTATATTGAATTAGCAAACCAATGCATGGATTCGGATCCAAAAAAACGTCCAACATCTGTTGAAATAATTGATAAACTGAATAAATGGTTAAATATTTTTGAAAATGAAGCCAAATTATATGGAAAAATATTTTTGGAAATAAAGTCAAAATAAAATTAAAAGTCAATTTTTAGAAAGTAATGAGATTAATAAAAAATTGGCAGCAATTAAAGAAAATATAAACAACATATATACAAGTAAAGCGTATAATATAACAGAAATTAACAAAAGCTTATCAAAACTGAAAATTAGTATACCTGTGAGTACTGTAGATGTTCCAAATTTTTAACAAAACAATTAAATATTACTATGCATTTATTATGAAAATATGTTTTATTATTTATTATTCTATATCTGATATATTTGCTAAATTAAGATTTATTATGTGTTTATTAATTATTGTAATTAATTTCAATCAAATTCTTTAACAGTAATCAAAAAAAATATTAAAAATGAATGATTCTGCTCAACCAAATTATTCTTATCAGAATACTTCTTTTCTTATCTACACAAATTTAAATGCTTAAATAATATATTTTACATGATACCAAAAATATTATAAGATTCAATCTCAATTCACGCTCGATAATATTATGCTTTAAATATCTATCAACAATATAGATGATATGCAAGAATAAATTTAATAAAAAAGGTTTAAATCGAATTATCATATATTTCTATCCTATCAGCTATTAAATTTACCAGCAATTGATTTATATTTAAATTTAATTAATTTATATTTAAGTTTTATTGCTTAAATAATAAATGATTAAATTTACATAGTGATTCTCTCTGAATCTGATGTAATTCTTGATCTCCTTTTTCACATGTTGTTCAAGAGGCACCGTAGCATGACTTCATAAGCTGCATGTTCTTTTTTAGATTATTCGTAACTATAAGATAGCTGCGCAGCATGCGATGCCGCGCAGGACCAGTACAATTAGCATCTGTTAATATCTACGATTTGATCAAAAACTACGTATGTTGTGAGGGGCAAAACGAACCTTATGTCCAAAAGTTACCACTATCCGCTATTAAACCCAACTAAAATCAACTCTATCTAACCCTAATAATAGTAAAGCTTCGATTGAGGTGCTGATAAATTTGGTCTGAGTAACTAGGGTTGGAATAGAGCTCTAAATTATGTTACGAGGCTCTAATGTGAGGTCACGGGATTTGGACTTTATTATGAATTTCATGTATCGAGAAGTGTTATTATTAATTCAAGGATCTTTTACTAGAGCTAACACTTACTAGCAGGGAGAAAGTATACAAAACCCCTTTTCTCTTCAATAAAGCATAATTCTCAAGTTGAATTCTAACCTTCGAAAAAAGTGTAGATGTGTTAGCTCTAAGAAAATTTCCTTTTAACCCAAAACCGTTGAATAAATTACTTATTGAATTTACTTTCACCCTTAAAATATTCATTATTCTAAGTAAATTTGTGTTGTTAGTTGTGACTTTGTAACCAGCATTTTGAACTCTATTTAGTCTGGCCCAGTTAAAGAAGGAAAGATCAAATTAATAACCTTTTATATAAAAACATAAATCGATTAAACCTTTGATTACCTGATTTATCGAACAATCAATCCATTCCATTGTTAGATTAATCACCTGCTATGTCCTTGATCATTATCTTCCCCAGAATGCAAATCTTATGTTTTTGATACTCCTGCACTTACTTTTTTGATACTCCTGTATGTACCCCAAAATTACTTTACTTTTTGCTACCGATTTGCATAAATACATGTGACTTGTGTTACACAAAGGCGTAAATTTTACGTTTTTGATACTCCTGCACTTAATTTTTTGATACTCCTGTATGTACCCCAAAATTACGCTTACATTTTTGATGCAGATCTGCATATATACACGTGAATTGTGTTACACAAAGGCCCAGTGCAGCAAATCTTACGTTTTTGATACTCCACTTACTTTTTTGATACTCCTGTATGTACCCCAAAATTACACTTACTTTTTTGGGAACGTTTAAAGCATTGTGCATCATAAGTTTTTGACTATTTCGTTAAAGTTAGGTAAGAGTTAGTTCAGGGTTAGGGTTAGGGCATGTTTTATAGGTAAAATCACCTTCCCGACATTTTTTATTAGTGCATCAATATAGGTTTGGGCATTAGTTTTCTTGTATTCTTCGGTTTCTCGCTTTTTTTCTTCTTTTTTTCTTTGTCGGGCTGATCTGTGTCGATTAAAACAAACAATTTGATTGGCCTTATATCACGTGATTGCACAATGCTTTAAATGACCCCCTTTTTGATGCAGATCTGCATATACATACGTGACTTGTATTATACAAAGGTGCAAATCTTATGTTTTTGATACTCCTGCGCTTACTTTTTTGATACTACTGTATGTACCCCAAAATTATGCTTACTTTTTTGATGCAGATCTGCATATAGACACGTGACTTGTATTACACAAAGGCCCAGTGCATTGTTTTGCAAAAATAATTTTTGGTTACACACTGCTAATGTCGTGTAATATTATACAAGTCTAATTTTGCCCGGCATTAAGCTTAATGCTGGTGGGCACTATCATGATAATGTCCCCGGCAGGGTTAGACATAATTCCGGCCCATCATGTGGTACCCTAACCTGGCATTAAGCTTAATGCTGGTGGGCACTATCATGATAATGCCCCAGCGGGATTAGACATAATTCCGGCCCACCCTAACCCTAAATCTAGTGTTACCCTAACCGGCATTAAGCTTAATGCTAGTAGGCACTATCATGATAATGCCCCGGCGGGGTTAGACATAATTCCGGCCCATCCTAACCCTAAATCTAGGAACCCTAAAAACTAATTGTTCGAAGCAACATCCGATCACAGTACATATTTTAGATGCATATATCATGTAACCAGTAAATGTACTGTGATTGGATATTGCTTCTAACAATTAGTTTTTAGGGTTCCTAGATTTAGGGTTAGGGTGGGCCGGAATTATGTCTAACCCCGCCGGGGGCATTGTCATGATAGTGCCCACCAGCATTAAGCTTAATGCCGGGTTAGGGTACCACTAGATTTAGGGTTAGGGTGGGCCGGAATTATGTCTAACCCCGCCGGAGCATTATCATGATAGTGCCCACCAGCATTAAGCTTAATGCCGGTTGGGTACTACTAGATTTAGCATTTTATTTATTTGCGTGGGTAATACAAACCAAAAAAAGGAAATCCGATTTTGTATTAAATGCGTGAAATAAAAATTTAGGGTTAGGATTAATGTTAGAGGCTATAGGGTTAGAGTGATACTTAATATAAGTAAAATTTCATTACTGTCATTTTTAATTAGTGCTCCATGATCTATTTAAACATTAGTTTTTGCGAATTTTCGCTTTTTCTTCTTTTACGCGTGTTCGAATTCTTTCGTGGGGCTGATCCGAAATAGTCAAAATTTGCACTCTCTGATTGGCTATTTCCTCTCCAGGAGCTTGTATTACCTGCACAAATAAGTGGATGCCTAGATTTAGGGTTAGGGTGGGCCAGAATTATATCTAACCCCGCCGGGGGCATTATCATGATAGTGCCCACTAGCATTAAGCCTAATGCCGGCAAAATTAGACTTGTGTAATGTTACACAACTTTACGGTGTGTAACCAAAATTATTTTTGCAAAAACAATGTACCAGGCCTTTGTGTAACACAAGCACGTGTATATATGCAGATCTGCATTCAAAAAGTAAGCATAATTTTGGGGTACATACAGGAGTATCAAAAAAGTAAGTGCAGGAGTATCAAAAACGTAAGATTTGCCACAAAGGCCCAGTGTATTGTTTTTGCAAAAATAATTTTTGGTTACACGCTGCTATTGTTGTGTAACATAACACAAGTCTAATTTTACCGAATTAAGCTTAATGCTGGTGGGCACTATCATGATAATGCCACTGGCGGGGTTAGACATAATTCTGGCCCACCCTAACCCTAAATCTAGTAGTACCCTAACTCGGCATTAAGCTTAATGCTGGTGGGCACTATTATGATAATGCCCCCAGCAGGGTTAGACATAATTCCGGCCCACCCTAATCCTAAATCTAGTGGTACCCTAACCCGGTATTAAGCTTAATGCTGGTGGGCACTATCATGATAATGCCCCGGCGGGGTTAGACATAATTCAGGCCCACCCTAACCCTAAATCTAGGAACTCTAAAAATTAATTGTTCGAAGCAACATCCAATCACAGTACATATACTGGTTACACACATATGCATCTAGTTATGTACTGTGATTGGATATTGCTTCGAACAATTAGTTTTTAGAGTTCCTAGATTTAGGGTTAGGGTGGGCCTAGTATTGTTAGTCGAAATAATTTAGTCATTTAGGCATTTAGGCAAATTGAATTTAGGCAATTTCGACATTGTTATTTTTTTTAAAAATTACTATTAAAAAATTAAATTGTCTAAATGTCTAAATGACTAAATTAATTTAGACAAATTTTGACATTAGCAAAAATAATTTCAACTAACAACATTAGGTGGGCCGGAATTATGTCTAATCCCACGGAGGCATTATCATAATAGTGCTCACCAGCATTAAGCTTAATGCCAGCAAATTTAGACACGTGTAGCATTACACAACATTAGCGGCGTGTAACCAAAATTATTTTTGCAAAAACAGTGCACTAGGCCTTTGTGTAATACAAGTCATGTGTATTTATGCAGATCGGTATCAAAAAAGTAAAGTAATTTTGGGGTACATACAGGAGTATCAAAAAATTAAGTGCAGGAGTATCAAAAACGTAAGACTTGCTGCTGGGGTAGTTTTGATCATTGATGTTCATTAATAATATAACGATTGCGTTAGAGCCTTGCAACTAGAATAAAGAGAAGAATTATATAAATAGAGTGAGATTTGAACCAAACGAATAACTTTCCACAAGAAATCCCAAAGATACTAACTTCAGGGATGGCATGTCATTATGTCCAATTGGTTTCAATTTTTTTTGAACATATGGGGCAGCGTCAGCTAAAACAAGGCTTATGGTATTTTTTGCAAAAATGAGTTAACTATACCATCATATAAAGCAGGAATTTTTCTATATAATTTGACATTTAAAGCATTGATTTACATAGTAAAATTTTTACTGATGCTTACTTTTTGAAATGCTGTATACGATTAAACGTGATCTAAAATTAGAATTTGGATATTCGGTTGTCGATCCTTGCTGCAGAGTCATAGAAATGGATTCGAGTGATTGGCTAGCAAATGTCAATCCAACAGGTTATACTAATAATAGATCATCATTGTTATTGTTACATGAAATTTTAAACGTGATTTTCTCAAAATAGAAAAAAAGCCATAAGCCTTGTTTTAGTTGACGCTGCCCCATATGTCCATTTTCAATTGGACATATGTCAAAAAAAATTGAAGCCAATTGGACATGCCAACTTACTTATTTTCATTTGATCACGCCACAGCAAGACCCTAAAAGAACTTCAAGACCCAGACCAAATCAACCACGCTCCTTTTTGCATACCAATTCAAGGTTCAAGAGTCTTGCACGATTAAAGCGTTGGTTTGATTAGATAGTGGTGTTGTTGGTGGTTTTTAGCTGTATACCCAATACTCACCACTCTTACAACGTGCAAGCATGTAATTATGGATAAGCCATTGTGGTTTATATCGGTAATGATGAAAAGGTGAATTAGTATGTATTAGAATTATCACAATTTCTATTGTGGATTACAAAGTTACTCGGTATATAATACTTTTTAAGATTGAGTTTGCAACGAAATTATTGTAAAATGTGGTTAGGGTTGAGTTAGTTCACGTTGAAGTTATTATATCTTATATCATGATTTACTGTTATAAACCTTACCTTTGGCGATACATAGTATGTGACTCAATGCATGCTATTAATGTTGTCCATATCTCAATCTAATGTCAAAGATACAAATTGCGCATGACAAATGGAAGTCGATTATTTAATCTCGAAAATGCAAAGTGCGAATAACAAACGGAAGTAGATTTTTTAAAAAAAAATATTAATTCATAGTGATAGATCAATTACGAATTATGACGAATATATTACGACATTAACACGCAAATGATCATATGTCTCAATAATTAAATAGATCGTCATAAATGTTCATATTTTAAATTTTCTCACGGTCTGATTACAAAAGGCAAAGTGCCAAAAATAGTTTATCGGTGATAAAAATCGATTAAACATCGATCATGTAACTCCCTTATCAGGAATACAAGGGCTTAAAACAGTTTCATGTATCGTAATAAAAGTATTTTATTATTATTTATTACATTATTCTCGCTCGGATTTCATATTAAACACTCTCTTTATTAGAGATTATGAAGATACAAAATGGGAGTAGTGCTGCACGCCATCACTTTTCTCTTCTACTATTACAACTCATAACAACTCTAAGTATACTGTGCTCATAACAACTCTATGTACGTAATATGTCACGTGACGAAGCATAATAGAGAATCGCCAACACTAAGGTATGGCGCACTTTTTTTTTTTTTTATTAGTAGCGAGTCCAAGCCCACGCTTATGGTGCGGCACATTCAAATCATTACAACATCAATTTTTATAACAGCGAGTTCGAGCCCACGCTATGGTGCGGCGCATTCAACTCGGTTCACATGACAACATCAACGAGTTCGAGCCCACGCTATGGTGCGGCGCATTCAACTCGGTTCACATGACAACATCAACGAGTTCGAGCCCACGCTATGGTGCGGCGCATTCAACTCGGTTCACATGACAACATCAACGAGTTCGAGCCCACGCTA
>QKWP01000025.1:538355-619987 GCA_003550325.1 Gigaspora rosea | reverse complement strand
TTTTTTTTTTTTTTTTTTTTTTTTTTTGCAGGGTATTCGAAATGTCGTTTTCTAATCGGAGCAATTATCGAGAAGATTCAAGAAATCGCCGTGATGTTTTTCTTCATATTTCTTTATTGTTTTTCTTCGTATTTCTTTATACTGGAGCACAGGTATTATGCATAACACGATGGAGCCAGATCATAATCGGGCACCGAAGAGAACAAGTGACAAGACAAGCGAAGAAAGAAAGCACTGAGATTCACCACATGTACCTTTATAATCTCTGCATATCACATGCATCTATAATCTCCATTGCATACAATCATATGCTATTACCTTTTTCATATAAGCCTCAATTTCATATAAGCCACAAATCAGGTTATCCTCGCGATAATAACCCTAGCGTGACTTCGTCAACGCATAGGGCTAGTACTCGATATAAGATCACATTTCAAATCAGATCACGCATGCATTAATTAACAATACTAAACAGGCATAATTTCAAAAAAAAAATATCCCACACTATTAGTCAATTACAACATATAAAATGTTATTTTTGACGAGTGCGTAATAAGATCAGTATCCACCAATCTACAATGTATTTACACACAATTACGAAATTTTTTCTCACACATGCACATGTTGTCATCCCATGCCGTCAAAATCACTCAATTGGAAAAATGAAAACCATTATCCATACTAAAAAAGGATTCTTCAAAAATCAGCTCCCTCTCACATTTCAACGTGATCGTACTGGTAAAAATCACAGTTCTTAAAAAATTGTAATCATAATGATCCCACTAAATATCATTAACCAGAAAATCGTAATCCAATAACCATTTTCAATGACACACTTTTTATGTCAATCATTACAGATGTATATAATATGTTCGCACGCACACATACGCATACACTGCGCATACATTCATAAACGCCGAAATGTTAACAAAAAAATCACAATTCTTCCAAAAATAACTAAATGAAAATCATTACCTTTAATCACATCAACTTTGACGAGCATAAACCATACCTCTCACATTTCATGTTACACATTCATGTGATCGTACTGGTATCAAGTATATTTATGAAAAAAAATGAAAAAATGATAACATCAATTTTTTTTGCTGAGCCTGATGATATTTCCATTGGTATATTTTACGAGAAACCCAGTTTTTGTAATTTAATAATTCCTCCTTGTTACCAAATAAAAATATCGGAAATGCTCAGCTCGCAAACTTTAATCATGATAAACTGATTGCATAACTTTCCGCAATTAAGGAATTCGCTAAATATAAATTATGATGGATTTCATATAAGGATTTAAACATAACAAAAATATCGAAGTAAGTGGATTCTCAACTGTCTTTAATGCTATTTTAATAAAAAAAAGAACTACACATTATTATACTGTGACATTCTGTGATACCTATAACACCCAAATTCCAAATTTAAATAGAAATTAAAAAGAATTAATGAAAGAGGTGATTTATTTTTTATGCCACCTTTATTGAACTAATTTGCGTATTGAAGTGTTAATCGTCATTTAAGTTAAATATTGTTAAACCTAAGAATTATTGTTAAATTGAATATAGTAAACATTTATTTTTGGAATATCAAGACGTGAAACTTCCAAGGTTTTATCTCGTCTTAAAATATGTAGAAATTTATTCTTAGCGTAATAATCTCAAACTGTTTTACGAATAAAATAGAAAATAAATTGAAATTATTACATTGGGGTTTCTACCTAAGTCTGATTTTGAATTAAATTTGTGACGTATTTATTTCAAAATCAGTGATTTAATAATACCTATTTATTTTTATTTGTAAGCTTATTTACATAATGATTTTTTTTTTTGCAGTCGTACATCTTCTTTCGAAATTCTATCAAAAAAAGTTTTTTATTATATCTACCGATAACTTCTATTTCTTTTCTGATTTCGAAATTTCGAAACAAAAATAGGGCTTTTCGAACTCCCATTTCTGATTTCGAAATTTTGAAGCAAAAATAGGGCTTTTCGAACTCCCATTTATTTTCATCATAGTTAACTCTGAAACCCTCTATTGTATTTCTTTCGAACTTCAGTCTGCTCATTCTCATCGTAATTTGCATAAAGGTCATAATTAATAAAATAACCTATAAAGAACATATATCGCTGATTTAGGACTTTCGATACTATCATGTACGGCGCAAAAAAAAATGAAAATTACGAAGCTATGCCTTATGTAATCCCTAAATTTTAAAGAAAACTATTTACTCAAGCTGCGAATATTTATTTATTAGGTTCATCATGTGAAAAATAAATAAAATATTGCCAGATCTTTTCACCATTTATCCGACTCGGCACAGATTCGAAAATATCCTAATGGAAACAGGTTGCGGCATAACCGACCAGAATTGAATGATAATTAAATAACATGCTGTTAGTATATAATAATCAGTGTTGATATTTTTGTGTTCCATTGGAAAATTTCAGTCAAAAATTTCAAATTTTCCATTGCCAGCATTAATAATAATATCTGAAATAATAAAACTTCATAATATAGGTGGCCTTGTTGCCTGATTTTAATGATTAGAAATCAAGTAATCAATTTGATAATAAATTTGGGTGGAGCTGATAAATTATTTACTTTCATCTTTCTGAGTAAAACTAGTTATGTTTTTCAATTACAGTACTGATTTGGGTCTCTATTCTGAATCTACATAAGTTCCGTATCCACTTACAATAATAATTGATGAAATTTTCACCTTATTGTTATATGGTATACTAAACCACATGTATCGATAAATACTGCTTAACATTTTAGACCGATTTTTTTTTTTTTTAAAAAAAAAACTCATCTATAAATTCGAATGCCAATTTTCTGCATCTAGGTTAGCGCACCTTGGATAAACTAATCACGGTCTATTTCACTACTCTAATAAATGGATGATTTAAAGAGTTTTAACGATATATATTAAAATTTAATCTAATTTACTCATAATAGAGTTATTTAATCAAATAATTTCAACTGCAAGCATCATAAGCATTATCAACAACCTACTTTACACTGTCTTAACAGCCGATTATAATTCCCTAAATCGTGGTGTGCATGTTTTGAAATTACTCTTCAATAACAAATATAAATTTATTTAAGCTTTATTTAAAGATTAGGTTCATAAAAAATGTAATCATTAATATGATATTATCTATGAAAGTTTAATTATTTATAATCGAGAATTTACTTCCGCATGTAACAATATATCACATTGCTAATCAAAATTACAAGGAATGCTTCCATTATGTGGTACCATGATGATTAAGCATTTTCTGTCATCCTTTTTTTCAGTTGAGTCCGAAATTTTAAGCGTATTCTTTATATTCCAATAGGTTTATTAGATATGATGTCTGTATATTTTACTGTATAAACTGGAATATAGAAATGTAGGTTGCTATTTCCAAGACTTGATCCTCATAAAAATATTGAAATCCTTCTCTCAGTTAATAAATTTACCAGATTATAAAATAAAGTAGTTTATTATTACAAAGTTTAATAAACTCAGATACTTGTATATAAAATATATAAACAACAATTTGATGAGTCAACCAGAGCGTCCTCCCAAAGTACAAATCGATGGTGCAATCGCAAAAAATAACCAATCAATGAAAGCTGTAACTAGATCATTTTTATCTTGAAGCTATTAGTCAGTATAAGTGTTAATTAGGAGGTTTGACATTTTAAAAATAATATCAATGTTCAATGTATAACTTTATATAATTGGTAAATTTTTAGCTGCACTATTGATCAACTACCCCAACAACACCTCCAATTTTTCTGCGCAGTCACATGACATTGTGTAACATCAGATAAGCGATGATCTATTTTTCATTACGAAAAAATTTTTTCATAGAAAATATGATACAATAAAAATTATATATTACAAAATGCACAAAATACCAAAAGTTAAATCTTACTAATTTTTTTTTTATTATTATTTTTTTTTTAACGTAGAATACAGTTTGTTTGCATAGTTTTGTTCTAATTCGGTACTTCTGTTTTCCATATTTGGTTTTTTCCTTATTCTTTTTTTTTTGGATTTTTTTTTTTATATTATTTTAATTAATAAAATAAATAAAAAGTTACTGTGAAAATACTTGATCAAAGATCAACCTGTCTTTGCCTTGTATACTCTCCTTTAGGAATCAGATCATGCCAAATTAGCCTAAAAAATTCTTTACGTTTTTATATACTCTACTACTGTATACTCTTTACTCTATTTAAATTTACTATTTCGAATTCGTAAACCATTACTAGAGTACTGCCCACCCACCTACCTTGCAAACTTACGTTTTATTTATACTTTTTTTGATGAAATTTCTTGTTACACGTTCTAGTAGGTCTCGATTTCAGATTAGCAGATCCGTGCCGATTTTCTTTAAAAAGATCGATTCCCGAACATGGCGGCAGTGTATTTAAAACTTAACTGACACGAATGGCTTATGTCTATTTTATGATATAAAAATTACACGTTTTATCTACTTTATCCGTATTAACGTTAATCTTTATATTAACTGTATTTAAGCCTCAAATACTATTTATTTGTAAAAAAATAAAGATTAAAATTTTTTTTCTTATTTATTAATACCTTATAATTTATTTTAATACTTTATAATAAAACCGTAACAAGCAATCTAATACAGTATAGTCTTTTTTAAAATTGTGTAAGTTAGAAATTTTTGACCGAAATTTAAATATTAGCCAATTGGCTGTTGGCCGTTTGCCAACCAATTGCTAAAAAAATTGGCCGCAAAAAATTGCCAACACTGACCAAATGTACTGAGTAACGTGGGTGGCACGAAGTGCCACCCATTGTACTAACGATTCATATAGAATACGGATTGAATAATTGAATCCAGATTCGTCCAGATTCAAGTTATATACAAAGTAGTATTCAGATTCGATTTGAATGGCCTTTAATTAAAGAATAGGATCGAGGTACTACCTTTGTTAACTCTCGTAAGTGATTAATACTGCAGTATAAGTGAAACTACTATAATTTAAACTTATTAAACCTAAGAATAGTTTTTTGTTTTATTATAAATCTTCATCATGACGACTAATTCACAGACGCATCAAACATTTAATGTTATATTTTAGAATATAATTTTATTATTTTACGGTTTCTATAAAACTCATGGGTACAGGAAAATAGAAGTTACTGGCTAGTATTAGGTATATAATATCTTTATCAAGATATTGCTTATTTTATCTTTTCGAACCAGTTTAAAATTTTATTTAAGATTAAACTGAAGAATTAAAAATGTATATTTTTTTTAGCAGAATCTGTCTAAAATTTAGCCAGAAATAAAATTTACTTTATTTAATTGAAAGTAAAGTAAAATAATTGATTTGTTTATCCACTAAGCCTTCTATATTGTTCATTTTACCTGTAGTTATATGCTATACCAATTGCAATTCAAGGTTTTATATATTTCAAACCCCACGACCTAAATAATAAATGCATTATTTAATTATACGAATAATTTTGATTTATGCAACTATGCGTAATAAATTTTTACCTTTCATAAAATTACAAGAACATCGTATGCCTATTATGATCTTTCCATGTTCTTGGATTTGTTGTCCTTTTCTTGTACTTCTTAATGTCTGTTACCATATTACTAATCCCATTAAAGCTTTTTTCAACGGCTTGTGCCCATTTGACATTGCTAGCTTTACATTGTTCTTGTACTATTAATAGTGCATCTTGTAGAATTGACTCGTAATTTTCAAAAAGTTGATCAGAATTATCATTATCCGTTACTGCAGTAGTATCTTTTAATATATATAATTAGTTAAGTACTGTTAAAAACGTATTGTTATATTTTTCTTACCAGCTATTGAATTATTAAATGTATAATTGGATGATGATGCTAATACATAATTTGATGATGACGTTAATGAATTAGTTGATATTGGTAATAATGGTTGACGAATTGAAGAAGTTTTTTGAATTTGTAAAGCTATAAATGGATAAGTTTCTCTCCGTTGAATATTATGAAAAAAAATGAATCAGGAATAAAAGAAGATAATTGAACAAGGTGTTTACATAAGAAAAACCGGTTCATTAAAAATCCCGTGCAATTACAAAACCAGTTTTTAGTGTTAGTCAAATAAGCATGATTAAGATCTTTTGTTTTTAATATGTTCCATTCTTTTTTAAATTCTTTGCGCCATGAAGGCATTTCACGATGGTGATAATATTTGTAATATTGTTGCTGATGATGAGGTGTAAGTTGTGCAATTAAAATATAAATCACAAGATCCAATCGTGGTCTAAAGAACTTTGGTAGAAAGTCACGCTTAATAACTTTCCAATGAGACTCTATCAACATCGTAGTGCGAAAGATGCAAATTTGATCTGGCATTGATGAGCGTGCCCATAAGGGCCAAAGTTCACTACGATACCAATTTTGCCACATATATGACCAAAGATGTTTAAGATTGTTAGTGACACAAAATTCATACATTTCTTTTGTACACCGTGTCCAGATTTCTTCTTTTGTTATGAAAATTCCTTCCGAATTTGGAATAAGTGGGTGCAAATGCATATGATATTCCATCATTGAAGTTATTTTAGGTCGCAAGTTTTTTGGACAAAAAACAAAATTATTTCTTGCTTTAGACATGTTTTCGGATAATTCAGGGTAAAATCTGATATCAATAAAGTTAAATGTACTATGTGCATTATATGAGCTATATATTATTTTTTGAGGTAAAGTGTTATCAGCCAATCGTCTTTTCAGAGCTTTTCTAAAGTGCCAATAACAAATTTGTATCTTAATATCAGGCCATACTTTTCGTACTGCTGATATCTGAGCAAGATCTTTATCCGTATACATGCAAGTAAGTTGATCCATTCCCAAGTACAATAATATTTTAAAAAAATCTGTTAAAATTTCAGTTCGTGCACCATCCTGTTTACCACCTTCAACAAATAAATATGCTAATGCAAATCCTGCCCCATCATATTGACCGATTACTGAATAAAGTTCATGTCCTAATTTGTTGGTTTTATACGTTGCGTCGACGAAAATTTCTTTATTTGTTTTAAATTGTTCAAAAAATGGCGTAACAAAGCCTAAAAATCCAATTCCATTATCATTAAACATAACAACTTGGTAATTGTATTCTTCTAAAAGAATTTTTGATGATTTGATTTGATCAATATCGCGAATAAAATTTTTTTTTATAAATGTTGTCCACCACGCATGAATTTGCTTTTGTGTTATTTCAGGATAATCATGCTCTATCATTCTATAAATGTCACTTGGCATCAAATGAAGGTTGTGTTTGATTTTATTTTTAATTTCTTCAGTAACTCGATTTCTTTCAGGTCGTTGGTGAAGTATTTCATGTTTAAGATAAATTGATGCATTATTTAACATATTTATAGAAATTCTAAGTGTACCGTTGCAATCAAAGCGTTCAATCGAGTCACGATCTCTTTGACAGTTAGGATCTTGGTGTTTGCGAGGTTTTTTTGCCAAACTTCGACATTGTGAACATTTATATTGGAATGTATAAAATTCATTATTTTTTTTTGAATCATAACAATTTAAATAAATGTAATAATAACCATCGCTATCACCTATCAAATTTGCAATTTTTTTTGCTATTTCTTGGGAAGTATCATCTTCGTTTTTAAAATCATCCAGTACAATACTTGATTTAAAATTAATTCCAACTGATTCATTCTCAAAATATTCATCGGATCCAACCACTGAAATCTTATTAAAAAGTTCTTCGGCCATTTCTTCAGGAAGTAATACATCATTTTTATCTTGTTTGATTGAAAGTTTGTAATGATCTGAAGACTGTTGGCGACAAGATTCACAAGATTTTAGGGTATGATTTTTTTTAATAAATTGATTTATAGGCAAAACCTTTCGACATTTTGTGCATTTTTCTAATGATTTATTTTTATTTATATTGGGTTCGTCATTTATATCAGGTTCATTTATATCGAGTTTATCGGGTTCATTCATGTTTTATTTTTTCTTACATTTTGCAAAAAAAAGTTTTTTCTAATCGCTATTTATGAATGCAAAAAAAAAAATCCACATTACATATTTATTATGTAAATAACGTAATTTAATATCTGATATCATAGTATAAAAATCGATCATCACTTATCTGATATTACACAATGTCATGTGACTGCGCAGAAAAATTGGAGGTGTTGTTGGGGTAGTACTATAGATCCGTACTTTGAGAAGGCCAATGTTATGCCCCAAATATGCATATTATTATTCTTAGTAATTTTATATTTGTTTATTTGTTATTGTTAGTATCATTTTATTACTTGCTTAGTTAGGTATAGCTTAGGGATGATCAATGTGGCGTATAGAAGCATCAGGCTCCTGGAGGGAGTTATACGCTCTTAATGAGAGTAATTGACTCATGGTTGGAGAAAAGAGCTCTTAGCGGGAGATTGTGACTCTAAGCTAAAATTTAATTATAAAAGAGATGGGTTTCAGCTTTGAATACAAGAATTATTACTCGCAGAAATTTGCATTATTATTTGCAGATACGCTCGGGTATAATTTTAATTGTTAAACCTTTGTTGTATTCGTGCCTAAACAAACAAATAATAAAGAGAAACTAAACCATAATTGTAAATCCGTTTATTCTTAAATTGAACCTATAGCTGAAGGACCGTTGAATCGTAATAAAAGATCACTTCATAATTCTGATTCACGTGATTTAAATATACAATCGACCTAACCCCTTGTTCACGATCGGAGCTAAACTGACCCCATATCTACGAAGCTCTCCCACCCGGTCATAACATTTGGTTCCGATTGTGTGGACCTGAACGTTATAGCGAAGAACTATTGTTGAAAGTTGATGTTGATTCTTAGTTTAAGGGCATATACTTTGAAAGAAACTGAGATTGAAATAACTTATCTGTCATGGATCATCTTTTCGATGCTGATAATGATGAACGGAATCGTGATCAAGAGGGCCAAGAAAATGGTTTCCAACAACAAATACATCAACTGCTACGTTTAGTAGCAGTCGCGCTTCCACAAGCTATTGAAAATAATCAAATACGGGAAACGAACATGGTGACCATCCCTACGTTTTCAGGAGGAAATCAAGACCCGGTAGCATGGCTTGAAGCGGTGGGCCGTGCTTTCGAGGCTAACAACATCCAGGGAGATAGACGAATTGCAGTTGTAGGAGCATATCTGACAGGGATGGCAGCAATGTGGTGGGAAACGAAGAGAAATGTTAGGCCTCATATAGATAGCTGGAAAGATGACTTTCGACCGGATACAAGCTTCGTGCATTAGTTCCGATTAAATTTTTGTACCCAGATACTTCTGAGCCAATGGAACACTGAGTTACTTACCAGATGCCAAAAGGTTGGAGAGACAGTTGATCAATATGCAGCTGAAATGGTGGCCTTGTTCAGGCGAGTAACGGTAGGCGGCAATCATTATCCTGAAGCAATGAAGGCACAAATTTTTGTGCAGGGATTACGACCTGACCTAGTGCTTGCAGTAGGATTATTTATGCCCGGTACGCTACAAGCGGCGATAGAGAGAGCCAAAATTAGCGAACTGACCTTCGCTAGAAAATGACAATACATAATCCAACACCTTTTATGAATCCAGTAGCCTCTTATTTCCAACAATCAACTAACTTAATAGCTCAACCTTCTATCCAGACCCTGTCTGAGAACCGATAAAAAAATTAACTTCTTTAATGGAAGAATTAGTAGTGTCGTTAAGAAGTGATTCCAGAGGAAATCAACAATGAAATCGGAATAATGCACCATTCCGTGGAAATCGTGCACAGATCACGTGTTTCGCCTGTAGACAGCCAGGACATATTGCCTCTGAATGTCCTACAGTAGTAAATAATAATAATAATAATCAACAACCTCTTGGAACGGAAGGACAAAGGACAATGAGAATACTAACCGAAATAGACCAACGTCGACATAGCCCGTGCCCAAACTATGTTGGCTCAGCTTTTAAATAATGAGGGGTCTTTAAACTAAAAGGCACACCTCAGGAGGGTGAGAGTATGTCCCCTACGGAAATTCCCTCGGTGAAACCTTTATTCGAAGCGTATGCCGCTAAAAGAAGAAAGAAAAATAACGGAGAGGCTGAGGAAATCAACCTACCAGAAAAAGAAAAGGAAGAAACAGAAGATCACGAGCACAAACCAACGAAAAAGATAATTGCAAAGAAAAGAAAAACTAAACCTATTGAGCCTCTAATTATATCCAATATTCAACCTTATTCGATAATGGCTGATTTACAAAGTAAGAAAGCCAATATCACTTACGCTCAACTTTTCCAAGCGGCTCCTAGTATTAGAAAAGAAATAACTAAGATAACTAGGGCAGGACGAATAGCCATGACTAAGGTGGCAGAATTCTGTCTTAAGCAGGATAAAAACCTAAAGACTACTTCGATGTATTGTGAAGCCCGAGTTAAGGATCACCCAATCCTTCTAATTCTCGACAGCGGATCTTCTGGTTGTGTTGTATCGGCGAATTTTTTAAAGGAAGTAAATATTTCAATTGATCGCCCCTCGACATCTGTAATGATTGGAGTACATGGAGAACAAAAACGACCTTTAGGCGAAGTGGATGATTTTCCAATTGCGGTTGGAGGTAAGACAATCACTTCCCGTGCAGTAGTAACGGATGCCGGGAATTATGCTGTAATCGTCGGTAACGATTGGCTAAAGAAGGCCCGAGCAAGATTAGATTGGGAAGAGTGTGAATTAATGATCTGAGACGGGGATAAGAAATTAAAAATACTCGCCGAATATTGTAAGCCTGCCAATATTAACGATCGAATTAAAAGAAGAAGAGAGGTAACTGAAGATAGTGGGATAATTGAGGAGGAAGACTATTCGACTGAAGAGGAGACAGAATCAGAAAGCGATGAAGAAGAGGAATACGAACGAGAAGCCTTGATTAATGAAACTTACCTTACTGGGAATTTCTAGAAGTCAACGAAGAACCCGAGACTTGCATGGTCTGCTTGAGGATGGGACATCAAGATGAAGAGTGCATATTCAGGAAAGACCCTGAAGTTCAAACTACTTATATAATAGAAGAAAAGGAAGAGGAATTTAATATAGGATGATTAACGGAGAAACAGGAGAGGCAAATAAATACATTACTGATTAAGTACAAGGATACATTCGCTGGTAAACAGGACGATTGGGAGAAACCTCCATAATTCAACACGAAATCTTTACAGAAGAAGGCCCTCCTATTAAACAAAAGTTTTATCCTACCTCTAGACCCGAACATGATTTTATTAAAACCGAAATCCAACGAATGGAAGAGGCCGGTATTATACGAACCTCCAGTAGCTCATGGGCATCGCCTATTGTTCTAGTCAAGAAGAAGAATGGAACGTTGAGGTTCTGTGTAGATTATAGGAAGTTAAATAAAGTAACCAAACGGGATAGTTACCCTCTTCCTAGGATTAATGAGCTATTAGGAGCCTTAAAGCAATCAGCGTGGTACTCAACTCTCGATCTAGCGAGTGGGTTTTGGCAGATCAAAATGCACCCACGGGATCAGGACAAAACTGCCTTCACTTCTCGGTTCGGATTATTTGAATTTAACGTGATGCCTTTCGGGCTCACGAATACGCCTGCATCATTCCAAAGACTTATGAATTGTGTGCTAAGGGATATTTTGTGGAAATTTGCTCTTGTATACATAGATGACGTTACTATTTTTTCGCCTACTTTTGAAGAACATCTCATTCATATCGAAGAGGTCCTTCGACGGATAAAAACTGCTAACTTAAAATTAAATAAAGGAAAGTGTTATTTCGGACAGTGCGAAATAACATTTTTAGGACATGAAATTAGTGAACAAGGAATAGCACCCGGAAAAAATAAAGTTAAAGCCGTAAAGGAATACCCTCGACCAAAAAACATTAGAGCATTATGAGGATTTTTGGGTTTAGCGGGTTTTTATAGGAGGTTCATGAAAGATTTTTCGAAAGTCGCGGCGCCCTTGTACAAGTTGTTGAAAAAACAGACGCCCTACCTATGGCACCGTGAACAACAAATAGCATTTGAGAATTTGAAGAAAATGTTAATTACGGCTCCCGTATTGGCTCATCCTAATGATAGTAAAGGATACATTTTATATACGGATGCTTCCCATTTAGCACTAGGGCTATATTGGCGCAACTCGATGATGAAAAGAAAGAACATGTTATTGAGTACGCTAGCAGATCTACCAGTCCTGCTGAAAAGAATTATACGATAACAGAACTCAAATGTACTGCAATAGGATGGGCGGTCAAGAAGTTTCACGTATACTTACATGGACCTAAGTTCACGATTATCACCGATCATTCCGCGTTGTATACTTAAATAATATGGCCAACTCTACAGAATGAATGGCCCGATTGATAATGACTCTTCAGGGATATGACTTTGTAATCAAACACTGCCCGGGTAAACAACTTCCCCATGTAGATGGGCTGTCAAGAATAGAAAAAACTAAAAAAAAAAAAAGGAGAACACTTAATTTAAATCCGAAGTAAACTATCTTGCTGATTTGGTGGTACCTGGAGAATTCGATCAAATACAGCTCCGAAAGCTTAATGCCCAAGCTCGATACTTTATCGTACGAGAAGGTATCTTATATAGAAAAAATAATAAAGAGTCGCGTAAACCTTTAAGGGTAATTCGACAGAAGGAGGTTAGGATTATTTTAGAGGCAACTCATGAGAGTGCCATAGGAGGACATTTAGGAGAAAAGGCTACGATACACAAAATAACTAAGAGATATTATTAGGACCAAATGATATCTGATATTAAAAATTTTGTAAAGGGATGTGAAATTTGCCAGCAAAGAGGACGGCCTACAACTCACGTGCCGCTGCATCCTATAAAACCTTCACAACCATTCGATCGAGTTGGTATTGATTTTGTTGGACCGTTACCTAGAACAAAAAGGGAAATAAATATTTAATCGTAGTGACGGAATTCTTTACTAAATGGCCAGAAGTCTGAGCTTTACCCGATTGCAAGGCTGAATCGGTAGCCTCATTCCTTGTCGATGAAATTATTTGTAGACATGGGAGTCCTAAGGAAATCATATCTGATCAAGGTACCCACTTCGATAATAAGGTGATTGAGGGATTGTGTCAACAATTGAATATTAAACATGTGATGTCTTCTACCTACTATCCCCAAATGAACGGTCAAGTCGAGAGGTTTAATCGAACCCTATGTGAGATACTGTCTAAGTGCATGATTCAATATGAAGAGGATTGGGATGAATTTGTTCAATTAGCATTATTTGCTTATCGAACAATACAGCACAATACTACAAAATACAAACCATTTTATTTAGTGTATGGGAGGGAAGCCCAATTGCCAGTCGAATTAGAAGTAACTACGTACTCTACCGAAGGAATTAGTGAGAAAAGAACACAGACGGTAATTCTCACCAGAATAAAGACACTCATAGATGACTTAAAGGAGTCACGTGCGATGGCGCTAGGAAATATCAGACAATCCCAAGAAAAACAAATATTTGCTCACGATGAATGGCATACTTTACGCAGCTTCACGATCGGAGATAAGGTTTGATGATACAAAGCGAAGTTGGGTACTCGGAAGGGTGGGAAACTAGAACCAAAATGGCTAGAACCCTATTGGATACATGAAACATTTAAGAATGGAACATACAAGTTATGAACCTTAGATGGAAAAGTAGTAGCACAAAGCATGCATGGCAGCCAGTTGAAACCATATGTCGAACGTGAAGCAGAAACCTCATAGTGACGAAAAAAAAAAAAAATGTATAAAAGAAAGTAAATTTAGCCAAAGAAAAATTTAAACCTCGAAAAATAAATTTCTCAAAAGATTACTTAAACATTGAAATGAAAAAACGACTTGATGATATTAGAACTTATGTACAACGATTGGCCGCTGTACTTGAACCCGAAGAAACACTACTCTTAGATCGGGATCAAGTGACGCTTCGCGCTGCAGATCAAGAAGTCTCTGAGGATATCTTTATACCAGAAAGAAAGACATTAGCTGAAAGAATTAGAGATAGCATGTTCATATACTTACAAGATTTGAATCGTGGAAATCCTAAAGAACTCATTCTCTACTTAGAGATTCCCGGAGAAGATTGGGAAGAAAAACTAACTCACTGTTGTCAAGAAATTATTGACTTAAATCCTAGGTTAAAAACGAATGGCCAATTTTTGGAAGCTTACTATCAATTGGGCAGTTTAATGGACGAGAAGGGATGGAGTGAAGCAGCAAAGAAGAAATTACGCTTACACTTCTCTACGGGAAAGGGGAAGATCATTACGAAAATGTCGAAAAGAGCATATCAGCTATTCAATGCTCGTGGAGAATGGTATATGTATATGGTAGAACATATTAACATCTCTATTCTCGAAAAGATGTATGAAGAAGACTTCACGGATCAGTTATTGACGGAAGCCCAAAATCGTAGAAGGGACGAGATGAGTTTTTCCTAGTCGATTCGCGGGAGCTCATCCTTTCAAGAGAGGAATAATGTTATGCCTCAAATATGCATATTATTATTCTTAGTAATTTTATATTTGTTTATTTGTTATTGTTAGTATCATTTTATTACTTGCTTAGTTAGGTATAGTGTTACAAGCGACTATAGCCTTCTATATAGTACTTGCAACACAGCACACAGCGACAGGGATCTTGTAAGGGTCAGAGAAGATATGAAGCGGTGTGGAAGTGGAATATTACTTCACTAGAGCGGTTCAGTGTATATTTATTAATTAACAAGAGTATTATTTATTTAGCAAAGATATATTTTATTAATTTAGATAATAATATTCAAGAGATACAATTATTTAAGTATTGGAGGGAGGAGAAAGGGAAGTCTGAGTCTAAGCTAGAAAGCTTGTAGGTAGAAGGTCAGAAAGCTAGGGTTTATATATCTTTTTAGAAATACATTCGTGTAAAAGTATAAAAGTATAAAAGTATAGTAATAAAGTATAAAAGTATAAAAGTATAAAAGTATAAAGGTATAACGGTATAAAGGTATAAAGGTATAAAGGTATAAAGATATAAAGGTATAAAGGTATAAAGGTATAAAGGTATAAAGGTATAAAGGTATAAAGGTATAAAGGTATAAAGGTATAAAGGTATAAAGGTATAAAGGATCCTTCTATATTATTCTGTGTCTCAACTATGTTACGCTAAACTATTCTTAGAATGTTCTCGATTTTTAATAATGAAAAACCTATTCTATAACAATAGCTTAGGGATGATCAATGTGGCATATAGAAGCATCAGGCTCCTGGAGGGAGTTATACGCTCTTAATGAAAGTAATTGACTCCTGGTTGGAGAAAAGAGCTCTCAGCGGGAGTTTGGGACTCTAAGCTAAAATTTAATTATAAAAGGGATGGGTTTCAGCTTTGAATACAAGAATTATCACTCGCAGAAATTTGCATTATTATTTGCAGATACGCTCGGGTATAATTTTAATTGTTAAACCTTTGTTGTATTCGTGCCTAAAAAACAAATAATAAAGAGAAACCTTTAAACCATAATTGTAAATCCGTTTATTCTTAAATTGAACCTATAGCTGAAGGACCGTTGAATCGTAATAAAAGATCACTTCGTAATTCTGATTCACGTGATTTAAATATACAATCGACCTAACCCCTTGTTCACGATCGGAGCTAAACCGACCCCATATCTACGAAGCTCTCCCACCCGGTCGTAACACCGACCTGGTTGACTATAATTTGAAGGCAGTCCAAAATATAATAAAGTTTCCAAGCCACAATGGTAAAACCATAAAGCTTTACATGAATCACGTCATTTTTATCATCAATTATCAGTTTAAAATAGTTATAGGCTAACTTCTTGAAATCAGTTTTTCCGAAATACCGATTTACCTATGCCATAATACTGAAAATCTATTTTCCTAACAGAATACAAATGGATCCATGCCATTTCACTGATAATCAATTCATCACATCTTGTTTCACTGAAAAGTTTTTTCACCCACAGTTATCTCACCGCAAGTTTTTTTTTAAAAATTGTACTAACTTTAACCCTAATTCTATACTTGACCTTAACGGCAATGACCGGAATTACTTTGTCGGTGAAATAACTTTTGGTGAAATAAACCATCGGTTAACTAAGTTGTCAGTAAAATGAACAGAAACCGAAATTGTCCTGTCAGAAAAGGATATCGGAGTTACGGAGTCAGAGAAATAACATTTCAGGAAGGTGAATTTCATGTTTATATGCATCATTGTTTGCGACTTGAGGCCAAGTTAAATTATTAAATTTATCTCCAAGTTTGATTGGAAAAATAAATTCTTTGAATGCTATAAAATTATTTATGGGCTTGTGATTGCAAAGTTTCTATAATATAGGTAATCATAATGTAAGCTTTGCAACCCTTATTAGCATACTATGAAATAAAAAAGAAAATATCTTAGTTTGATCAGTATATTCTTGCAGTATACTTCTTTAGCTCACTTAATTTCGTTCCAATCTGTTAACTAAATAAATGTTAATTAATTATTATCGCTTAAAAAATTTAATATAATTATCTGAATTAATAAATTTGATTTACCTCAAGTTTTAAGCAGGACTTTAAACTTCATAATCGAATGATTCAATGTAACTGACAAATTTTAATTAAGTAGTCTGTGTGACATTCTGATCTACTATGTTAATTATTAGTGCAATTTCTAATTTTGTGTTATCCGTATGATCTGTATGTATGCGAATTGTTACGTAAACAGATTGAATAAGATTGTATTACAATATTACTTAATAAAATTTATAGTTTGAACTTTAAATTCTTTTTAAAAAATTTCAGATTAATAAACGAATAATTTTTTCATGTTTAAACCTTCAACATGGACCAACAGGAACTTAACAAAGTTGCTGATAATTATCAAAGAGGTATTGGCGTAGAGAAGGATGAACGTAAAGCGTTTGCGTTATATCTTAAAACTGACGAGATTGGAGATGTTAAGGGAACATTTAATGTTGGAAATTGTTATTATTATGGAATTGGAGTTGAAAGGGATTTACAGAAGGCATTTTTTTATTACCAAAAATCTGCAGAGATGGGGGACGCTGATGGAATTTGTAATGTTGGACATTGTTATTATTATGGAGTCGGAGTTGGAACGAATATACGTAAAGCACACATGTATTATCAAAAAACAGCAAAAATGGGAGATATATTTGCACTCGGTAAATGTTATGATGAAGGAATTGGAGTAGAAAAGGACGAAAAGAAAGCATTCGAATATTATCTAAATTCTGCGGAGATGGGAGATGTTAAAGGGATATTCGAAATTGGATATTGTTATCAAAATGGAATCGGAGTCGAAAAGATGAACATAAGGGGTTCGAGTATTATCAAAAATCTGCTGATATGGGTGATGTTAATGGAACAATTGAAGTCGGTCAATGCTATAAGTATGGAGATGGAGTCGAAGAAAATGAAAATAAAGCATTCGAATATTATAAAAAATCTGCGGATATGGGGATGCTATGGGGACGTATAATGTAGGACATTGTTATCATTATGGAGAGGGTGTTATAAAGGATGAATGTAATAAGGCGTTCGAATATTATAAAAAATCAGCAGAGATGGGATACGCTAGAGGAATGTACTATGTTGGCGAATTTTATCAAAAAGGAATTATTGTTGTAAAAAATATAGATATTGCTTTTGAATGGTATTTAAAATCTGCTATTACTGAAGAATGTATCGGTAACCAAAAAGAAGAATACTTTCATTGGATACCATTTGAAAAATTTGAAAATATTGAAGAGATAGGTAAAGGAGGCTTTTCTACCGTTTTCAAAACAAAATATTTAAATAAATATGGATCACATGAAGAAGTAGCAATTAAACTTGTAAAAGGTTCTAATAAAAATAAAGAACCATTCTTAAAAGAGGTATTATATTAAAATTTATAAATACTATCTTTGTTTTTAAATATTGTTTTTTTTTTAAATATTCTTTTCGTTTTTAAATATTATTTTTGGTTAAATAAATTAATTTATTCTGTTTTTTAGTTAAAAGCTTGTCATAGTTTGGATCAATATTTAGGAATATCAAGAGATGAAGAAACAAATGATTACATTTTAGTGCTTAGTTATGCAAAATACGGATCATTGAGCAAAAATCTTGTCGATATCTTTAAATTTGAATGGAAACTCAAGTTAAAGATACTCCGTGATATTATAAACAACCTTGATCGTATTCATTCTAAAAAATATTTACATCGAGATCTGCATCCTGGAAATATTCTTTTGAAAGAATATTATTAAGCATATATTACTGATCTAGGTTTATCGAAACCACTTGATGAAGAGGAACAAGAAGAACGTATTCATGGAGTTTTACCGTATCTTGCACCGGAACTCTTTCAAAAACAACCATATACTCAAGCTTCAGATATTTATTCATTCGGAATAATTATGGTAGAAATGACAACTTGTCAAAGACCTTTTGATGATTATAAATTTGATATCGGTCTTGTAATAAAGATTTGTAATGGACTACGGCCAAAATTTGGACAAGGAATTCCTGATTGTTATATTGAATTAGCAAACCAATGCATGGATTCGGATCCAAAAAACGTCCAACATCTGTTGAAATAATTGATAAACTGAATGAATGGCTACATATTATTGAAATTGAAATCGAAAATAAAATTAAAAGTCAATTTTTGGAAAGTGACGAGATTAATAAAAAATTTTCAACAATTAAAGAAAATTTAATAAATATATATACAAGTAAAGCTTATGATATAACTGAAATTAACAAAAGTTTATCAAAACTAAAAGCTAGTAAACCTGTTGTACTGTAGAAGTTCCAAATTATTAACAAATCAATTAAATATTACTATGCATTTATTATGGAAATATGGTTTAATTTCAATAAAATTCTTTAACAGTAATCAAAAAATATATTAAAAATGATTAAACCAAATTATTCCTACGATCAGAATGATTCCTTTCTTATTTACACAAATTTAGATGCTTAAATATTATATTTTATATGATACCAAAATATTATATGATTCAATCTCAATTCACCCCGATAATAATATCTATCATCAATGTGCGATAATATGCAATAAAATTCAATTTGCAAGAATAAATTTATTAATAAAAAAGTTTTTAAATCTAATTATTACATTTCTATCCTATTAAATTTAATTGATTTATATTTAAATTTAAATTTTAATTAATTTATATTTAAATTTTTATTGTCTAAATGATAAATGATTAAATTTACAGATGTAATTCTTGACCTCCTTGTATCTCATGACATTCAAGAGGCACCGTAGCATGGCTTCATAAGCTCTATGTTCTTTTTTGAATTATTCGTAACTATTAAGTTTATTAATGAAAAAAATGAAAAAATGATACCATCCATTTTTTTGTTGAGCCCGATGTTATTTTCATTCATATATTTTACTATAAAACCTAGATTTTGTTAATTTAATAATACTGTATAGTTTCTTCTTGTTACCAAATAAAAATTTCGGAAATGATTATAGATGCTCCTATGATTAGCTCGCAAACTTTAATTATGATAATCTGAACTTGCCGCAATTAGGGAATTCGCGAAATATAAATTATCATGGATTTCATATAAAGATTTAAAAATTATAAAAAATAGAAGAAAGTGGATTCTCAATGCGATTAAAGCTATTTTAATAAAAAAGAACTATGCATTATTATACTGTGATACCTATAACACCCTAATTCCAAATTCAAATAGAAATTAAAAAGAATTAACGAAAGAGTGATTTATTTTTTTGAATATTGAAGTGTTAATCGTCATTTAATTTAAATATTAGACTAAGAATTATTGTTAAATTGAATATAGTAATAATTTATTTTTGGAATATCAAGACATCAAACCTCCAATGCTATATTCGCGTCTTATAAAATAGGCAGAAATTTATTCTTTGCGTAATAATCTCCAAATTGTTTTAAGAATAAAATAGAAAAATATATTGAAAATATTACATTTGGTTTCAGACTAAGGTTTAAGTTTCTGATTTTGAATTAAATTTGTGACGTATTTATTTCAAAATCAATGATTTATAACACAAATTTATTTTTATTTGTAAGCTTATTTATATAATAATGAATCCTTTTGCAATCGTACATTTTTTTTCGAAATTCTATCAAAAAGATATTCTTATTAAATCTCCGGATAACTCCTATTTCTTTTCTGATTTCGAAATTTCGAAAAGAAATAGGGCTTTTCGAACTCCCATTTATTTTCAAAATAAGTTAACTCTGACACACCCTATTGTATTTCTTTTCGAACTTGTATCTGCTCATTCTCAAGGACTTATTCATCATAATTTGCATAACGGTCATAATTTATAAGATAACCTGTAAAGAACATATATCACCTGATTTAGGACTTTCAATTCTTTCAAGTATAACGCAAAAAATGAAAATTACGGAGCCATACCTAATGTAATTCCTAAATTTATAAGAAAACTATTTACTTAAGCTGTGAATATTTATTTATTAGGTGTCATCATGTGGAAAATAAATAATATAGTGTCAGATCTTTCACCTTTACCTAACTCGGCACAGATTCGAAAATATCCTAATGAAGGTAGGTTACGGCATAATCGACTAGAATTAAATGATAATTAACTAACATGTTGTTAGTATATAATAAATCAGTGTTGATATTTTTGTGTTCCATTGGGAAAATTCTGCCAAAAATTTAAATTTTTCCATTGCCAACTTTAATAATAATATGTGAAATAATAAAACATCATAATACAGGCGGCTTTGTTATCTGATTTTAATAATTAGAAATTAAGCAATCAAGTTGTATTCTTTAATAATAAATTTGAGTGGAGCTGATAAATTATTTACTAACATCTTTCTAAATAAAACTAGTTATGTTTTTTCAATTACTGATTTGGGTCTCTATTCTGAATCTACATATGTTCCGTATCCACCTACAATAATAATTGATGAATTTTCACCTAATTGTTATATGGTATACTAAACCACATGTATTACATGTATTAGTAAATACAGTTTAACATTTATGACCGATTTTTTTTTAAAAAAACTCATCTCTAAATTCGAATGCCAATTTTCTGCATCTCGTTAGCGCACCTTGGATAAAATAATTACCGTGTCTATTTCACTACTCTAATAAATGGATGATTTAAAGCACTTTTAACGATATATATTAAAATATAATCTAATTTATTCATAGCAGAGTTATTTATTAAAAAAATTTTCAACCGCAAGCATAAACATTAACCAACAACTTACTTTCTTGTCTTGACAGCAGATTATAATTACCTAAATCGTGGAGCACATATTTTGAAATTATTATACGACAACAAATATAAATTTTTTAAGTTTTATTCAAATATTAGCCTTATAAAAAATGTAATCTCAATACGATATCATCTATGAAAGTATAATTACAATTATAAAAAATTTACATCAACAAGTAACAATATAAAAAATCTTATCACATTGTTAATCAAAATTACAAGGAAGGCGTCTCCTAGTTACCATATAATTAAATTAATTTCTAGCATCCTTTTTTTCAGTTGAGTCCAAGTTTTAAGCACATTCTTAATATTTTTAATATGTTTATTAAACACGGTGTCTGCATATTTTACTGTAGAAACTGGAACATGGAAATGTATGTTGTTATTTCCAAGACCTGAGTACTGATCCTTATAAAATATTAAATCCTTCTCCCGATTTCATAAATTTACTATATTATAAAATTATTACAAAGTTAATACTTAAATAAATTAATAGACTAGTATATAAAAAAAAAATACTCAATAATTTAATGAGTCAACCAGGGCGGCCTCCCAAAGCACAGATCGCTAGTGTAGCCGCAACAAAAATAACCAATCGATGAAAAGCTGTAAATAGATCTTTTTTATCTTGAGGTTATTAGTCAGTATAAGTGTTCATTAAGAGGTAAGACGGTTTAAAAATGTTTCGATGATCATTAATATAATTGGTAAATTCCGAAATACCGATTTACCTATGAAGACAGAATATAAATGGATCCATGTTATTTCACAGATAATCAATTCATCACATCCTTGTTTCAATGAAAAGTTTTTTCACCCACAGTTATTTGGCCGCAAGTTTTTTTAAAAATTGTTATAACCTTAACCATAATTCTAAACTTGACCCTAGCTGCAATGACTGGAATTACTTTGCCAGTAAAATAGCTTTTGGTGAAATAAACCATTGGTTAACTAAATTGTCAGTGAAATGAGCAGAACTCGAAATTATCCTGTCAGAAAAGAGATATCGGAATTACGGAGTCAGAAAAATAACATTTCGAGAAGGTGAGTTTCATGTTTATATGCATCGCGACTTGAGGTCAAGCTAAATTATTGAATTTATTCCAAGTTTGATTGGAAAATAAATTCTTTGAATGCTATAAAATTATTTGTGGGCTTGTGCTGGTAAAGTTTTCTATCTGCTATTATATAGGTAGGTAATCATAAAGTAAGTTTTGCAACTCTTATTAACATACTATGAAATGAAAGAGTAATATCTTAGTTTGATCAGTATATTTTGGCAGTATATTTCTTTAGATCACTTAGTTTCATTCCAATGCTTTAAATAAATAAATGTTAATTATCATTAAAAAATTTATTATAATTATCTGAATTAATAAATTTGAATTACCTCAAGTTCTAAACAAGACTTTAATCTAATCATAACAACTTCATTCATTACTGAATGAATGAATGAGTTCCATTTTTTGCAAACTATTCAAAGAATACAGAAATACCGATATTTAAATATTGAATCTATTACATTTATACTGAGCATACTATAAAATATTTTTTTTATATTCACATTCAAATGCTCATGAATTCAATTTTTAAATACAATTTTATTTGTTTTTTTTTTTTACAAGTGACCTCTTTGGTCCTATAATTTTTATTAATCACGTATTATATTAATACAATATAATTTTTATAATACAAACTAACTATATTATTCATTAGGACTAATTTATCCTCAAGGTCAGCTTGACACAAACTTAACTATCTCATTTTGTTATTTAGGATTTATGCTATCCATTAAGTATCCCTCGTATCACTCACATTTCTAACCAGGGTCGTTCCATGCAATGCTAATCCTAAACTTTTTTTGTATTCCAGATATTATTGCAATACAGACGTCTAACAAATCGTCTCAAGGTTCAAAAATAATTTTCATTCTTTCTATTGACACACCTTACTAAACATAATTTTAAATATTGGATGCGAATCATCCAACATTAATTTATTGCATAACGTAAAGTATATCACCATTTTGAAAATTTTACAAATATATTTATTGAAAAATTTAAATCTGTAGCTTTTACAAGGTTATAAAATTAGGCCAGAACAATTTACTGTTTAGCACTGCATACAGCACCCGGAATCTGATTAAAGAATCTCATTTTTAAAATTGAATGGTACCGTATACTATTCACAAATCTAGAGATTTTCATTGATGGAGAAGGGTACTTTTTTTGATAAGAAATTATTCGAGGGGATACTTTATGCAGTGGTATACTGTAATTTGGTGGTTTACGTAACCACACTCACCCACTTAGTAAAAACGAATTTTAGACAGCAAAATATAATTTGAGCCAGAGTGTATAATGTAAAAATTAGGAAATAGTAATCGTGCAAGTGTTCAAAAAATCCGAGAAAATGAACCAACATAAATATTAATAAGGTTGGAAAATTTACCCTGTGTTAATTATTTCTATCATCTTGAAATGAACCGATATTTATCATTGATTTAATGCCGGTCAAATTTAACTCCATGATTTAATTCTGTAAATTACCAAGGCTTAGATAACATCAAATTTCTAGATAACTTAACTTGGTAAGTTGCTAATACAGTCCTGATATTTTACTTAACCTTAAGTCTAACTTCTAACCTAACTTTATCCAATTTATTTTACCTTTGAATTTTATGTTAATTGGGTTAACAAATTATTTTTTTTTTATTCACTTAATGAAATAAATATTTACGATAAAAAATTCTTTACTATGGTTTTTTAGAAAAATATGAATTATTTAATTTTGGTATACATCATCAGAAATTCGTAACAAATGTGATATATCTCGTATGCTGATAAGTTTGCTGCTGTACATGTGATGTGGATATTTTGTTGATTCAATATTAAGCTTAATTTCATCAGCTTTCAAGAATTGATTTTTTTTGATTTTATTAGCATGATACTGACTTATTTCATCAAGCCAATGACCAACTTTGTTAACAATAACAGTTGCCGTAGGCCGATTATTCGGATCCTTATCCATGCATCTCTTTGCCAATTGGACGTAACAATCGGGTATCCCCTTATTAAATTTTGGCCGACTTCCTTTACAAATTTTTATCGAAGCTTCGAAACAAAAGGTACTCCATCGAATGCACTTCTTCCAGTTGCTATCTCCGTCATGACAACTCCAAAGCTATAAATATCAGCTGCTTGTGTGAACGATGACGATTGGATCAGAATTTCAGGTGCTATATATAGTATAACGTCTGTGATACTTTCTTCTTTACTAATATTAGATGGTATAAAAAGTCCCAGATCTGAAATGTATGCACTATGTAAATGCTCTTGTAAGATATTTCCAGAATGTAAATCACGATGAACCAATTCTTGAGAGTGGATTGATTCAAGGTCCGAGGCAATGCAATACAGCAAATTCAATTTATCTTTCCATTTCATTTCTGCTACTGACTGAAGATTTTGACGCAATGAACCGTTTCTCGCATATTCCAAAACAATTGTATAATCTTTAGAAATGTCATCTCTTGATATCCCATAACATCTTAAAAATGATGGATTTTCGTATCCTATATCACAATAACTTCTCAACTATTAATAGTTGAATGTTTTTTAAATAAAAAACAAAACGTTAATATTACTTTATTAACAAATTATTGAGTGAATTAGTATGTTACCTCATCTGCAAATTCTTGATTGCATTGATCGGCAAATTCTTGATTGCATTGATCGGTAAATTCTTGATTACATTGATTTGAACCACGGATCAATTTAAGTGCAAGTGTTATCCAAACATTTGTATGTTCAT
Source organism: Gigaspora rosea (assembly GCA_003550325.1). NCBI lineage: Eukaryota > Fungi > Glomeromycota > Glomeromycetes > Diversisporales > Gigasporaceae > Gigaspora > Gigaspora rosea. Next base: position 594,823 of record QKWP01000025.1, on the reverse strand, counting down.
CGAACCAATTCGCACGGTACACTGTCGCAAATTCGCCATTTCCTACCTCCTCTATATCTTTAAATTCATTATAAGGATACCATGATAGTTGATATTTTTCATCATTTAATATATCTTTCAGATTATCATCAATATTCTCATCTAATGATTTATTTATTCTTTTCACGCCTCTTTCTTTTTGATACCAATGATTGGCTCGTTGTATATCTCTTTGTACACCTATATATTGATGCTTTACGAAATTATTTTTGCGATGACGAATGACGTCGTCATGGTTTCGTCATGACGAAACCTTGACGATTGACGAAACCCCCGACGATTGACGAAACCTATGACGAGTTGACGAAACCTATGACGAATTGACGAAACCTATGACGAATTGACGAAACCTATGACGTATTGACGAAACCTTGACGAAGCCTCTAACGATTGATGAAACATTGGCAACCGATTCAGCCAATAATTAAACAACAAGCTTCTATATAATGATCTTTAGATACACTAAACCTTAAATTGTTTCAAAAAAATGATATTTCATTATAAGGTTTCATTGGCTTTTTTCTTTTTTCTTCTTTCGCACGTTCAAATATATGTCGGGTTGATCCGGAATACCGGTAGTCATTTATGTCGGGTTGATCCGGAATACCGGTCGAGAATACCGGTAATCGGGTTGATCCGGAATAGTCAAAATTTGTGCACGCGTTTATTTTCGTCAATTCCGGATCAACCCGACATAGATTCCGAACACGTAAAAAAGGAAATTAAATTTTGTAAATAAACAAAGCGCGTAAAGATAGAAGTTTATGGCAAGAGTGTTAGTGTTGGAGACTACAACGATATATTGGTGCTCATTATTTGTAAAATTTCGTTTCCGTCATTTTTAATTAGTGCACCAAGGTCGATCTAAACATTGGTTTTCAAGTATTTTCGCGTCTCTTCCTTCGTAAATAAGTAAAATCACGATAATAATAATGCACTGGTTATCTTAGCAACCTATATTGATTCTCTATCGCTGTTATTAATTATGCATTATCGCTTAAAACATCTTTTTTTTTTAGCTCTTATCGTTATCGTTATTAAAACACTTCTTAACTTTTTATAAACGCGGTAATTAACTCTATTTTGTATGGAATATAACTCTTCAGGTTTCTTTATTGGTTTCGTCAATTCGTCATAGTTTTCGTCAATTCGTCATAGGTTTCGTCAATTCGTCATAGGTTTCGTCATTTCGTCATAGGTTTCGTCATTTCGTCATAGGTTTCGTCATTTCGTCATAGGTTTCGTCAATTCGTCATAGGTTTCGTCAATCGTCAGGGGTTTCGTCAATCGTCAATTCGTCAATCAGAAATTACCTGACGAATGGTTTCGTCATTCGTCAATGACGTATATTTCGTCATTCGTCAGGCATCATTACACCTATACCATTTCGGTAACAATTACCAACTTCCATTTTCTCAGATTTTTTAAAATATTCAAAAGCTTTTTTTTCATCTTTTTCAACACCAATTCCGTATATATAACAGCATCCAACATTATATGTTCCCTCAGCATATCCTCCCTCATCTGGTTTCATGTAATAATCGAATGCTTTAAGTTCATTTTTTACAACTCCAATTCCATATTGATAACAATACCCAATGTTATATTTTCTCTTTAGAATCCTAAGTTGATCCGTTTCTTGTGATAAGTAAATGCCTTTTTTTCATTCTTTTCGACCCAATTCCTTTTTTATAACAGGAAGCAACCATAAATGTCCCTTTGGCATCGCCTATATCTGACAATATTTGATAATACTCGAATGCCTTATATTCATCCTTTTCAACTCCAAATCCATCTTTATAATAGTTACCAAGTGCATATGTTCCATTAACGTGTCCCATCTCTGTTGATTTTTGATAATTAATGAATGCCTTTTGTTCATTCTTTTCAACTCCATTCCATGTTGATAATAATATCCAACATTATATGTTCCATTAACGTTCCCCGTATCTGCTGATTTTTGATAATAAATGAATGCCTTATGTTCATCTTTTTCAACTTTATTAATTCCATTCTCATAGCATGCGGCAAGTGCATTAACATTACCCTTTTCAGCAGATGCTTGATAACAATTGAATGCATTACTTTTATTCTCTAAAACTCCAATTTCATTTTGATAACAATAACCAACCATATATATTCCTTCAGCATCGCCTATTTCAGAAGATTTTGATAATAAATGAATGCCCTAAGTTCGTTCTTTTCCGCTCCAATTCCATTTTGATAACAATATTCAGTATAACACATTCCGATAGCGTGTCCCATCTCTGCAGATTTTTGACAATATGTGAATGGCTTATGTTCGTCCTTTTCCACTTCAATTCCATTTTGATAAAAATAATCTACATTATATGTTCCAATAGCGTGCCCATATCTGCAGATTTTTGATAATAAATGAATGCCTTATTTTCATACTTTTCAACTCCGATACCATTTTGACAAAAAGAACCAACATTATATGCTCCATTAGCATGCCCTATATCTGCAGATTTTTGGTAATAAACGAATGCATAATTTTCATTTTTTTCAACACCAGTTCCATTTTGATAGCAGTATCCAGTATTATACGTTCTATCAATGTGCCCATCTGCACAGATTTTTGATAATAAATGAATGCTTTATATTTATCCTTTTCAATGTCAATTCCATCTTTATAACAGTTGCCAAGCGCATATGTTCCATTTGTATTCTTCATCTCCGCGGATTTCGTATTCATCTTTTTCAATTCCAATTCCTTCATTATAGCAATTTCCAACATTATATGTTCTATCAGCGTCTCCCATATCTGCAGATTTTTGATAATAAATGAACGTTTTATGTTCATCTTTCTCGACACCAATTCCATTTTGATAACAGTATCCAAAATTACATGTTCCCATAGCATTATCCATATCAGCAGCTTTTTGATAATAAATGAATGCCTCATGTTCATCCTTTTTAATTCCTATTCCATATTGATAACAGCGTCCAACATTATATACTCCATCAGAATCACCCTTCTCTGCCGATATATGATGTTTAATGAACTCCTCTTCATGTAATAATGTAAAAAAAAAAAAAAGAAGAAAAAAAATTACCTAAAAATACAAAAAGAAGGGATATACCCAATCTAAAAGTATTTTTTCAAACATAAACAGTACTTAAACTATTTGCCTAATTTTTTTAATAGAGCAATTACTCTTTCATTATTAAGATTTGCAGCTAATCTTAAATAATTTAATCCACGCTTTACATCACTTTTTACTTTAAGTTTTCCGTTAACATAGATATCTCCCAAATTATACAATGCCGCAACTTCTCGATTTTCGGGATTGTTAGCTGCAAATTCAAGATAGCGAAGTATTTCCTTACGCAATTTATCTTTTGCAGCTTCATCAGTCTCTTTGCCAAGATCACCAACCAATAAAAATGCATATCTACATTGTGCAAAAGAATGATTATTTTCATCAGCAGCTTCTTTGAGATACTTTCTGGCCATAATTGGATCTTTTTCTCCATGAAACCCCTCACATAAGTAATATCCTGCCCAAAATTTTGCTGTCGGATTACCAAGTTCAGCATTTTGTTTGAAACATTCCCATGCACTTTTATATTCCTTCTTTTTATGCATATCTATTCCATCAATGAGAGGCATAACGGCATCTTCCTCAGGAATCTCTTCCTCAGAAACCTCTCCTCAGAAACTTCTTCCTCAATTTCAGAATAATCGGCAATTTCTGAATTTCTGATGTAGGTTCTCCAGACTTTTGTCCATCAAAATATAATTCTTTATTTTTCAAAAGCGATGGTGCATCATGAGGAATTGGGAATTTTTTGGCTAATTCTTCAAGCCTTATACTTAGATCAGTAATGGGTATTCGTAAGTCAGGATCATGATGCCATGCTTTTTAAAAATAAATTAAAAATAATACTGTTATAAATTAATAAAAATAAATAAATAAATAAATTTTAATTAAAATTACCATCTTTAATAATTTTAATAAATTCTAATTGAATTTCTCTATCGTTAATGTTTCTAAATTTCCTTTTTAAAATCTTTTCACGTTTACCACTCAATGCATGATCAGCTATCTGTTTAATATTCCATTCATCATAAGGCAGCTTTTCATAACAAAGCTCCCATAAAAGAATTCCAAAACTAATCGTGAAAAATGATTAGAAAATGTAAAAAAATAAGTAAACAAAGTTCAAATATACATCTAACAATCCTATAATTACCTAAACATTTCACAACGAAATGTATGTACTGGATTAAAGTTACCACCAATATATTGTTTAATTAGCTCGGGAGCCATCCAACGAACAATGTACGTTTCTAAGCCAGAAAGATTTACAGAAATGTAACTTATTTGACTCGCATATTCAAAGTTTCCAAGTTTTACACTCAAATCTCTTAGTACCTATAATTTAATGTTATAATTATTTTTAAAAAGTCTACTGCTAATATTGTTCAAACTCAACTATACTTACAAAAACATTTTCACATCTAAGATTACGATGGAAAACACATTTTGAATATAAAAATAGAAGGCCAAGACGTATATCTCTGGAAATTTGTATTTTTCTAGTCCAAGGAATGTCATACTTTTCATAAAGTTCCCTTAAATTTCCCCGTTCAGCCCATTCAAAAATCATAACTTTAGAGTTATTAATTAATGAGTGACCATAAAATTTAAGAATTTGGGGTGATAAACCTAATTTTCCAAGGATTGCCAATTCGATTTCATTTTAACCATCAATAGGTTTACAAGCAACTTCTATGGTTGATTTATACAACTTTTTAAAGACTCTGCCTCTATTTATTTGAGTCATAGGGTCATCACTTAATTCACTTGCATCAATCTTATACGCATCGCCTTGTTTAGTCACTTGCATAAAGTCTATATTTTGAACTACTTTATTGTTAACTTGTTTAAAGGCCTAAAATGGATAATAATAAAGTTTAATAAAGTTTAAAATTGATATAATAACTGATAAGGTTTTTATATCTCCGAATAATTAAACTTACATCATCAAGTTTATCAGCTTGTTTAAAGCCCTAAAAATTGGTAATCATAAAGTTTAAAATTATTATACTAAGGATATTAAATTCCGAATAACTAAACTTACTTCATCAAGTTTATCATCAAGTTGTTCGAGTGACTATAATAGATAATTATTTAAAAGTCTAAATTAATATAATAGGTTATTATACCTCAATTATGTTACAGTATAAGCAAACTTACTTCTTTGAAGATTTATCAATTTTTTGAGATTCTTCTTTGTAAAATGCGTTAGAGACATTGAAAGCAAAATTCAGATCAGCCATACATCTGTCAAAATCATTTCTTAATTGATCAAATTTATTTTTAACATCGGTAGCATGAAGAAATCTTTTATAATCTTTAAGTTTTGATACACTTTTAGTATATTCTTTGATCTGTGATAAAATATTTTTAAATCTTTCAAAAGCTAAATAATATGATTTATCTCGAAAATCTTCCTTCTTCTTTTAATTATCTTTTCCATAGAAAATTCTGCAGCTTTTACTTGATCAACCATAATCAGGCAAAGTTCTTTGTTACATTCAGCATTCTCGTAAATGTGATAAATTTCTTTAACTAGTTGTTTACTTCACCAATAACAGGAATATAAATGGTCAATATATCAGTAGTTGCATTAAACAACTCGCTTGCAGTAGAAGCCATAATTAAGATAAAATTATAATTAAAAGTTTAAGAAAGAACGTACATGCGTACGAATTTCAATATATAATTAAGATTAGAAGTTCAGTTGATCAAGTGACCAGAAGTTTATAGTATGGAGCGCATAGTATTTATTCTAAAAACCATACATACTAAACTGCTATAATACTTAATCCTGATAATATATAACACCGAATCAGTATAGTACGAATTTTAAAATCGGCATATTTTGGCATTGTTTTATGAAATTCTTTTATTATTTTTGCCTTTATAAGAATTATGTTGATAAACAGAGTTAAATCGTGCCTATCTAATATTTATTTGACATATTATTAGTCCTAAATAATAATAATATAAAATATATTTGGATATGTCGACAATATGTTATTTCTTTAAAACATTTAACGTTATTCATAGACTGTACTTTAAGAAAAAACATATTGAAAGATCTGTTGATCTAATGCACTTATCTACACGTATATTTGTATGAAATTACTTTATTAGTAAATGCGACTGCACTTATTTTGAGAGCAATACGAACTCAAAAAAAGAAAATAACCAGTTGGACGTAAATTTTTCGACACATGCACAAAAAAAAAAAAAAAAAAAACAAACAAATATTGAATAATATTATTTGTGATATTAATTAAAAATCTCGCATCAATATTTTCCTTACAATCCAGCTAATATTCTTTACTTTTGCGCTAAACTTTGCCTTGTATCACAAAAATAAATGTTAAATAGGAGTGCTAATTCAATCACTTGTATGTTGCAAATCGAAAAAAATATAATTGTACTTAATGCTTATTGTGATTAACTACATGGTTTCATTCATTTTATAAATTAAAAACAATGCGGATTTTAAATTTCTGGCAGGGTATTCTACGAATATATATATGGTCACCAGGTCCAAGCTTTTCTGACTTGAATGATAATCTCGATTTATTTTTTTTAGCAGATTGGATCATTTTATACAATATATATATAAAATACATGGATAAATCAAATATAATTTATTAATAATAATTTCCATCAACATTGTGCTATAAACCACTAGGACTAAATCAGCTTTGGAATGAGATCCTTAACTTGCTTAGAATCAGATTTTTATGTAAGTACCAGAACATGAATTTTACATATTTGTCTAAAGATAAAATTTGTCCATTGTTAGTTGTAGTGGTAGTTTGTGTATTGACCGAAAAAACCACCAACCGATTAAACGAAACCGAGATTTTCGAAATAAATCGGTACAGCCGATTGTGGTTGCAATTAGACTTTTGAACTGGCTTTATTTTTCATATATTAACCGTTTTTAACATATGAAAAATAAAACCGTTTTGTGGTCATAAGGCTGAATGAAGATGTTAATATATCATTTGCAAAACTTGGTATTTTGATCCATGAAGCTGTTTGAATTTCTTTGAGTATAAAAAAGATTTATGGTTAAATACACGTATGAAAAAAATCTACATTTTATATGTTATTAAGTATAAGATATGGGTAGTGCTCCGAACGGGTCGGGTCGGGTCGGGTTATGGGTCAACCCGAACCCGACCCGAAAGTTCGGGTCGGGTCGGGTTGAATAACTTTCGGGTTAGCACTTCAACCCAACCCGAACCCGACCCGAACCCGACCCGAAACTTTGTCAAAGGTGATATCAAATTTTGATCTTTCGCTCTCTCTACTAATTTATTTTTTATTTTTTATATTAAATTTTTAATTTTATTTTAAGTTGAATTATTTAATTTATTATTATAGCATATTAAATAAATTTAAGATTAATATATAGTAGTGCTTTTTATTATTTTATTTTAAAATTTAAGTAAATTATTAATTTATCTATATAAATATAATATAATATAATCATGTTTTTTTTATTAATTTAGAATATTAATTTATTTTTATTATATTTTTTAAAAAATAGTTATATTAAATAATACTTGTAATACTAATATTATAGTTACATATAAAATTAATATATATAGATTATTATTAAAACAATAAACAAAAAAATTATAAATTTCTTTAGTTTAAAGTTAGAGTCTAAGCTATTATTAGAATTAAAAATTTTTTATTTTATAATACTGATCTTTATATTAGTGCGAATCAACAGGAGAGACCGTCCCAAATTAGGAAATAGTCAGAACGATCATTACACAATTCATTAAAGTTTTTTTATACAGTTTACAATAATCTTTTCGTGAGGTCATCGTGGCTTATTCGCATTATGAAACGTGATCAAATTAGTACAAACTTGTGACTTTCATATTATACTTTAATAAAATAGTTGGATTCAAGAGGATTCACCAGATATTTATATTATAACTTATAAATACAGAAATTGTAATATAAATATCCACGAATCCTCTTGAATCCAACTATTTTATTAAAGTATGATATGAAAGCCACAAGTTTATATACTAAGTTGATCATGTTTCATAATGCGAATAAGTCACGATGATCTCATGAAAAGAGTATTGTAAACTGTATAAAAAAACTTTAATGAATTGTGTAATGATCATCCTAACTATTTCCTAATTTGGGATGGTCTCTCCTGTTGAGCGAATCTATTTGTCATCGGCGGTGACAGTCACCAAGTTGCAATTGACCAATCACATCACGGGATCAGGTGTGACGTTTATATAATCCAAAAGTGAAGAAAACATCAAAAATTCATGATAGCATAAAACTTTACCTATAAAATTACCTTTTGTGTTCTAATTAAAAAAATTTCTTGTGAAATTTTACTATATAATATTCTCAACCCCAACCCTAACTCAAACTATTTCTGACTCTAATGACAATTAACTTCTAATCCTAACCCTAATGACAATTAACTTTAGTATTTGTTTTGATCCTGTAACACAATCTGGTTGGTTATTTGTAATCCAGTGACTGTTACTGCCACTGACAACTAGATTATTTCTATTATACTATATTTGTATAATTTATTAAATAATATAATTATAATATTAATACTAGTATAATTTAGTAAAACTATTAAAAAATTTTATTATATTTAATTTAAAATTAGACTTATTTAAATTATTATTAAATATAACTAATTTTAATATCTAGTTAATTAACTGCTCTATTATTCAAATAAATTGGTTTAATATTAGAGTTAGAGTAAGGCCTATATTAGAGTTAGAATGTGTTATTATATGTAAAACTAGATGTTAAAAATTTTTACTTAAAAGTCTAAAGCTAATTTTATAATAAATTTTAAGATATTTACAATTTTTAATATTTTCTTAAATTTTATAAATAAATTTATTATTTTGTTATACAAGATTCTGTATTTGATTAGTAAATTATATAGAGTAATTAAATTACTAAGGAGATAAATTAGCAACATTTATTATTATTATAGTATAAAATAATTTTAATTTAAATAATATAAAAATTTTATTAATAAATATATAGTATTAAAATAAAAATATTAATAAATATTTATTCATTTTCAAATTTTAAATAAAATATAAATTTATTTATATAAATAAATAAAAGATAAAATAATAATATAATATAATATAATATTTAAATAAAAATTAATAGGAAAAAAGTTTGAATTTACAAACTAAAAAAAACCTATTACTAATAATAAATATTAATATATAAATAAAATTTAAATAGATTTTTAAAAATTTAATCTACATTATTTTTTAATTTTAATTTTAACCAACTTTTTAAACACATACAAATTTTAATTGTATTTGAATTTAAACTATATCTTTTAGCAGAAATCAAATCAGCACTACTTGAAAAAATACATTCAACAGGAACACTTGTTCCTAAAATATAAAAATTTATATTAATTTTATTAAATAATTATAATAATTTTATTTTATTATAATATTTAAAATTAAAAATATACCAGGAATTGCTAAATAATCTTTAGCCATTTTTGATAAATTTGGATATTCTATTTCATGAAGCTATTTTTAAATTAAATTAAATTATTAGTTAATTATATAGTATATTAAATATATTATAATAAATATTTACCTTCCAAAATGTTAATATATCTATATCATAATTTAATGGTGGTTCATTCAAATATTTTACAAGTTCATCAAATTCAATATGTTTTCTTTTTTCAAACATATAAGCTATAAGTCCACTTGCTTTATTATTTGTTTGATTATTATTTTTATTTTCTGTTTGTCTATATTTATTTTTCCATAAATTAATAATTTGTTGTTTGTATATTTCAATAAGTTCATCATCAAATTCTTGATCTTTAAAATATTGTAACTTAAGACGTGGATCAATAACTATTAATAAAAATATAATTAAAAATTAGTTATTAATTATTTAATAAATAAATTTAAATTACATACTTGTAGAAATAATATAAACAAGTCCATTTGTTGTTGGAAAATATTTATATAATTTATTTTTGGCTTTGCTAATAGCAGAAATAATATCATTAGAATAAGAATCTTCATTAAGAAATTTTTCAATTATATTTAATAAATAATTATAAATAGGAATTGAATAGCTAAGTGTTGGATAATTAGATGCACTTATTTCAAGAGTAGCTTCCTTAAAACACTAATAAAAAATTTAAAAATAATAATATATATTATAATAGTTATAAATTAATAATATATATTATAATATTTATAAATTATTATATATATATATATTATTTTTATTCACCTCTAAAATATTTTTTATTTGTTTTAATTTATTCCATTCAGCATTTGTTAATGAAAATTTTGTAAGACTTCTATCTGTTAAAATTAATTCATCTAATGGCTAAAATATAAATTAATATTTAGTAAATAAAATTAAAAAATATATATATAAATTTACTTGTTGTAAAATTAAAGCTCTTTCCAACATATCATATGTAGAATTCCATCGTGTTTTTACATCAACAATTAATTCTAAGTTTTTAATATTTGAAATAAAACATTGTCTGCTAAAACGTTCACGTTTTTGTGGAGATTTACGAATTTTAATTATTATTTTCTTTAACTACAAATATAAAATTATATAATTAATAAATTTTAGTATTTTTTATAGTATTTTATTCTATAAAATATAAATTTTATTATTAATTTTATATTTAAAAATATAAATACTATAAATATTACAAATATTTTAAAAATAAATAATATATTTAAAATAAATTAATTATACTTTTCCAAGTGCTCCTAAAGTATTTATATCAGATATTTCATCATCACTATTCTCTTCAGAATTATCACCTTCATCATTATTATTATTATTATAAAAAGATTTTAAAATTTCCTGAACAGCTAGATTTATAATATGTGCAAGACAATATATATGTTGATTTTTAGAATCAAATTCTAAATTTTCATTATTAAAATTTTCTTCTAAATTATTAAACATTGAATTCATATTTGTAGCATTATCAGTAGTAATACCCAAAATCTAAAAATAAAATAATAATTAGTTATTAATTAATATTTTATAAATAATAAAATATAAATACTTTTGTTAAAAATAATAAAATATAAATACTTTTGTTAAAAGATTATTTTCTTTTAAAATTTTAAAAAATACTTCAGCTAAATTTTTGCCTGAGTGAGAGCCTTCAAAATAACTAAACTCAATAGTACAATGTTGAAGTTGCCAATTATTTGAAATCCAATGTGCAGTTACTCCAAGATAAGATTTTTGATTTCTAGATGTCCAGCAATCAAGAGTAAATGAAATTTTACTAGAAATTTCTTGAAATTGTTTTTGCAGATTAGCTTGTTCAGTATTAAAAATTTTAGAAATTTTGTTAGTAATAGTATCAGCTGAAGGAATTTTTGCATTATTATTGAGTCTTTTAATCATTATTTGAAAAAATTTATTTTCAACAACAGTAAAAGATTGATCATCAGAAATAATCCAATTAATTAAATCTTTAAGCCAATCTTCTTGTATGAATAACTATTTAAATAATATTTAAATTAATTATTATTATTGATAAAAAATAAATAAATAATAAAAAATATTTACTAATTTATCTTTTTGAATAAACTTATCTAATGCTCCAATAGTTTTTTCTTTTGCAATTAATTTTTTATGATTTTTTTCAAGATGTCTTTTTAATACTGATGTTGATTTATCTTTTGAAATTTTATAAGTTTGACTAAAAATTATAATAAATAATTATAAATAATATTAAAATTTTATAAATAATATAAATATTAATATTAAAAATTAATATTTTACCTGCAATAATTGCATTTATATTTTTTAGCTTGTTGATCTATAGTAAAATGATTATGAACAATAGATTTAAGCTTTTTTTTATTATCTGTTTTAGTATTTGCATTTTCTTCATTAGGAGTATTAGGAAAATTTTCTTCTATAATGATATTTTCTTCCATAAGAATATCCTCTTCATTTACTTGATTAGAATTTGTTTCATCTTCATCACTAGATGTTTCATTATCTTCAACAAAATTTTCTTCTTGGTTTGAACTATTATTTGATATATCATCATCAATAATTTCTGAAATATTACTTTCAATAATATAATTTTCATCAAGAAAAAAATTTGATTCATCAAATTCCATATTTAATTTCTAAATAATTTAAAGATTAAAATAATAAATTAATTATAAAATATAATAAGTAATTTGTTAAAATTTTAAAAAAATTAATTGTTCTAATTTTATTAGATATTTGAATTTTAATTAAAGATACCTTGACAACTAACTAATCAAATTCAATAAAAAAAATTTTATTTTAATTCTTTAAAATTATAGAATTTGAATAAAAAATTTAATTGATTTTAGTCAGATAGTTGTTAAGATATCTTTGCTTAAAATCAGAGAATAATTCAAAATGTTCATCAAAATTAAAGTTATACAAAATTCTAAAACTTTAAGTGAAGATATTTTAATAATTACTTAAGCAAAATCGATAAATTTTTTTGTATTTTAATTCTACAATTCTATAGAATTAAAATAAAAAAAATCATTAACTTTGATCAGGTGGTTATCAAGATATTATTACTCAAATACAGTAAATAATTCAAAATATCTATCTAAATAGATGCTATAGCAAAATTTTTTTAAATATTTAAGTGAAGATATCTTGACAATTACCTGACCAAAATCAATAAATTTTTTTATTTTAATTCTACAACTCTGTAGAATTCAGATAAAAAAGTTTTTATTAACATTGAACAATTGGTTGTCAAGATATCTTTATGCAAAGTTAGTAAACAATTTAAAATATTTATTAAAATATATGTTGTAACAAAGGTTTTTTAAATTTTTAGGGAAGATATCTTGACAACCACCTAAACAAAAGCAATGAACCTTTCTTATTTTAATTTTACCATTCTGTAGAATTCAAATAAAAAAATTTTTATTAACCTTGAACAGTTGGTTGTTGAGATATCTTCATGCAAAGTAAGTAAACAATTTAAAACGTCTATCAAAATAGATGTTGTAGCAAATTTTTTTTAAATTTTTAGGAAAGATATCTTGACAACTACCTAACCAAAAGCAATGAATCTTTTTTATTTTGATTTTACCATTTTGTAAAATTCAAATAAAAAAAAATTTCATTAACTTTAACCAGGTGGTTATCAAGATATCTTCACTCAAAGTCAGTAAACAATTCAAAAATAGATGCTATACTAAAATTTTTTAAACCTTTGAGCGAAGGTATCTTGATAGCCACCTGATGAAAATCGATAAAATTTTTTTATTTGAATTCTACAAATCTGTAGAATTCAAATAAAAGAAGTTTTATCAAATTTGATGAAGTGGTTGCCAAGATATTATTATAATTTTAGAGTATAACCTTTAAGGTAATTTAATATGTACTTACTATTTTTAAAAACAATTTCGTTGCAAATAAAGATAATTTCGTTGCAAAAAAAATTAAAATTTAGACTGAGGTAAAAAAATAAATATTTAATATAAATATATAATATATTTACTGAATGATTAATAAAATTATTACTATATTTGCTTCAAATAAATTAGCATATAATTTGTTAAAGATATACAATTTTAGCTTATTATAGTTTAAAGATCAGATCATATCAATATTCGTCATATTAATTTTAAATTAGTTAAAATGCATTCATTTAAGATCTACTATCATGAATGCAAATATGTTTATTAAAGATTTAAGTAAAGTACATATTTATCTATGATTTGCTAGAATAAACAAATAATATTTCTACTTTGGGTTATCTATAATATTTCGAGTCGGGTCGGGTCGGGTTCGGGTCGGGTTCATTGCCAACCAGAACCCTACCCGAACCCAACCCGAACTTTTCGGGTTCAATTTTTCTAACCCGAACCCGACCCGAAAGTTTCGGGTCGGGTTGGTTTTCGGGTTGACCCGACCCGATTAGGAGCACTAGTGCTGTGAGAGTAACAGTATCTTACGCGATTTTTTTTACCTGTATGTTTAATTGCTTGGTCGTGGAGTAAATTATTTTATAAAAGTTATTAACCAGATAAATTTATGTCCATTGATTGTCTGTTTAATTTACGAAGCTTTTTAGCCGTATCATTGTAAAGAATTTTGAAAGTATGAGTACTCAGATTTAAATTCGGATTATGTAAAAGGGTTGAAATTTTTTTAATATGTTCAAAAACTAATAATAACGACTTTTATTCGTTAAACAGTATGTATTTTGCCTTTGGCTAGGATAGAGTTTCAAGGTTAGATTAAAAGACTCACGACTCAGAAAGCTATATCTTCGTGATTCAGCAAGGTTATTATTGAAGAAAATGATATAAAAACTAATATTTTGATTATTATTTTTCTTTATATAAGATGAAATCATGACATTATTGCTGATTTAAAATTATTTTAATTAATTGCATTAAAATCCACCAAAGTTATTCTTCAATCGGTGGAGATTGAAAAACAACACGTGTAGATTGAGAATCGACGAATTTTGTGATTGACGCAGAACATATATACTAAAATGAATGATTATTAAATATTGTATGAATATGTGTTGTGTAGCTAGTTTCACACAAATATCCACGTAAAATTTTCCAACAGAATCATGCAAACATTATATTACATCCGCAGAATATTAGAATATTATTATAAATTCATATTTTCAATAGATGTAGTATGAACCGTAGGTCATGCCCGCGGATAAAATTTTATCCGGGATATACATTATGTGAATGATAACAGTGCGTCTTCTGTTATTATCGTGTCGATACCTGTGTATCCTTCACATCCAGTGTTTGCATTTGAACTATGGCCGATAAAAATTCATTTAGGCACAGATATACGATTATATATGTCAAACTATGTCCAAATAAAATTTTATATGCTCAAATCCACTCACTGCAACACTGGTCATGTCATGTGCATTCATCAATGTGAAAAAAGAACACGATTTAATTATTTAAAATGAGATTTTTATAATTATTTTCTCTTTTATGTATCTGTAAGTATAAAATGATTTATTATTCAAGTAAAGCGTACTTTAGTCTTTCTCAAAATAGTAATATACGGAATCTCATAAATAAAAAACATCTTTGACACAATATATTGAATATTGAATTCGTGATTTTAACCCTTGTACTTAAGTTATATTCATAATTAGATTCCTACCCTTTAATTCCCTTCTCAAAAACCTTTAAAATAATTGTTAATTTTCTCGTGACGCTGTATTTTGTTGCAGTTTCACATGAAATAAACAAAATGAATCGTTAAATATTTGAACATTACTGGTTTTGTACTCTCTCAATTTACAGATTTAGTAAGAACTTCCACATTGCCATGTAGGGGATGTTTTATCGGCATCCACCGAATATATCTTACAATGGGCACTAAATAGAGATGTAAATTTCAGGCTTTAAATGTAAATACTGAAATAAGATAGTGAAATCCACTTTATTAGGTTGCCCTTTTGATGCAGCTCTGTATTTAATTATGGTGTGATACTATTCTAATATATAGTATTTTAAGTAGCATTCTAAATAAGATGTAATAATGATGTAAACGTCTCTAATGCATGATCTACCTTTAAATGCTAATTGTTCACTAAATTTTAACTTTTTTATCATAAATATTATTGTTGGATTGTCATACAACTAAACAATTATGCCTTGACGATAGTTAAAATGTACACCATTCATTACATCTGTAGAATATACACTTCGTATTTATCAATCTGTTCCTGATATGCACAGTATTGAAGTACAAAAAAAAAAACAAATGTACGAACTCAATTTTTACTAATTGTAACCCAAAAACATCTTTTCTTATTGCGACTTATTTCTTAGCATTTTATTTGATATCAAGAATGAAAAGCGATTTTCAAAGCAAGTTATATAAATCCGCGATGTTTTTTCTTTGCTATTGTTTTTGTTTTTGTTTTTGGTTTTTTTTTTTTTTAAATTACATATATAAAACATTCATTATATAATACATTCATTGAATGCATATTTTAAATTCCTTTCAATGCTTTAAAACGTCTTAATATCGTACAAATGATGTAAATAATGTCTCAAGAATCTAAAGAATCTCTAATTAACGTGCCAAATAACAAAGACCGGAAACATAATTTGCAATATTTTAACGATCTTGATTTTGAAACAAAGGATATAAATGATGCAACCTCCCTATTACTAGACTCGCATAAAATTTATAATGGAAGACGATATATGAATGATGAAGATATAAATTGCATATTTCCATCTGATAAAATGGATCTTGGAAGGTCAACTATGTCGCATTTATTAAATAAGCATCAGTGGAAAGGAAATTTTCGTTCACCAATTAAAGAAAAGTTGAATATGGGTAGTGCTACTATACTTGATGTTGGGTAATTATATTTTAATCAATTATTTAACATATCTTAATTTTATATTATAATTTTCTGTTATAAAAATTTTGATTTAATTTTTTATATCACAAGGTGTGGCTCAGGTCTTTGGGTGATAGATATGAGGTTAGAATATCCTTCTTCTTCGATTGTAGGAATTGATATTGATTCCTCTAATTTTCCATCAAGTGATCAATGTCCTCCAAATGTTTGTTTTCTTACATGCAACGCAATTTATGGCATTCCATTTCCTCAAAATACTTTCGATTTTGTTAATATGAGTATGATGTGGGGTTCATTTTCTGAGGATCAATGGATTATAGTAATCAAAGATCTTGTGAGAGTTTTAAAGCATGATGGGTGGATTGAATTTACTGAACCAGATTCAACTCCTAGAAATGCTGGAAAGATTCAACTATTCCTTCTTGAAGCTTGTAAGCATTTAAAATATTATATTATTAAAATATTTATTAAAAATTAATCTTAAATTTTTAGTATCGAATTCTATCCGAGATATAAAAGGTGTTATTTTGGATATTTATAAAATGATACCAAAATATATTGAGGCAATAGATGAACTCGAAGATTTAAATTGTATGACTGTAGATTATCCATTAGGCGAATGGTCTGGATGTTTTGGTAAATATGTAAGTAAATAATTTATAATCTGATTCGAATATAATAATTCTTTTTTAACATATTTGATTTTGACTTTTATTTTTGTATAGTCATTAGACAATATTAAACGAATATATCAAAGTATGGCTTTTCTTCCAAAATACATGGGATTGTCTAATGAAGAATTCAATAACTTATTGAATGATTATGTTGAAGAAGCAAATAAAAATAAGACTTGTTTTGCTATTTTCAAATGTTTTGCTAAAAAAGTTTCAGAAAAGGTTTAATTATTATAGTTTATGATACAATTGGCATCATATTACTACTTAAGGCATGTCATTTTTGTGATATAATTTATATATTTGTTATTATATATTATTTTGTGATTAATTTTATTCTTATATAATGGTCAGGCAAATTTAATTTTTGCTAATTTTTTTGTATCTTATAACAATATTTAAATTATTGAAATTAACGTTTGTATGTAATATATCTTAAATACTAAAAAATTAAGGATAAAAGTATTTTTATTAACAATTATTACATTTGTTGAGATGTTTTAAATATTGTATGGTTCCATTTTATTACAACTCTCTTTTCAATTTATATGAGTAACCTAAACGAGATTAAAAAGATTTAGAAAATGGTGTTTCAAAATTAACAATTAAGTGACGAATAGAGATGGGTTCGGCCGGTTACGGTCGGTTTCGTTCGGTTATTATTGACTATTGACATATAACCGGCTAAGTGCGGTCGGTCATACCCGGTCAATTATTTTACTATGCAAAGGCTTTGGCGATTAGATCATAAAATTGGTGCGAAACAAGGATAGACGAATTTACAGTTACACAAAGAATTATATTTAGTGTAACAGTGAATTTGATGATCATTTGTTCACTTCAGAACTTCGGGTTCAAATAAGCCTACTTCGGATTCAAATTAGGGCTGCTAATCGGTCCGTCCGGTCCGTCCTAGTTAAAAGACTGCCCAGTCTTTTAAAAAACCGGACCGGACTGCGGTCCAGGACCGAATAGGACCGA
Organism: Gigaspora rosea; assembly: GCA_003550325.1. Classification (NCBI taxonomy): domain Eukaryota; kingdom Fungi; phylum Glomeromycota; class Glomeromycetes; order Diversisporales; family Gigasporaceae; genus Gigaspora; species Gigaspora rosea. The sequence continues at coordinate 576,647 of QKWP01000025.1, read as the reverse complement.
ATAGAGCTAGACCGGACGAACCGATGATCAATATCATACTATTTTGCTATAACAATGAAATTAATTTTGTCGGTATAAAGAATTTCAATACTTTTACAATATTCAAATTTATAATATTTGCTTATATGATTTAAGAGAGCAATAATTAATAAGTTTGATAATTTTAATCATACATAAATTATGGATTAGAAAATAATATAGTATATTAATATAGCAAAAGAACTTAATTAACTTCGTAAATATGAACATTATAGTTAAAATCAGTTAAAAAGATATTTTATCACTTTTAACCACTTAACATTAGATAATTTGATTGAATAATATATAATCATAATTGGGCACGCCAAATGTTCAATCTTGTTCTTAATATATGAAAATATTAAAGTAAATTAACAAAACGATTAGATGTTACTTGCATAGAAAAAAAAATATTTATTAATATAATATTGTTAGCATTTACATGTCTGTCAAATACTTAAAAATTTATAAACCTAATATATTTAATAAAAAAATATAAATAATAAAGTATACTACAGTATCGGGTTATTTCCGAGTTAAAGTCAAAAAAAAATTTTTAATCGGTAAAATGTTATATAGTATAAAAGTTTTATACGTATTTTATAAGAATCATAAAATTATATACGTATATAAAAAAAACCTGCTAGCAGGAAAAAAAATTTTTGTAAAATTAAAATTTAAAATGGTAAGTCTTCAGTAAACCAAGATTATAAACACAAAACAGCCCGAACAGTTTCATTATCAAGAGAATTTCGTGATTTAGTAACTGTTAATCCAGCTAAACTAAATAGTTGTTCACATGGAACACTAGTAGACATAATAGCTGGATAATCTTGTATTTGCATATACAGTAGGCGTTGTTTGTAACACGAGTTTGAGGCAAGCTAATAGTTAATTTAGTCGAATGCAAATTATTAAAAATCTTCGGCTAAATTAATCATTAGCTTGTTTCAAACTCGTGATCCAAAATAATGCCCATAGGCACAAATACAGTGCAAATTGTAAATCAACTGGTCACGCCATTGCTGTCATTAATAAATTGCTCTATTTTATTAACTTTAATAACAGCCGGTTTTCATTATACATTGAACGTGGTTTAATCCGGTTTAACAAACTAAAAGGTTTGTAATTGAATTTTAACAAAAAATTTATAGTTATTTCAAAATGCGTTATATCATGATAATATTTAGTTTATTTAATATTTACTATTAGGACTGACGGTCCTTTCGGTCCGTTGAGAAGGGGTAAATTTGACCCTACTGATATCTATAACGGCTATACACTAATAACACTAACTAAATTAACTCAACGAGCGCTCAAGACTTCTAAACCTTGAGTTGGTAGGCAGAAAGAGGTGAGGTTGATTTGGTCCGGGTTTCAGGGTTCAGAAGTCTTGGAATTGGGTTAAGCTAAGTATCTACTACTTATTTGTGCTTCTTGTATTTGATTATTCGTCCGATACTAATCTACTAAGTCTTTATCTTATATAGATTATGGGATACAAAGGTTTACTCTGAGTCGGGGTTTTGCTTACGATGTCACGGGTTATTTCGGCGATCTGGGCTTTAATTGAACTCCTATGGCGGCTGGCAGCGGTCGGAAACTGGAAATTAAGAGTTACGGGGTAATAGATATCGGGTTGTCGACTGGTCTTTCAAGGCAGATCAATATCAGGTGACCTCGGATTACTGAATGTTCGATAAATAAGGTAGCTAAGCCTTGCCTTATTTGTAGTAACAATAGAACAGGTGACGAACCAAGGTTTTTAGTATAAATAGGGGTAAGCACTACGACTTAGGTTCTTTTATTTTCTTTTACGGGTAAATCAAAGAAGACTAAATACACTACTATCGGGATAAATAGATGGAAATTATACTATGCAACACTTCTACTCTTATTTCGAAGGTTAACTCTTAACAAAACTGGTAACAAGGTTTTATGATAATAACGAGAAGGATATCAGGACGATTTTTAGTAGGCAAGTTATTAACTACTGGAGTTATCACTTCTACTATTATGGTTTCGAAGTATTAAACTCAACTGAGTTCTTCACTTTAACTCTAACTGAGTTGTTTTTATTAAATGCGACTGAACCATCGCTTAAATACTTTTTACATTCTTATTTATATGCGGCTTAGACTACCGAACTTAGTGCATAAATGCGCGAAAGCGAATAAATGTAATTTAGTGAATAAATGCAACAAAGCGAATAAATCTAATTTCGCGAATAAGTGCAGGGGCGTTATACAGATAAGGAAATAATTTACTACTTCTATCTTTGGGCCTTATTCTTTTTATACGTACTGACTAGTTGAGTATATAGAGGGCTATATATATCGAGCGAAGTAAAGAAGAAAAGAGAAAGAAAAAGAAGGAAAAAGAAAAAAATAGAAAGATATATATAAAAAAAAAAGAAACTAATTCGATCACGGGTACAGGGAACCCTTCACACCGTCCTAAAAAGTACTGAACTGGACCGGTCCCTGGACAGACCGAAGGACTGTTGGACCGGACCGGACCGATTAACAGCCCTAATTCAAATGAGCCTACAGTATTTAGGTTCAAATGAACACAAGCCAGGTTCATTTGATCCCAATTCGTGTTCAAATGGACCAAAGCTGGGTTCATTTGACCCATATCATGTAATCAGAGATGTTTTATAGTCGGTACAGTCGGTTAAATAAGCATAGCATTCGTTAAATATATCATCACATATATACTGCAAATATCATCTGACTTTAAACGAATTGGCTGCCATAAAAACGAATTGTCCAGTGGAACTGAGCATATACTGTATTCAGAACTACACCTTCACTCTATATACGGTTAAAATAATCATGAAAACAGAGGAATAATCATAAGGGTTAGCTATAGAGCATTTTTTTAAATACTTATACTATATAAGAATTACAAAAACAAAAAAAATAGTTTTTTTTTGTAGTTAGATCTCTAGTAAGCGATTTTTTTTCAAAATTGACAGTATATTTAGATTATATTTGTTAGACAAAGTCTGTAGGTTTTAATATTGATGGAAGTCAAACTGAGTTCGATTTTTGTAACCTTAAATCTAATAGTAAAACTAAAAATTTGTTAAAATTATTGGAAGATAAGTTTGAGTTTCATATTTTTTTTGTTTGTTACAGTTTCTTTTAATATATTTATAGTAGACTATAAAGAAATCATTGCTCTAATCCATATATTCAACCTTACTAATACTACAGTTTCATCTCAATCTGTACTACAAATTTATATACCTGCACAAGAATACAACTTATATACAATTTAATTTCCTATTAATATTAACTTATTAGGCTTTATCACTTTATTCAAAATCTTAATTTACAAGAAATTCTGATGCTTCAATTCAAAACCTACATAATGAAACATCAAATCTGATATTGGCTGGATTTGTAAGAATAATACTTCTATCATATTAAATTTAAGCAAAATTTGAATCTATGGCCACAATATTCATATCTAAATACATTCATACCTCTATAAATGCAACCTCCATAAATGCAATAACTCCCTAAATGCACATTTTTGTCTTGTCCATAAGAAGTTATTAGTGCTAAATGCAGATTCTATTTTGTAAATGCACATTCTCTTAAATAACTTTTTATATCACACTACCTCCCATAACCAATTAAGTTTTAGTATTTAAGAAAGGTTATACAGTTTTTAGTAGAAGTTATATGAACTTGATAATCTAATTTTTAAAGCTGCAATTTAATTGGCTCTTCTAAATGCAATACCTTCATAAATGCATATTAAGCTTGTCCATACATGTTGTATTTATGGAGTTTTGACTATATATTTAAGTGCAATTCTATTTACTTATAGTAACAAGATTATTTGATTAAGAATTTTTTAATTTTTTTGTTAGAATTTTATAAATATTTATAATTAATCAAAAATATAAAAACTTTTATTTAAAGTCAAAATTATAAAAATTTTTGAGGTACAAATATTTTTGCACTAGACTATATACAAATAAAGTTCTCTTTAAATTTTAAATATATATTCTTTGGTCTTTAATATTTTTTTGTTTAAAGGTTGTTCTTGATTTTAAGCAGGGGCTAAAAATCTTTCACTAAAATTAATCAATTTTTTACCATATTCTTTAAGTCAAATAAGTAACCCAATATAATAATATAATTGGTTAAAACAATTTTTTAAAAATATAAGAGATGCTACTAAGTAAACTTCTTGTACCTTAGTTGAAAGTTAAAAAGGAAGTTTATCTGATTTTAATAGTACTTAAATTATCAAAATTGGAGTGGATCCCAAGATACTTGGGCCAAAGAGGAGAATATAAGAATCTGTAAATTTACTATTACACAAAGTATTGTAAATTTCAATACCTTGTATAACAATAAATTTGCAAATCCTTATATCTCTTCTTTGGTCCCAAGTATCTTGAAATCCACCAAGACAATTTTGATCATTTAACTATTCAATTAAGATATAATAAGCCTTACTTAGTAGCATCTTACATAATTTTAAAAAATTGTTTTAACTAATTATATTATTATTAGTGTTGGGTGATTTGGTGGTCAACCAAAAATTTGCTGGTCAAATTGGTCTGGTCAAATTGGTCAATTGGTCAAACTGGTCAAATTGGTCAAGTCTATTATATAAATATTATATATATATTATATAATAAATTATATTAAATATGCTATTTGACCAATTTGACCAGTACAGGTCCTTTGACCAGACCAGTCAAATTGGTCAAATTGGTCTGGTCCAATGGTCAAATTGGTCTGGTCAAGCCAACACTGATTATTATAGAGTGAGCCATTCATATGACTTAAAGAACATAGTAAAGAATTGATCAACTTTAGTAGAAGATTTTTAGCTCTTTGTTTAAAATTAAAAACTAAAACTTTAAACAAAAGAATATTGTATACTTTTATATAAATTAAATTATAATAATTTTTTTGTATAAATTTATATATAAAATTGAATAAGTTAATTTATTTGAGTTATAAGTAACTACATTCTAAGCTATTATATATAACATGTCTTTTGAATACTAAATAAACTTGTTCAGTATCTAAATATATATTAAATTAGCAAAGTAGCTTTATTTTACTTGAATTTAAAAAAAAAGGTGCTTAAATTTAACTTTTTGGTCAAAAATCTAAAATTATGTATTTATTTTCTAAATTTCACATATAATAAAAATTATTTTGCTAATTTGATATATTTTTAGATACTGAACAAGTTTATTTAAAGTATAAAGTTAGATTCATTAACAAAACTTTGTAAATTATAAGATTTTATAGAATTTTATTAATAAAATTCTATAAAATCTTATAATTCACAATATTACTAGTTAATTTTAACTTCATGCACTAAGTAAACTTAGTCTGCACCAAAAATATATATAAATATATTTAGATGCAAACTAGCTTGCAGATTTCAAACTGGACCTATATTTTAGGCAAAACCTTTTTCAAAGTAAAATATTTTGGGTCTAGAATTTTGGTATTATCCAAAATCTAAAACTTCCAAAATTGTTAAAATTTTTAAAATGGCCAAACTTCCAAAATGTGCAAAACCAGACAAAACCAAAATTTTCAAATCTTCTAACATCTCTAAAATATAGTAAAGCCTTTTGAAACTGGTCAAAATACAACTTTTTGATACTTATAAACTCTATAAACCTTGTAAAACGTCTAAAATTTAGCAAATAAAAAATAATAAAAATAATAAAAAAATGTGCCTGTATAACTTAAAAACCTTTTTTGAATAAAAAATTTTATATCAAATATTTTATAATAAAAAAACTGGAATCTTAAATATTCAGGACTAAATAAAAAAAAATAAATTATATGTAATTTTATACTTATTTATACTTGCTATTTTATATGATAAGAATACTTGCAATTTTATTGGCTATTGGTTTCTGAAGCCAGTTTCATAAGTTTTGCTTTAGCCCAAAAACTAGTAATAGCCACTTTTTTATGCTATAAAAATCTGAATTTTAAGATTTTATCTATTTCTAAATTGACTTTTATTTTAATTTTTGCTTCAGAAATTTTAGAAGTTTTTTCAATTTTTTGAAGGATTTGAAGTTCAGAAGTTCAAAAATTTTTGAAAGTCTTATTTAGTTTTAGAGATTTTAGAAGTTTCAGATTTGGAACTTCTAATAAAACTAGTTTTTAGTGGTTTAAATGTTTTGACTAACCAAAACAAAAAGTTTTGGCCAAAATACTAGATCAGACCAAGACCAAAGTTAGACTTGACTAAAATGTCTAAATATAAAAGTCTAAGTCCAGTCTAAAAATTAGACCAGAATTAAAGTCTAGTTCAGGTCTAGTATGTAGAAGTACTAATAGTACTCAAAAAATTGTACTATAAAATAGCCTCAGAAAAATAAACTTAAATGCAGTTTCAAGTATATAGATACAAAATCAAGATTTGTAATTATTAAGCAAATTAACAATGTCTTAGTAGTAAAAAAAATAGAAACTTTACTAATTTACCTTTTAATAGTATAAATATCTACAACTCCAAGAAACTATTAAGAAATTCAACTTAAAAAAGTAGATTATACTATATATTTAAACTAAAAAAAAACTTTGTAATAATTTCAAAATTAACAGCTTCTATCTGTTGATATTTAAATAATGCTCAGTGAGTTGAGGACTTTAAAAGAGTGAAACAGCTTTCATAGCAGGCTGCTCCTGGGCTTTATTGAAGTCGAATAAGTCTTTATTAGATATAGAAAAGTTTAATATATATAGTAACATAGAAGTAAACTTAAGCATATACCATATTTATGTGAAATTTTAATGCACATGGTGTTATTTCAAAAATTGTATTTTCTTAAAATAGCATATTGGTTTCAAAATAACACCCATGTGCATTCCAATATAATACATACTCCAAATGCTAAATTAATAATTTGCTGAAATAACGAATTCATATAACAAGCAGAAATATGAATTTTTTAGTCAAAAAATCAGATACGTGTCATTTTACCTACAATCATTTCACCGACAGCTCACTTCACTGACATTACACCAAGTGAAAATTTACTAAAAATACATACCTACAACTAATAAAACCCTAACCCTATGTGATGTCGGTGAAGTGAGCTGTCGGTGAAATGATTGTCAGTGAAGTGACCACCTTCCAAAAATCTGACTTAAATCAGAAACACTATATATAAAATTAAGAATTACAGGTTTTTATACATCAAATATATAACGCACAATTTTTTAGAAATTAGACCTTTATTCTGAAATAATGCCAATGCATGTACTCAAAATAATGTGCATCCTCTTGAAATAACATGCAAGTGCATGTTATTTCGAGGAAATACAGTATATGCTATTCTTTGTAATAAAGGCAAAACTGCTAGGTAAAAAAAAAAGTAATAATTTAAAGAGGGTTAAAAGAAATTTGTGCACTTTTGTACTTCAAAGCATTAAATTAAAAATTAAAGCTTATTAAAAATAATAATATCATTATTTAAAAAAGCTCAATGCCTTATAAAGAAGTAAAATAGAAAAAAAAACTAATGTATCAAAAATTATTATTAGAAAACTTATACTACAAATAGCTAGATTTAGTTACTAGTAAACTTCAAACCAAAACTATATTACATTTTTCTAAGTGGGCTCTTCAAAGGTCAATGTTAATAACTATGGCATGACTGGTTTTGTGGGTTGAAACCAAATGACTATTTTATTAAATTCATTAGAGCCTACCTTGGGTAAAAAAGTAAACCGTGGTTTTTTCATTCTTTAACCGTTCAAGTACATTAATTTGAATAAAAGAATAACTGACCAAAAATCAATCTAAGAAATGTTAGAACAACTATAATTAATTATTTTTATGCTATAGTCCAACAGAAGATAGCTATAAATTATAACAAATATTTGTATTATTGCAAAAAGTTTTAGAAGTAAATAGATTAATAAAGAATAAAAATTATATATTCTAATACAAATTACAAAAAGTTAAAACAAATATATTGCATTATTAACTAAAACTGAACAATAGTTATATTCAATAAAACAGAAATAAAATAATGCTACAAAATAATTCTATAGCTATTAAAAAGATTATTTGTATACAGAATAAACTTATTACAAGAAATATTGAGCCAATAAAGGGTTATTTTAAATGATAAAGATAAAATTTATTTAAATAAATATCTTTAGAACAGAAAAATACCAAATCTGAAAATTCAAAACTTCACGCTAGTATTTAAAGTAAAAAAACTAACTAAGCATTAGTTAAATATGAAATCTCAGATTTACAATATCTCAATAGTATTATATATAGAATTGCCAGAAAATATAGATATTATTTCTATACAGTTTAACCTCTCTATAATCACATAGTTGGATAATAGCAGCTTTTTTAAAAATGTAGGACCCCGAGCTATATATAGATAGGTCACTATTTGCTTTTGCTTATTTTTGACTATTTTTTTGTAGATCTTTTCTATATTTAGTAATATTAATGCTTATTTTTGACAATTTTTCTGTAGATCTTTTCTATTTTTAGTAATATATTAAGATTTTTTAAAATAGTTAGCTGTTCATAGATTGCTCGGGGTCCTAAAAATGTACTTATAAAGAGATTGTGCTTATATAGAGATTTTTATATATAATTATAATAGTTGTTTAACAAAATTAGAAATTTATATCAAGTTGTAATTATATTGAGAGAGATTATAAAAGGATCCCGAAATATACATAAATAGGTTAGGTTAATTATAGGGTTACTAAAAAAGAAAAGATCTGCAGAAAACACTTTAAAAATAAGCAAAAAATTACTATAAATAGAAATAATCTGCATAAAAACCTCAAAAATAAGCAAACTCATACCTGACCTATCTATGTATATTTCGGGTCCTATTATAGAGAGGTCTAACTGTAAATAATAGAAAAATATTCAAAATATAATAGTATAAATATTATTAACAGAATAGATTTGTATCAAATTAAATCACAATTATTTATAATTTATAATAAAAAGAATTACATTCTTACAGATAGAAGATATACTATAGTCAAAATTAACATTTAGCAAAAATATATCTATATCAAAGAACATATAAAACAGTAATTGCTTAAATGCAGTATTACTGTACAAATAATAAAAACTACAAAGAAAAAATGAATTCAAGATTAATCTCAAAGCAGGGAATAATATCTTACCTGTACACTTTGCAAGAATTATTCAAGAAAACTAGAACAATTGAAAAAAGTAATAGAAGATTATGAGCACATACCAAAATTACTTAGGCCATTAAAGTACCAACAACAAAACCCAAACTAAAACAATTGGAAATATAAGTGCACATATTGTAGAATATATAAAATATACCCACAATTTAGAATGAGAAACATTTTACCAATACTTATAAACTGTAAAAGAATGAAGAAGTAGCTATCAAAAGAAGTAAAAGAGAAAGAAAAATAAACAGGATAAGATGATGTAACCAAAACCAAAAATATAAAGGAATTACTAAAAACTTTGAAATGGCATACTACTGCAATTGTTTAAGATATAGACAAAATACACAACCTAGAAAGAAAATTGATACAAGATTTATATTTAGAAAAACAAAAAGAAAAGTAGAAATAACATTATTTCAAAGGGTACAATCTCTAAAACCTAATATAAAATAATACAAAGAATAGGAAAAAATGTTAAAGTACAAACAAATCAGTTTGAAATGAATCTTAAAACTGAAAATTTTGTAATGTGCAATATACAGTATAGAATAGCAAGATATCTCCAATTTTTTAGCAGTTGTTTAATGTCTTATAACTTTATAACAAATAATTATTTTAAAAATCCTTCTTATAAATTTATTATTTATTATCTAAACTACAAATCTCTAAGACAGAGTTTTAATAACTTGTTTTTTTACAAAAGTTATAAGAGATCAAAGTTTGGTAAATTTAATAGTAAAACAGAAATTTTGTGCAAAGAAATTACCCAATCATAATAATATTAGTCATGTGCAAGCGATTTTATTTGTCAATACTCATTATTAAAAATTGAGTACTCAATTATACTACCAATCACAGCTCATATTGTATTAATTAATTTTGGCACCTTAATAAAAATTAGCCAATCAAAATTGTACACATACTCTAAATTTGGCGTCTCTAAAAAAAATGGATGCTTTTTGATGTCCTGTACTGTATTAAAAAATTTGGTATAAACCTGAATAAGACTCAATTGCAGAAGATATAAACTGAAACTATACCTTTACAATTGGAATAGACTGCATAAAACGTAACATTCATGAAGTGATATATAATGTGACTTTACTGGTATACCTATATCCATATAATTGGATACAGGAACCTATATGTACTTAACCAGAAAAGGCTATACCATGGACTATTGGGGAGTTTTATATCAAATAATTTACAAACATGTGCACTCCTAATAATAAATTTCAATAGTAAAAAATTTTTGTCAATTATTACTGATAATAAAAAAAACATATAAAGTTTAAATTTATATAACATTTGATAGAACAGTCAAACACTAGTGAAATTAAATTTATTAGGTTCTTTTTAATATTCTATTTAAAGAAATGAGGCCTTTTAGGAGCCTTATTAAATTTATTTGATTTTTTAAACTATTTTTTGCTCTAATTTCTATATAATTTGAGAAAAGGCATTTATTAATTTAAAGAAAATATTAAAAGAAATCTTATAAATGTAGTTTCACAAGTGTATGACTATTCTATCAAAAGTTATACAAATTTAAAGTTTATATGTCTATATTATTATCAATGATGATTGACAAAAAATCCTTACTATTGAAATTTACTATTAGGAGTGCACTATCCATACTTTCAATGAAGTGGACCTAATACCTATGAAACAAAAGATTCAAGAACTTATATTCAAAGAAATAGAAAAGTATTATGATTATTGCGAAATTGAATCACTCAATGAAAAAAAGAGACTGACATTGTACTAATGAAAGCAACTGAATTTAATAACTTCTGAAAGAAACCTGGAAGGATATCAACTAAAGAAGTTATAGCAATGGAAAAATACAAGAAAGGAATAACCTTTGAAATAAACAGAGTATGTGAAGAATTACTAATATCAATAGATATCTTAATAATTATTATGGAAGAAAATACTTGGAATATTCGATTACCAAGATAGATTTAGAAATTAAACTGTAATTCGACACTAGAAGAAATAAGGTATTATAAACTTTATTTAGCAACATTCGGAAAAATGTGTATGAAACAACGGAGATACATGATAGGAAAAATATCATACGCCAATTAAATCCGAAACAATTAAAGATTATCATAGTGTCGATGAAAAAGAATTTCAACACTTGGGTTAGATGCTGGAAAAAGAGCCGAAAATAACGATTTTTTCATAAGAAGTTTTTCTTTTTTTTTTTTTTACATAAATCAATTTAGAATAAAGTTTGGATCATTTTTCACTTAAGATACAAAAGTAGTTGTATTAATAAAATTTTGCTGTATGGCTCTTTAAAGTTTGAATTTTCTTATGATTTATTATATAATTTATAATATAAAAATTGATTTTCCGAAGATCTTTTTTTTTCATTTTCGCCCTTTTCTCAGCACCTAGCTCACTTGATCAACTGACGTGACGTTACCCGAATTATCAGTTATAAGTTAATCACTGGCAAAAATTATCCGGCCAGAAGATCGATGCCTCAACCAATATTAATTATAGGTTCATTTTTGAAAAAATTTCAGATTGACAAACGAATAATTTTTTAATGCTTAAACTTTCAACATGGACCACCTGGAACTTAACAAGGTTGCTGATAATTATCAAAGAGGTATTGGCGTAGAGAAAGATGAACGTAAAGCGTTTGGGTTATATATTAAAGCTGACGAGATGGGGAATGTTAAGGGAACATTTAATGTTGGAAATTGTTATTATTATGGAACTGGAATTGAAAGAGATTTCCATAAGGTATTTTTTTATTATCAAAAATCTGCAAATATGGGAGACGCTGTTGAAACGTGTAATGTTGGATATTGTTATTATTATGGAGTCGAAGTTGAACCGAATATACGTAAAGCACTTGTATATTGTCTAAAACAGCAAAAATGGGAGATATATTTGCACTCGATAAATGTTATAATGAAGGAATTGGTGGAGTAGAAAAGGACAAGAAGAAACCATTCGAATATTTTCTAAATTCTGTGGAAATGGGAAATGTTAAAGGAGGAATCGGAATCAAAAAGAATGAACAAAAGGGGTTCGAATATTATCTAAAATCTTCTGATATGGGTGATATTATTGGAACAATTGAAGTCGGTCATTGCTATGAGAATGGAATTATAGTCAAATAAGATAAAAATAAAGGATTCGAATATTATAAAAATCTGCGGATATGGGATATGGTATGGCGATGTATAATGTAGGAAATTGTTATCGTTATGGGATCGGTGTTATAAAGGATGAATGTAAAGCGTTCGGATATTATAAAAAATCAGCAGAAATGAGATACGCTGATGGAATGTATCGTGTTGGCGAATTTTATCAAAAAGGACTTATTGTTGAAAAGAATATAGATATTGCTTTGAATGGTATTTAAAATCAGCTATTATTGAACTACGTTCCATTAAAAAAAAAAGAAGAATGTTTTCGTTGGATACCATTGGAAAATTTTGAAAATATTGAAGAGATAGGTAAAGGCTTTTCTATCGTTTTCAAAACAAAAAATTTAAATAACTATGGATCATATGAAGAAGTGGCAATTAAGTTTGTAAAAGATTCAAATAAAAATAGAGAACCATTCTTAAAAGAGGTATTATATTAAAATTTTTAAATATTATCTTTGATTTTGAATATTATTTTTATTTTTTAAATATTATTTTTGTTTTTAAATATTATTTTTGTTTTTAAATATTATTTTTGTTTTTAAATATTATTTTTGGTTAAATATGTTAATTTATTCTGTTTTTTAGTTGAAAGCTTGTCATAGTTTAAATCAATATTTAGGAATATCAATAGATGAAAAAAAAACAAATGATTACATTTTAGTGCTTAGTTATGCAAAATACGGATCATTAAACAATAAATCTTGTCGATATTTTTAAATTTGAATGGAAACTCAAGTTAAAGATACTCCGTAATATTATAACCAATCTTGATCGTATTCATTCTCAAAAATATTTACATCGAGATCTGCATCCTGGAAATATTCTGTTGAAAGAAAATTATGAAGCATATATTACTGATCTAGGTTTATCGAAACCACTTGATGAAAAGGAGCGAGAAGAACGTATTCATGGAGTTTTACCGTATCTTACACCGGAACTCTTATTAGTTTATTTTAAATTTTTACTGCGTAAATGATAAATGATTAAATTTACAAAGTAATATGCAGTATTAGAAAATTTGCATTAATAGTAGATTAGGATGCTCTATCTGATGTGATTCTTGATCTCTTTGTGTCTCATGTCGTTCAAGAGGCACCATAGCATGGTCTTTTTTGAACTATTCGTAACTATTAAGCTTATTTATGAAAAAAATAATAAAATGATACCATCCATTTTTTGTTGAGCCCGGTGATATTTTCATTGGTGTATTTTACAAGAAAACCGGATTTTTAATTTAATAACTCTTCTTGTTACCAAATAAAAGTATCGGAAATTATTATGATCAACTCGCAAACTTTTAATCATGATAATCTGATTGCATAACTTGCCATAATGAGGAAATTATTAAATATAAATTATCATGGATTTCATATAAAGATTTAAAAATATCAAAAATAGAAGAAAGTGATTCTCAACTCCAGTTTAGTAAAAAAGAACTACGCATTATTATATTGTGATATCTAACGCACTTAAATTCCAAATTCAAATAGAAATTAAAAGAATTAATGAAAGAGATAATATATTTTTTATGCCAACCTTTATTGAACTAATTTGCGTATTGAAGTGTTAATCGTCATTTAATTTAAAAGCTTAAAACCTAAGAATTATTGTTAAATTGATTATAAAAAATAATTTATTTTTAAAATGCTATGGAAGATCAAGACATGAAACCTCCAAGGTTATATTCTCATCTTAAAATATGTCGAAATTGATTCTTTGCGTAATAATCTTCGAACTGTATTTTGAATAAAATAGAAATTTATACATTGTATTGCTTTCGAACTTGAATCTATTCATTCACAAGGACTTATTCATCGTAATTTGCATAGTGGTCATATTTTATAAGATAACTATAAAGAACATATATCTCTGATTTAGCACTTTTGCTATTATCAAGTACGGCGCAAAAAATGACATTAACAGAACCATGGCTTATTTAATTCCTAAATTTTAAAGAAAACTATTTACTCAAGCTGTGGATATTTATTTCATTAGGAATCACAATGTGGAAGATATATAAAATATTGCCAGATCTTTTCACCTTTACCTAACTCGGCACAGATTCGAAAATATCCTAATGGAAGCAGGTTACTGCATAACTGACCAGAATTAAATGATAAATAACTAACATGCTGATAGTAATTGTTGACATTTTTTGTGTTCCATTGGAAACTTCAGTCAAAAATTTAAATTTTTCCATTGCCAACTTTAATAATAATATTTGAAATAATAAAACATCATAATAGGCGGCTTTGGTGTTGATAAATTATTAACTTACATATTTTTGAATAAAACTAATTATGCCTTTCATTTCTTGATTTGAGTCTCTATTCTGGATCTACATATGTTCCATATCCACCTACAATACCAGGAACGCAGTCATGCAAATTGACGGAGTGTATGGTTACCTTCCATCTAGAATGATAGTTCGCAAAATCTTGCATTTGATTGGGCTATCATTTCACATGCCAAATGTGCTGTGCTGGTTACCAGTGTTTTATGCTTAACTTTTTCTATTTTTAGTTAGTTATCGTTATTTATTTCTTATTTTGGCATATTTTGTGGCATAGTCGGGTGATTGAATCTCCAAAAAGCCCCAAACGGGGTGATCAAATCTCCAAACTGGTAATCAAATCTCCAGACGGGTGTCGTTTGGAGATTTGATCACCCGTTTGGAGATTTGAATCTCCAAACGAGTGATTAAAGCTCCCATACGAATTAAAAATATATAAGGGTTTTGTTTTAGCATATGGAGGAAGAACAAGTAGGGTTGTAGATAGTATTCTGTAATAATCCAATGTATTGTTCATATTATTAAAGAGGACCATTATACCCGTAATATGTGTGTTAGTTATCGTTTTAAACCATTTAACCTTAATCACAATTTGTTCACGATCGAACTAAACCGGCCAAATTTCATCAAGTTCTCCCAACCGTTCGTAACACCAGATTTGGTATTTGCGTTATTCTGAGAACGCAGTAATATGTATCATTTGATGGAGCAAAATCGGGTAAAATATTCTCTATCGCTATCAGGTTCAAATTGTATTTATTGTGATCTATTTCGATTTTATTGAGTTTTTACTTAATATTCTATTCAGTAGCATCAACTCACCAAAAATTACTTCACAGACAACTTAGTTCGCAGAGAATTTAATTACAGGTAAGATTATTTTACAATCGATTTATTCACAAACTAGTTTGTTTTATTGGCAGTTATTTCAATGACATCAGATTTCACAGACAAATTAATTCTAGTCATTTTCGTTAGAATTAAGTTTAAAATTTACCGTAAATTCTCGAAATAGCGGGCATGGACTTTGTTTCGAGAATTTACGGTAAAGCTGGTGCAATTTATGAAGAAATTGTTGCTAAATATATTGTTAACAAAAAGAATTTGTCTGTGAATTAACCGTCTGTAGAATAATCTTGTCTGTAAATTAATTGTCTATGAACTAAGTTGTCTATAAAGTAATTGTCCATGATTTAATACAAAATGTATAACAAAGCGAAAAGTGCAAAGATAGAATGAAAATAAATTCGAACGGCTTATTTGGTAATATAGTCGACTGGAATTATGGCAAGTATTATAATGTTGGGCAACGGTATTGTGATCATCGATCACCGTAACAAAGACGATTTTATTAGTAGAATTTAAGTGTTTATGAAAAAGTCAAATTAGATAATTATAAGAGTTTCACAATACTTGTATATGTAATTGCAGAATTAATATAAATAGAGAGAGCAAAAGTAGTCGGTTGACTGTAACGAATAAAGAGTAGAGAGAAAACTTGATCTGCTTCCGGTTGCCGGCAGCATACGAAAACCAAAATTACAACACAAGAAGCAAGGTCTCTAAACAAAAATGACATACAAGAAAGGGTACTCGCCCTAAAACCTGGAAGGAAGAAGAGAGATAGGCCTCAGGCGGAAAAAGATATCTTGAACTTGGGATTAGTAGAAGAGGCAGGACTAAGAAAAAAACTTAGGATGGATCTAGACAGTGTAGATCGAGTCGCAGCCTCAGGGGACGTAGAAGCAAATAACACCGGTGAAACGGGCCCTGTCAACAACAACACTCAAAGGGGTGACGGACGTGAGTCAGCTAGTAGTGATATTGAACCTAGAAATAACAGCCTTCAAGGAGAAGGAAAGTTGGAAGCTAACTAAGGTAGCTTTGAGTCTACGGAAAATTCAGTGGGGATTATCCCGGAAGGTGCTAGAACAATTACGCCATCAACGTCACATGACGCATTATCATGTGAGGAAAGATCGCAAGTACAAATTATGCATGAATTAATCCAAAACGTTGAACCAGACAACAATAGCCTTAATCAAAGCAATTATAGTAAGGAAACACCAGTAAGAGAGAATTCAACAGAAACTACACATAAGTGGTCAGGCCTATTTACAGGCACAAAATTGAGAAGAGGGCGTGCTACCTTCTCTAATCAAACTCAGAATGGGCCGTTTAAAACTAAAAATGAAAACGCAGTGATTTTTGACATTAGAGCATTGAATAATTTCTTAACTAATGAAATCGTAATTGCACTTTATAACAAAATTGGGGACGATATGTTGACTTGCATAATGACTCCATAGCCAAGAAACTTAAGGATCTTACAAGAAAGTTAATAGATACAGCTATTGTTGCTACTCAAAGGCCATTTCTTACATTTTTTCAGAAGACAAGAGGAAATCGGTCAATGGCAACAAGACTTGATTACATTTTTATAGACGCCCAGTATACACAAAATTGTAAATCAACTTATACTAGGTTCGGAAATTCAGATCACCTCTTGGTTCAGAGTGAGATAAATTTTGCCAGGAATTCAGCAAGAGCAGCTTACTGGAAGTTAGATGTGAAATGTCTAGAGAATGAACACATATGGGACAAGGTTTATAAGGTAATATCGGAAGTATCAATGAGTAGGGACTGGGATCGAACGAAAGGTCAAATTCAAACTATTGTTAGAGAAAGCCCACCACCAAAAGCCCCAGAATGCCGCATTAACAAATTAAACAAGAAAATCGCTGACATAGAATTCAGGCTGGCCAGTGAAGGGAATGACCAGGATCTAATAATCATGAGGGACAATTACAAAAATAAATTGCAAGAGGAGTTGACAAACCTCGCTAATAAATGGCAAATAATATCAGCATCACGTTGGATCGAAGAGGGTGAAAGATCGACTAAATACTTTTTTGCAAGATATAAGCAGTGACATGCTGACTCTGCGACTAATAAAATCAGAATTCCAGAGGCGCCAGGAACAACAGATCCTAAAGAGATTTTGCATTATATAAAAGAACACTATGAGGAAGTTTATAAATTAGAGCCAGTGAATGGAACGCTTTTAAAGAGTTTACACATGAGGTTATGAAAGTTTCGATAGAAGATAACCATAACCTTGTAAAAGAGATTTCGGAACAGGAAATTGAAGACATTATCGCGGCACTTCCTAGAAATAAGGCCCCAGGAACAGATGGACTCCCATACGAGTTTTACAAAGAAATGGGAGAAGAGTGCAATAAAGTTCTTACAAGAGTTTTTTACGAAGTACTTACCTCCGGCACACTTCCTAAATCATGGTGCAAAAATATCATCACGCTAATTCTGAAAAAGTCAGAGGCTCTAGAAGACGTTAGTGACTGTTGCCCAATTTTCTTGACTAACTGTGATACCAAAATCTTTATGAAGATTTTGGCTAACAGACTAAATGAGATTTGCACAAAAATGATCAGTACACATCAACAAGGACTTATTAAAGGTCAGTCAATCATGGATGCTGTTTTGGACATTACTACTATGATTCAAAATCAGAATAATCAAAGCCTGTCACACTGGATCTTGTTGTTAGACCAGAAAAGGCATTTGACCATGTAAATTATGAGTACATGCAAAAGGCTTGGAAATAATGGAGTTTGATTGAAGATTTGTTAATATAATTTCCATGTTATTCAAGGAACAAAGGGCATTTATTACAGATGCTGGTATGTTGTTAGAACCCTTCAGAATTGAGAGAGGGGTACGACAAGGGGACCCAATCTCGCCATTACTATATGTAATAGCATTCGAGCCCTTTCTTAGAACATTAAATAAAAATCTAATTGGAATCCCAGTACAAGGTTTAAGATTCAAAACAGCCGCGTACATGGAAGATCTCACAATAGGATTGGCTTTAGCTGTAGAATGGACCAAGTTTAATTCATTAATTGAAAAATATGAGGAGTTATCTAATTCAAAAATCAATAAGTCAAAGTCAATCGTTGTCCCACTAACCGCAAATGCGAGGCAAGCAGAACTAAATGAAGTTTGCAGTTTTAAAATCCTACAAGAAAATGAATCAATTTCAATTTTGGGTTACAAAAATAATCTGGAGGGTCAGCTCGATAAGAGTACGTGGCCTAAAACTATAAAAAAGATAAAAGGAATTATAGAGAAAATGAGGGCACGTAATCTATCCTTTAAAGGAAAAATCATTATAGCTAAATCTTTACTTATATCAAGAGTATGGTACATCGTTTACCTCATGCCACCGAATTATAAACAAGTAATTGAGATTAGTAATTTGATGGCCCAATGGATAAAAAATAAGTCTAAAATGCTCCGAAATACTCGACTTTTCAGCAAACGGTACAACATGGAGGGCTTAATGCACTGACGGTCAAAGACATGCTAGACGCAAGGCTCCTTTCCATCTGGCTCAAGTTCTTATCCAGTGAGAACTTCTGGGCGAGAGTAGAACGCAAAATTAATGGGGCGAACTTGAAGGCCAAAAGAAATATTAGCATTAAATCAGCATTAAACTTGATACCAATTAAAGTTAAGGCTTGGTCAGACAAGTGGAAGCAATATATAAAGGCATGGAGGAGAGCAGAAGGTAACATACTCGCGGAGTCAGAACAGGGTCCATGGAGGTTGGAGAGCATCCAGATAATCAACAAGTCAGGAGCGGAATTCTCAGTAAGGGAGGCAGTGAAATTTTTTCATGAAAAAGCAGGAAGACTAACAGCAACTCAACAAGACAACAATGCAAATACAGAAGAGTCAGAGCTCTGGAAGTGGCAAAAATTATGGTGGATCCCTAACAAATGGAAAGACATTTTTTTGGCGATTTCAACATGGGGCCTTACCTCTAGGCTTTAGAATTAAGCATTTTGCTCAAGATGGTGGAGTATGTCCCCTATGCGGGGAAGAAGAACAAACCATCAAACATTTCGGGGTTGAATGTAAACGCAGTAAACAGGTTTGGGAAATTTCGTACAGCTTTCTTAAAGATCCAAGAGAAGCAGTACCAAGGAACATAGAAGAAGTTACATTTGCGACAAACTTAAGTGATCAGCAAAATCCGCAAAGAAGAAAGGCAGTGATGTGGATATACATAAATGCAATATACGAAATCTGGCTCTGTTATACACAAGCAAGATGGGGGGATAATCCTATCCCGGAACATATACTACCACACGTAATTAGAAATAGATTGAACAAAGAAATTAAGGTGCTTGAGTATAATAAGGGTAAAAGCAGCCGGGCAAAAGAGTCGTTATTAAAACATTTAGTAACGAAGGACATTAAAAGGTTAACAGAAAAGCCTGATGTGACATAAAATTGTATATTTAATTTGATATATTAATAAAGTACGCCACTGAGCGTCTCCGTAGGGAGTTTTAAAAATCAAAAAAAAATAAAATAAAAAAAATAAAGAGAAGAGAAGCGTATAGTAAAGAACTTTACGCCTGAAAGTTGTTTCAATGCGTGTCTTGTTCCAAGTGAGACGTTTATAAATTGATAACCAGTTGAGCAAGATAACAGTTACATCACGTTCCTGGTTTTAGCGCGACTACGTCGCGCAGCTACCCTAATATATTATTGACAAAATTTATATCTTATCGATATATGGTATACTGAATAACATGTATCGTTTAACATTTTAGACTGATTTTTTAAAAAAAAAACTCATCTTTAAATTCGAATGCCAATTTTTCTTCATTTTAGGCTAGTGCACTTTTTAGTAAACTAAGCACGCATCTATTTCATTACGCTAATAAATGGATGATTTAAAGCACTTTTAACGATATATATTAAAATTTAATCTAATTTACTCATAGTTGAGCTATTTACAGTGTACTATTGTTTAATCTTTACGAAACTTTTAAATTATTTATTCAAAAAATTTAAACCGCAAACATAAACATAAATCAACAACTTACTTTACATGTCATAACAGCAGATAATAATGACCAGATAATAATGACTTAAATATGGTGCACCCAGCAGATAATAATGACTTAAATCTTGGTGCACACATTTTGAAATTATTCTACGATAACATAAATTTATTTAAGCTTTATTTAAAGATTAGCTTCATAAAAAATGTAACCACTAATATGACATCATCTATGAAAGTATATAATTTATTATAGAGATTTTACATCAACAAGTAACAATATAAAAAAACTTATCACATTGCTAATTAAAATTATAAGGAAGGAGTCTCCTAGGTACCTTAATGATTAAAGTATTTTCTAGCATCCTTTTTTCAGTTGAGTCCGAAATTATAAGTGCATTCTTAATATTTTCAATAAGGTTACTAAACACAGTGTCTGCATATTTTACAGTAGAAATTGGAACATGGAAATGTATGTTGTTATTTCCAAGACCTGAGTACTGATCCTTATAAAAATATTGAAATCCTTCTTCGATTTCATAAATTTACTATATTATAAAATTATTACAAAGTTAATACTTAAATGAATTCATATACTTGTGTATAAAAAAAAATATATACATACTCAATAGTTTAATGAGTCAACCAGGACGGCCTCTCAAAGTATAGATCGATAACGCAGCTGCAGCAAAAATAAACAATCGATGCAAAACTGTAAATAGAACTTTTTATCTTGAGGTTATTAGTCATTATAAGTGTTCATTAAGAGGTTAGACGTTTTAAAAATGTTTCGATGATCATTGTTTAGCTCAATATAATTCGTAAATTATTAGCTGCACTATTAATCCGTACTTTGAGAAAGCCGCCCTGGTTGACTCTAATTGAAGGCAGTCCAAAATATAGTAGAGTTTCCAAGCCGTAATGGTAAAACCATAAAGCTTTACATGACTCACGTCATTTTATCTTCAATTATCAAAAAACAGTTATGGATTAACTTCCGGAAATCAATTTTTCCGAATAATACTGAAAATCTATTTTCCTACTGTAGCAGAATATAAATTCATCCATGTCATTTCACAGATAATCAATTCACTACATCATGTTTCTGAAAAGTTTTTTCACCCACAGTTATTTCACCGCAAGTTTTTTTAAAAATTGTATACTAACCTTAATCCTAATTCTAAACTTGACCCTAACGGCAATGACCGGAATTACTTTGTCAGTGAAATAACTTTTGGTGAAATAAACCATCGGTTAACTAAGTTGTCAGTGAAATGAACAGAACTCGAAATTGTCCTGTCAGAAAAGGGATATCGGAGTTACGGTGTCAGAGAAATAACATTTTGAGAAGGTGAGTTTCATGTTTATATGCACTATTGTTTGTGACTTAAGGACAAGTTAAATTATTAAATTTATCTCCAAGTTTGATTGAAAAAATAAATTCTTTGAATGCTATAAAACTTATTTGTTGGCTTGTGATTGTAAAGTTTTCTATAATGTAAGTTTTGCAACCCTTATTAACATACTATGAAATAAAAAAAAAGTAAATTTCTTAGTTTGATCAAGGCAATATACTTCTTTAGATCACTTAGTTTCGTTCCAATGTGTTAACTAAATAAATCTTAATTATTATCATTTAAAAAATTTATATAATTATTTGAATTAATAAATTTGATTTACCTCACAAATTTTAATTAAGTAGTCTGTGTGACATTCTGATATACTATATGCAATTTCTAATTTTGTGTTGTCCGTATGATCCATATGTATGCGAATTGTTACGTAACAGATTGAATAAGATTGTGTTACAATATTACTTAATAAAATTTATAGTTTGAACTTTAAAAAAAATTTCAGATTGACAAACGAATAATTTTTTCATGTTTAAACCTTCAAATGGAACAATTGAAACCGTCAGAAATTAATAAGCTTGCTGATAATTATCAAAGAGGTATTGGAGCAGAGAAGGATGAACGTAAAGCGTTTGAGTTATATCTTAAAGCTGATGAGATGGGGGACGCTAAGGGAACATTTTATGTTGGAAATTGTTACTATTATGGAATTGGAGTCGAAAGAGATTTACAGAAGGCATTTTTTTATTACCAAAAATCAGCAGAGATGGGGGACGCTGATGGAATGTGTAATGTTGGATATTGTTATTATTTTGGAGTCGGAGTTGAAGTAAATAAGAATAAGGCATTCATGTATTATCAAAAAGCAGCCAAAATGGGGGATATATTTGCACTCGGTGAATGTTATGCTAAAGGAATTGGAGTAGAAAAGGACGAAAAGAGAGCATTCGAATATTTTAAAAATTCTGCGGAAATGGGAAATGTTAAAGGAATAACAAAAATTGGATATTGTTATCGAGGAGGAATCGGAGTCGAAAGGAATGAACATAAGGGGATCGAATATTATCAAAAATCTGCTGATATGGGTGATGTTATTGGAACAAACAATGTCGGTTATTGCTATCAAAATGGAATTGGAGTTGAAGAAGATAAATATAAAGCATTCAAATATTATAAAAAATCTGCGGATATGGGGGATGCTATGGCGACGTATAATGTAGGATATTGTTATCATGATGGAATGGGTGTTATAAAGGATGAATGTAAAGCATTAGAATATTATAAAAAATCAGCAGAGATGGGAAGCACTAGGGGAATGTACCGCGTTGGCGAATTTTATCAAAAAGGAATTGCTGTTGAAAAGGATATAGATATTGCTTTTGAATGGTATTTAAAATCAGCTATGACTGAAGAATGTCCCGGTAACGAAAATAAAGAAGAATATTTTCATTGGGTACCATTTGAAACATTTGAAAATATTGAAGAAATAGGTAAAGGAGGCTTTTCTACCGTTTTCAAACCAAAATATTTAAATAGCTATGGAACATATGAAGAGGTTGCAATTAAACTCGTAAAAGGTTCCAATGAAAATAGAGAGCCATTCTTAAAAGAGGTATTATATTAAAATTTATAAATACTATCTTTGTTTTTAAATATTGTTTTTTTTTTAAATATTATTTCGTTTTTTAAATATTGATTTTGTTAAATAAATTAATTTATTCTGTTTTTTAGTTAAAAGCTTGTCATAGTTTGGATCAATATTTAGGAATATCAAGAGATGAAGAAACAAATGATTACATTTTAGTGCTTAGTTATGCAAAATACGGATCATTGAGCAAAAATCTTGTAGATATCTTTAAATTTGAATGGAAACTCAAGTTAAAGATACTCCGTGATATTATAACCAATCTTGATCGTATTCATTCTAAAAAATATTTACATCGAGATCTGCATCCTGGAAATATTCTGTTGAAAGAAAATTATGAAGCATATATTACTGATCTAGGCTTATCGAAACCACTTGATGAAGAGGAACAAGAAGAACGTATTCATGGAGTTTTACCGTATCTTGCACCGGAACTCTTTCAAAAACAACCATATACGCAGGCTTCAGATATTTATTCATTCGGAATAATTATGGTAGAAATGACAACTGGTCAAAGACCTTTTAATGATTATAAATTTGATATCGGTCTTGTAATAAAGATTTGTAATGGACTACGACCAAAATTTGGACCAGGAATTCCTGTTTGTTATATTGAATTAGCCAACCAATGCATGGATTCGGATCCAAAAAAACGTCCAACATCTGTTGAAATAGTTGATGAACTGAATAAATGGTTAAATATTTTTGAAAAAGAAGCCGAAAATAAAATTATATGGAAAAATATTTTTGGAAAAAAAGTCAAAAATAAAATTAAAATGCAATTTTTAGAAAGTAATGAGATTAATAAAAAATTGCCAACAATTAAAGAAAATATAAACAACGTATATACAAGTAAAGCGTATAATATAACAGTAATTAACAAAAGCTTATCAAAACTGAAAATTAGTAAACCTGTGAGTACTGTAGAAGTTCCAAATTTTTAACAAATCAATTAAATATTACTACCGGTATGCATTTATTATGGAAATATGTTTTATTATTTATTATTCTATATATTTGCTAAATTAAGATTTACTATGGGATTATTAATTATTGCAAATAATTTCAATAAAATTCTTTAATAGTAATCTCAAAATATTTTAAAAATGATTGATTCCGTTCAACCAAATTATTCGTATGATCAGAATAATTCTTTTCTTATCTACACAAATTAAGATGCTTAAATAATATATTTTACATGATACCAAAAATATTATAAGATTCAAACTCAATTCACCCCGATAATAATATGCATCAATGTGCGATAAGATGCAATAATATACAATATACAAGAATAAATTTATTAATAAAAAAAGTTTTTAAATCTAATTATCATATATTTCTATCCTATTAAATTTAATTTAAATTAAATTTAATTAATTTATATTTAAATTTTTATTGCTTAAATGATAAATGATTAAATTTACAGATGTAATTCTTGATCTCCTTGTATCTCATGTCGTTCAAGAGGCACCGTAGCATGAGTTCATAAGCTGCATGTTCTTTCTTGAATTATCCGTAACTATTAAGTTTATTAATGAAAAAATGATTTACCATCCATTTTTTTGTTGAGCCCGATGATATTTTCATTGGTGTATTTTACGATAAAACCTAGTTTTGGTAATTTAATAATTCCTTCTTGTTTCCAAATAAAAAATATCGAAATGATTATAGATGCTCCAATGATCAGCTCGCAAGCTTTAATCATAATAATCTGATTGCATAACTTGCCGTAATTAGGGAATTCGCGAAATATAAATTATGATGGATTTCATATAAGATTTAAAAATAACAAAAAGATAGAAGAAAGTGGATTCTCAACTACCTTTAAAGCTATTTTAGTAAAAAAGAACTACACAGTATTATATTGTGACATACTGTGATACCTATAAAACCCAAATTCCAAATTCAAATAGAAATTAAAAAGCATTAATGAAAGAGGTGATTTATTTTTTATGCCAAACTTTATTGAACTAATTTGCGTATTGAAGTTTTAATCGTCATTTAATTTAAATATTATTAAAACTAAGAATTATTGTAAAACTAAGAATTATTGTTAAATTGAATATAGTAATCATTTATTTTTGGAATATCAATAGATGATACCTCCAATGTTATATTCTCGTCTTAAAATATGCAGAAATTTATTCTTTGCATAATAATCTCCAAACGGTTTTAGAATAAAATAGAAACGTAAATTTAAAATTATTACATTGGGTTTAAGTTTCTGATTTTAAATTAAGTTTGTGACGTATTTATTTCAAAATCAATGATTTATCACACCTATTTATTTTTATTTGTAAGCTTATTTACATAATAATGAATTTTTTTTTGAAATCGTAAAATTTTCTTTCTAAATTTTATCAAAAAAATTTTCTAATTATATCTCCGGATAACTCCTCTTTCTTTTGATTTCGAAATTTTGAAACAAAAATAGGACTTTTCGAATTCACATTTATTTTCAAAATAAGTTAACTCTGAAACCGTATTGTATTTCTTTCAAACTTGAATCTGCTCATTCTCAAGGACTTATTCATCGTAATTTACATAGCGGTCATAATTTATAAGACAACCTATAAAGAACATATATCGCTGATTTAGGACTTTCGATATTATCAAGTGCAGCGCAAAAAAAATGAAAATTACGGAGCCATGCCTTATGTAATTCCTAAATTTTCAAAGAAACGTATTTACTCAAGCGTAGATGTTTATTTATTAGGAACATCATGTGAAAAGTAAATAAAATATTGCCATATCTTTTCACCTTTTACCTGACTCGGCACAGATTAGAAAATATCCTAATGGAGGCAGTTTACGCATAACCGACCAGAATTAAATGATAATTAACTAACATGCTGTTAGTATATAATAATCAGTGTTGATATTTTTGTTCCATTGAAAATTTCAGTCAAAAATTTCAAAATTTCCATTGCCAAACTTTAATAATAATATCTGAAATAATAAAATGTCATAATAGGCGGTTTTGTTGCCTGACTTTAATAATTATTAATCAAGTAATCAAGTTGTATTGTGTGATTATAAATTTGGGGTGTTGATAAATTATTAACTTTCATATTTTTGAATAAAACTAATTATGCTTTTTCAATTATTGATTTTGAGTCTCCATTCTGGATCTACATATGTTCCATATCCACCTTACGATATATTATTGATGAAATTTATACCTTATCTATATATCTGATATGGTATACTGAACCACATGTATCGGTAAATACTGATTAACATTTTAGACTAATTTTTTTTTAAAAAGGCTCATCTTTAAATTCGAATGCCAATTTTCTGCATTTAGGCTAGTGTACCTTTAGTAAACTAATCATGCATCTATTTCATCACTCTAATAAATGGATTATTTAAAGCACTTTTAACGATATTTATTAAAATTTAATATAATTTACTCATAGTTGAGCTATTTACTTTGTAATCTTTACGAAACTTTTAAATTATTTAAAAAATTTCAACCGCAAGCATAAACATTAATCATCAACTTACTCTAAATGCCTTAACAGCTGATAATAATTATCTAAATCGTGTTGCACATATTTTGAAATTATTCTACGATAAAAATATATATTTTTTAAGCTTTATTTAAAGATTAGCCTTATAAAAAATGTAACCACCAATATGATATCATCTATGAATGTATAATTATTTATTATAGAGAATTTACATCCACAAGTTACAATATAAAAAAACTTATCACATTGCTAATCAAAACTACAAGGAAGACGTCTTCTCCTATCTACCATAAGATTAAAGTATATTCTAGCGTCCTTTTTTTCAGTTGAGTCTAAATTTTAAGTGCATTCTTAATATTTTCAATAGGTTTAAAACATCGTGTCTGCATATTTTACTGTAGAAACTGGAACATGGAAATGTATGTTGTTATTTCCAAGACCTGAGTACTGAGACTTATAAAAATTTTGTGAAATCCTTCTTCGATTTCATAAATTTATTATAATTATAAAATTATTACAAAGCTACTACTTAAATAAATGCAAATACTTGTATTTAAAAAAAAAATATACACTCAATAATTTAATGAGTCAACCAGGGCGGCCTCTCAAAGTACAAAATAACCAATTGCTGTAAAAAGATCTTTTTAATCTTGAGGTTATTAGTCAGCATAAGTGTTCATTAAGAAGTTATACGATTTAAAATGTTTCGATAATCATTGTTTAATTCAATATAATTGGTAAATTATTAGCTGCACTATTGATCCCGTACTTTGAGAAAGCCGACCAGGTTGACTCTAATTGAAGGCAGTCTATAATATAATAAAGTTTCCAAGCTGCAATGGTAAAACCATAAAGCTTTACATGACTCACGTCGTTTTTATCATCAATCATCAATTTAAAACAGTTATGGAGAAAAGAGATATCGGATTTACAAAGTCAGAGAAATAATATTTCAGGAAGGTGAGTTTCATGTTTATATGCATCATTGTTTGCGACTTGAGTCCAAGCTAAATTATTAAATTTATCTCCAAATTTATTGGAAAAATAAATTCTTGAATGTTATAAAATTATTTGAGGTCTTGTGATTGTAAAGTTTTCTACAGTATAATATAGGTAATCATAATGTAAGTTTTGCAACCCTTATTAACATATTATGAAATAAAAAAGTAAATATCTTAATTTGATCAGTATATTTTGTATACTTCTTTAGATCACTTAGTTTCGTTCCAATGTGTTAACTAAATAAATGTTAATTATTATCACTTAAAAAATTTATTATAATTATCTGAATTAATAAATTTGATTTACCTAAAGTTTTAAACAAGACTTTAATCTAGTAATAACAACTTCATCATCAAAGATCAATGTAACTGACAAATTTTAATTAAGTAGTCTGTGACATTCTGAACTATAAATACTAAGTTAATTATTAGTGCAATTTCTAATTTTGTGTTATCCGTATGATCTGTATGTATGCGAATTGTTACGTAAACAGATTGAATAAGATTATGTTACAATTTTACTTAATAAAATTTATACTTGAACGTTAAATTCTTTTTAAAAAAATTTCAATTTGACAAACGAATGATTTTTCATGCTTAAACCTTCAACATGTACCAACTGACACCGTCAGAAATTAACAAGCTTGCTGACAATTATCAAAGAGGTATTGGTGTAGAGAAGGATGAACGTAAAGCGTTTGAGTTATAACTTAAAGCTGACGAGATTGGAAACGTTAAGGGAATATTTAATGTTGGAAATTGTTATTATTGTTATGGAATTGGAGTTGAAAGGGATTTACAGATGGCATTTTTTTATTACCAAAAATCTGCAGAGATGGGGGACGCTGATGGCATGAGTTATGTTGGAATTTGGTATTATTATGGAGTCTGAGTTGAAACGAATATACGCAAAGCACACATGTATTATCAAAAAGCAGCAAAAATGGGAGTTATATTTGCACTCCCTATGAAAACTCGATACACGGGAATGCATGTAAAAATACGAAATTGTATGCGGGTAAGCACGGGTTTCATAATCACTGCACGGAAACTGCACGGAAACTTATCATCCAAAAAATTTAATACACGTTATCACACGAAATATTGAAATCCGTGCACTATCGTGCATAGTATTATATCCATATATTGACGTGTATTAATCTTAATTATCACATAATTTCCGTGCACTAACGTGCACAATCGTTAAGATTCTTAACGATCATAATTTTCGTGCACTGACATGCATAATCGTTAAGATTCTTAACGATCATAATCATAATTTTCGTGCTTTGACGTTCACAATCGTTAAGATTCTTAACGAAAGTTTCAGTTCACTGACGTAACGATCATCACAATCGTTAAGGTTCTTAACGATCATTTCTGTACAAAATGTATGATCATCACAATCGTTAAGACTCCTTAACGATCATAATTTCAGTGCATTAATATCGTGATCGTCACAATCGTTAAGTTTCTTAACGATCATAATTTTTGTGCATGATATCACAATTGTCACAATTGTTAAGATCCTTAACGATCATAATTTCATGTACTAACATGATATCATTAAGATCCTTAACGATCATAATTCCGTGCATTAACGTGATGATCGTTAAGATTCTTGATGATTATAAATTCCGTGCATTGACGCGCACAAAAACATTTATTTTGTTGTTTTTTTTTTTTGTTTTTTTTTTTGCACTTATCAATAATAATTTCCGTGCATTGACGCGCACAAATTACATTTGATTTGTAAGCAAATAAATATTGCTTTATTTTTCTTTTGATTACTCTTATCATTTTTATCATCTTATATTTTTTTATAATTTTTTTTTTTTACAACTCATTAATTTTTATATAATTTTTTTTTAGTTATTGTCATTGTTTAAACCATCCTTTAGAGTTATTGTCTTGGAAGCTACTCATTTGGAATCACTATCATTTTTGTGTATGTTTTTCATCATTTTTGGTGGTATCGCAGCTTTATTTTTTTTTACTATTATTTTTTTCTTTTATTTTTTATCTCTCTGTATATTATTGCATTTTAGCCTCTCCCTTGAGTTACTGCCATTGGAGTTGCCACAATCGGAGTTGTCCCTATTGGAGTTATTTCTAGAGTAGTCATTTCGATTTTTTTTTTAAACCTTTCATTTTGGTACTATTACTTTGTTTTTTTTTTCGATATTATTAGTTGCTGGGTTATTTTTAAAGTCGGTAATTTTAGTAATTAGAAGTATTTTCTTATTCGCATGTAAATTATTAAATTAAACTATTTGTATTATAAAATTTAATTAATAAAATAATTAAATAATTAAGTTATTTAATAAAATACAAAATTTAGTCAATAAAACTTATAAAATTTAGTTAATAAAATAATAAAATTTAGTTAATAAAATAATGCATATACGATATATGTTATTATGTATATATGTATGGACATATGCTATTATATGTTACCTGCACGTAAATATGCACGAGACAATGCACGAGAAAACACATAAAATTGCACGTAAGTACGTGCAGCGTTGCACGGAATCCGCGCCCTTTTACGTGCTATGAATTTGCTTTCCCGTGCATTGTCCCGTGTATATTTACGTGCAGGTATGTGTGGTCACGTATTCAAACTTTTCCGTGTATTTCAGTATTATTCCGTGCTGTAATTTCTCATAGGGACTCAGTGTATGTTATGAAAAAGGAATTGGATTAGAAAGGACGCAAAGAAAGCATTCGAATATTTTCTAAATTCTGTGGAGATGGGAAATGTTAAAGGGATAAAAAAAATTGGATATTGTTATATAGAAGGAATCGGAGTCGAAGAGAATGAACATAAGTCGATCGAATATTTGCTGATATGGGTGGTGTTTGTGGAACAATGAATCTCGGTTATTTCTATTATGATGGAATTGGAGTCAAAGATTAAATATAAAGCATTCGAATATTATAAAAAATCTGCGGATATGGGATATAATATGGCGATGTATGGCGTAGATTTCATTATCATTATGGAAAGGTTGTTATAAAGGATGAATGTAAAGCATTCGAATATTATAAAAAATCAGTAGAGATGGGATACGCTGATGGAATGTACCGTGTTGGCGAATTTTATCAAAAAGGGATTATTGTTGAAAAGGATATAGATATTGCTTTTGAATGGTATTTAAAATCTGATATTACGGAATAATCTTCTGATAACGGAAAAGATGAATATTTTCATTGGATACCATTTGAAAAATTTGAAAATATTGAAGAGATAGGTAAAGGAGGCTTTTCTACCGCTTTTAAACCAAAATATTTAAATAACTATGGATCATATGAAGAAATGGCAATTATACTTGTAAAAAATAATATACAAAATACAAGAATAAATTTATTAATAAAAAAGTTTTTAAATTTAATTATCATATATTTCTATCCTATTCAATTTAATTAAATTATATTTTAAATTTAATTAATTTATATTTAAATTTTTTTTATAAATGATTAAATTTACAGATGTAATTTTTGATCTAGTTGTATCTCATGAAATTCAAGAGGCACCGTAGCATGGCTTCATAAGCTGCATGTTCTTTTTTGAATTATTCGTAACTATTAAGTTTATTAATGAAAAAAACGAAAAAATGATACCATCCATTTTTTGAGCCCGATGTTATTTTCATTCATATATTTTACTATAAAACCTAGATTTTGTAATTTAATAATACTGTATAATTCCTTCTTGTTACCAAATAAAAATTTCGGAAATGATTATAGATGCTCCTATGATCAGCTCGCAAACTTTAATTATGATAATCTGATTGAATAATAACTTGCCGCAATTAGGGAATTCGCGAAATATAAATTATCATTGATTTCATATAAAGATTTAAAAATAACAAAATGATAGAAGAAAGTGGATTCTCAATGCCATTAAAGCTATTTTAGTAAAAAAAAACAAAAGAACTACACATTGTTATACTGTTATACCTATAGAAATTAAAAAGAATTAATGAAAGAGGTGATTATTTTTTTGAAACTAATTTGCGTATTGAGATATAATTTAAATATTAAAACTAAGAATTATTGTTAAATTGAATATAATAATAATTTATTTTTGGAATATCAAGACATCAAACCCCAATGCTATCTATATTCGCGTCTTAAAATAGGCAGAAATTTATTCTTTGCGCAATAATCTCCAAACTGTTTTAAGAAAAAATAGAAAAGTATATTGAAAATATTACATTGGGGTTTCAGACTAAGGTTTAAGTTTCGTATTTATTTCAAAATTAATGATTTATAACACCTATTTATTTTTATTTTAAGCTTAATTATATAATAATGAATTCTTTTGCAATGCACATTTTTTTTTGAAATTCTATCAAAAAAATTTCTTACTAAATCTCCGGATAACTCCTATTTCTTTTCTGATTTCGAAATTTCGAAACAGAAATAGGGCTTTTCGAACTCCCATTTATTTTCAAAATAAGTTAACTCTGACACACCCTATTGTATTTCTTTCAAACTGTATTTGCTCATTCTCAAGAACTTACTGTATTCATCGTAATTTGCATAACGATCATAATTTATAAGATAACCTATAAAGAACATAATTCACTGATTTAGGACTTTGATTCTATCAAGTATACGCAAAAAAATGAAAATTACGGAGTCATACCTAATGTAATTCCTAAATTTTTAAAGAAACTATTGTGAATATTATTTATTAGGATCATCATGTGAAAATAAATAAAATATTAGATTTTTTCACCTTTTACCTGACTTGGCACAGATAGGAAATATCCTAATGGAGGCAGGTTACGGCATTATCGACTAGAATTAAATGATAATTAACTAACATGCTGTTAGTATATAATAATTTTTGTGTTCCATTGGGAAAATTCAATCAAAAATTTAAATTTTCCATTGCCATCTTTAATAATTGGCCGGAGCGTAGCGACGGTCAATTAGTGTCTATGCAAAGTGATACAAAAATTACTTTCCTGATGTGCTTCAATTGTAAAAATCTTGACAAATTTTACTTTTTTGATATACTTGCATATATATGATGTAAATCTTATCAGAAATGGTATTTGGAAATTTTTTGTCTGTCCGCACGCGTGTCTATATTTATGCTTTAATGTTACCAACATATGCATATTAACGCGTCTGTGTAATATGATGAACATCATATGATGGGTTCCGGACATATAATGCTACTATTAGGGATTGGAACCGCCTAAAATTTTTCTTAATCGTTTAATCGTTTAACCGTTTAATTTGGCCGGCATTAAAATAATTCCGGCCCACGACCAAAATAATTCTGCCCGGAACTATTGAGCAATTTTTAAACGGTTAAACGGTTCCAATCCCTAGATACTATATGCAGTACAATATAGTATTTAAATATTTTGGCTCCGGCCCTACAATGCTACGCATTAGCCTAGTAATATGTGAAATATGGTGGTACGCTGCTAGGCTAGATTACTATGGATAACCCGAGTTCACATACAATTAGGCGTCGTAAGAACAGATCACTGAAAGCGCTTGAAACGGTGAATTGAGGAATAAAACATCATAATATAGCGGCTTTGTTGTCTGATTTTAATAATTAGAAATTTAGCAATCAAGCTGTATTGTTTAATAATAAATTTGAGTGGAGCTAATAAATTATTTACTAACATCTTTCTAAATAAAACTAGTTATGTTTTTTCAATTTCTGATTTTTCTGAATCTACATATTTTCTGTATCCACCTACAATAATAATTGATGAACTTACACCTAATTGTTATATGGTATGCTAAACCACATGTCTTGGTAAATACAGTTTAACATTTTTGACCGATTTTTTTTTTAAAAAAACTCATCTCTAAATTCGAATGCCAATTTCTGCATCTCGGTTAGCGCATCCTGGATAAACTAATTACGTTTCTATTTCACTACTCTAATAAATGGATGATTTAATCACTTTTAACGATATATATTAAAATCTAATCTAATTTACTCATAGCAGAGTTATTTATTAAAAAATTTCAACCGCAAGCATAAACATTAATCAACAACTTACTTTACAAGTCTTGACAGCAGAGCAGATTATAATTACCTAAATCGTGGTGCACATACTTTGAAATTATTCTACGGCAACGAATATAAATTTTTTAAGCTTTATTCAAAGATTATCCTTGTAAATAATGTAACCACAATATGATATCATCTATGAAAGTATAATTATTAATTATAAAGAATTTACATCCACAAGTAACAATATAATTATTTCCAAGACCTGAGTACTGATCCTTATTAAATATTAAATCCTTCTCCCGATTTCATAAATTTACTATTACAAAATTATTACCGAAACCGGGGAACCGGACGTTGTCCTTGGGGACAAGGTCTACCAAAATTAATACTTAAATAAATTCATATACTTTATATAAAAAAAATACTCAATAATTTAATGAGTTAACCAGGCGGTCTTCCAAAGTACAGATCGATAGTGTAGCCGCAACAAAAATAACTAATCGATGAAAAGCTGTAAATAGATCTTTTTTATTTGAGGTTATTAGTCAGTATAAGTGTTCATTAAGAGGTTAGACGTTTTAAAATGTTTCGATGATCATTGTTTAGCTTAATATAATTGGTAATTCCGAAATATCGATTTACCTATGCCATAGTACTGAAGACCTATTTTCCTAACAGAATATAAATGGATTCATGTTATTTAACAGATAATCAATTCATCACATCTTGTTTCACTGAAAAGTTTTTTCATCCACAGTTATTTCACAGCAAATTTTTTAAAAATTGTACTAACTGCTATCATTAAACATAATTCTAAACTTGACCCTAACGGCAATGACCGGAATTATTTTATTTTGTCAGTAAAATAACTTTTGGTGAAATAAACCATCGGTTAATTAAATTGTCAGTGAAATGAACAGAACCCGAAATTATCCTGTCAGAAAAGGGATATCGGAGTTACAGAGTCAGAAAAATAACATTTCGAGAAGGTGAGTTTCATGTTTATATGCATAATTGTTTGCGACTTAAATTATTAAATTTATTTCCAAGTTTGATTGGAAAATTTTTTTTTGAATGCTATAAAATTATTTGTGGACTTGTGCTGTAAATTATTTGTGGGCTTGTGCTGTAAAGTTTTCTATTATATAGGTAATCATGATGTAAGTTTTGCAACTCTTATTAACATACAATGAAATAAAAGAGTAAATATCTTAGTTTGGTCAGTATATTTTAGCAGTATACTTCTTTAGATCACTTAGTTTCGTTCAAATGCTTTAAATAAATAACTGTTAATTATTATCACTTATAATTATCTGAATGAATGTGTTCCATTTTTTGCAAACTATTAAATCTGATTACATTTATACTGAGCATACTATAAAATATTTTTATATTCACATTCAAATGCTCATGAATACAATTTTTAAATACAATTTTATTTTATTTTATTTTATTTTTTTTTTTACAAATGACCTCTTTGGTCCTATAATTTTTATTAATTACGTATTATATTAATACAATATAATTTTTATAATACAAACTAACTATATTATTCCTTAGGACTATATCCTCAAGGTCAGCTTGACACAAACTTAACTATCCATTTTGTTAATTAGGATTTATGCTATCCATTATGTATCCCTTGCATCACTCACATTTCTAACCAAGATCGTTCCATGCAATGCTAATCCTAAACTTTTTTGTATTCCAGATATTATAGCAATACAGACGTCTAACTAATCGTCTCAAGGTTCAAAAATAATTTTCATTCTTTCTATTGACACATCTTATTAAACATAATTTTAATATTGGATGCGAATCAGCCAACATTATTTTATTACATAACGTAAAAGTATATCAACATTTTGAAAATTTTCAAAAATATTTATTGCAAAATTTAAATCTGTAGTTTTTACAAGGTTATAAAATTAGGCCAGAACAATTTACTGTTCAACACTGCATTCAGCACCCGGAGGCTGATTCAAGAAACTCATTTTTAAATTGAATGTTACCGTATACTATTCACAAATCTAGCGATTTCATTGATGGAGAAGGGTACTTTATTTGGTAAGAAATTATTCGAGGGGGATACTTTATGCAGTGCTATACTGTAATTTGGTTGTTTACGTAACCACACTCACCCACTTAGTAAAAACGAATTTTAGATAGCAAAATCTAATTTGAGCCAGAGAGTATAATGCAAAAATTAGGAAATAGTAATTGTGCAAGTGTTCAAAAAATCCAGAAAATGAACCAACATAAATATGAATTAGGTTGGAAAATCTACCCTGTGTTCATTGATTTCTATCATCTTGAAATGAACCGATATTTATCATTGATTTAATGCCGGTCAAATTTAACTCCATGATTTAATTCTGTAAATTACCAAGGCTTAGATAACATCAATTTTCTAGATAACTTAACTTGGTAAGTTGCTACATACAGTCTTGATACTTTACTAAACCTTAACTGTTAAGTCGAACATCTAACCTAACTATCCAATCTTATTTTGCCTTCGAATTTTATGTTAAGCAGATTTACAAATCTTTATTTTTTATACACTAAATGAAATAAATATTTTTCGATTAAAAAATTAAGTACTATTGTAAAAATGTAATTAATTTTTTTGGTATACATCATCAGAAATTCGTAACAAATGTGATATCTCTCGTATGCTGATGAGTTTGCTGCTGTACATTTGATCCGGATGTTTTGTTGATTCAATATTAAGCTTAATTTCATCAGCTTTTAAAAATTGATTTTTTTGATTTTATTAGCATGATACTGACTTATTTCGTCAAGCCAATGACCAACTTTGTTAACAATAACAGTTGCCGTAGGTCGATTATTCGGATCCTTGTCCATGCATCTCTTTGCCAATTGGACGTAACAATTAGGTATCCCTTTAACAAATTTTGGCCGACTTCCTTTACAAATTTTTATTGAAAGCTTCAAATCAAAAGGTACACCATCGAATGCACTTCTTCCAGTTGCTATCTCTGTCATAACGACTCCAAGGCTATAAATATCAGCTGCTTGTGTGAACGATGATGACTGTTGAAGAATTTCAGGTGCTACATATGGCAAAACGCCTGTGATATTTTCTTCTTTAGATGGCATAGAAAGCCCAAGATCCGTAATGTATGCACTATGTAAATGATCTTGCAAAATATTTCCTGAATGTAAATCGCGATGAACCAATTCTTGAGAGTGGATTGATTCAAGGTCCGAAGCAATGCAATACAACAAATTTAATTTATCTCTCCATTTCATTTCTGCTACTGACTGAAGGTTTTGACGCAATGAACCGTTTCTCGCAAATTCCAAAACAATTATATAATCTTTAGAAATGTCATCTCTTGATATACCATAACATCTTAAAAATGATGGATTTTCGTATCCTATATCACAATATCTTGTCAACTATTAACAGTTAATTTTTTTTAAATGAAAACAAACGTTAACTTACTTTACAAACAAATTATTGAGTAAATTATATTACCTCATCTACAAATTCTTGATTACATTGATCGGCAAATTCTTGATTGCAATGATCGGCAAATTCTTGATTACATTGATTTGAACCATGTATCAATTTAAGTGCAAATGTTATCCAAATATTTGTATGTTCATCGAACCAATTCGCACGGTACACTGTCGCAAATCCGCCAATTCCTATCTTTTCTATGTCTTTAAATTCATTATAAGGATACCATAATAGTTGATATTTTTCATTATTTAATACATTTTTCAGATTTTCATCAATATTATCATCCATTGATTTAGTGATTCTTTTAACACCTATTTCTTGTCGATACCAATGATTGGCTCGTTGTATGTCTCTTGGTACACCTATTCCATTTCGGTAACAGTTACCAACTTGCATAATTCCTCTAGCATGACCCATTTTTACAGATTTTTTAAAATATTCAAAAGCTTTTTTTTCATCTTTTATAGCTCCAATTCCGTAGAGATAACAACATCTTTTTTAGCTCCAATTCCGTAGAGATAACAACATCCAACATTATATGTAGTGCTCCGAACGGGTCGGTTCTGGTCGGGTTATAGCCAACCCGAACCCGACCCGAAATTTCGGGTCGGGTCGGGTTGAAAACTTTCGGGTTAGCACTTCAACCCGACCCGACCCTGACCCGACCCGACCCGACTCGAACCCGACCCGAATTTTTAAGCCCAACATGCTAAAGTTTTAAAAA
The DNA here is from genome assembly GCA_003550325.1 of Gigaspora rosea. Lineage (NCBI taxonomy): Eukaryota > Fungi > Glomeromycota > Glomeromycetes > Diversisporales > Gigasporaceae > Gigaspora > Gigaspora rosea. The sequence goes on along the minus strand of QKWP01000025.1, from coordinate 538,390 downwards.
AAAATAAAATTTTGGCCTTAGATGTAAATAAAAAA
>QKWP01000025.1:511910-538091 GCA_003550325.1 Gigaspora rosea | reverse complement strand
AAAAAAAAAAAAAAAATTGCGTGACCTTTGATGTAAAAAAAAAATTATTATTCATCGCTCACCCCTGATCGACCAATTATTTTGTTTGTTTTGATTATACATTAAACAAAACAAATAACGGCCGGACTGAGATTAGGATTAGCGTTTGGTAGATGCAATAACTAGAGACCCTCACTCTCTAACCCAAAATTTCGCAAGGAATTTTTTTTGTTAAAAAAAAGTGTAGTTTCATAGTCAAAATTTTAAGTTAGAAGCGATTGTTTAAAAAAACCTTGTTTCGTTTTGATTTCGCATTACACCTGATCCTGCATCCCGATTGGTTAATGATAACCGCTATTCTAAAGAAAAAAAGACTAATCTATATAAAAATTCAGGACCGGTCGGGTCGGGTCGGGTTAATTCCCAACCCGAACCCGACCCGAAACTTTCGGGTCAAAATTTTCTAACCCGAACCCGACCCGACCCGAAATTTCGGATCGGGTGAAGTGGCCAGGTTGTCACCCCCCAAGAGGCAGGTCGACGGTTCAAATCCCACTGGCGACGATAACGAAAATTAGGCCTGTGTTACGGCAACTGTGGCTCAACATCAGTTGGGTGAAAAACCTGTAACCTTGGTTCCACCATCTTGAATGGAAGCTCTCGGGCGCAATAAGTATTTGTTACACTGAAAAATTCAAGAAACCAGAAAAACAGAAACCCGTTTGGGAAGACCTGAGTAAGAAGGTAGATTAGGATATCTGACGGTGCTACCATAAATAAGGTCGGTGCTGGGATCCGAATGAACCTTACAAGGGCAAGGGACGTACCTCGTGATTCAAATATCGGACCGCATGGTACCAAAAATCCAGGGGAATAAACCGACGAAATGGGACGAAGTTGCTCGACCGGTACTGGATGCCTGCGGGGTAAATTAGCCCTATGGATGTTTGTGTAAGTTAATTAGTGGATTCGTATATTTAGATCAAAGGGTTTTGAATAGCAATACCCGTAGCGGGTTGCAGGTATAGCAGCTAGTGTAGAACCTGCGGGCGGACTACTTAAATTAGGCACCAAAAGTGCACATATGGCTAGTTGTACCCTTGTCTTTGTACACAGCTATTAATTAATAAAGTGGCCAATAAGCCGAGCAAGGTTACAGTCTAAAAAAAAAATAAAAAAAAATAAAAAAAATAAAAAAAAATATATAAGTGAAACCCAATGGCATGTTTTCTTTTGATAGTACACATATCTGGATTATATATTATATCCAGATTATATCTTGTATCCAGATTATATGTGGTATCCGGATTGTATATTGTATCCGGTTATATATTATATCCAGATTGTATTATATCCGGATATAGTTGGTTCAAAAAATTGAATCTGGATTTGTTTAAAAACCAGATTAATCTGGATATAAGGGCCCTCAAAAGTAGAAACCAGACAATTTGACAATTTTTTGAAAATTAACCTGTTTGATTGATTAGGTGTAAAATTTAAAGACCAAACTTTTTTACTTAATAATGAAAGTCTAATCACTTAATAAATTTTTGGGATACAACGGTTAAAAGCTTTTGACGCTATAATCTAAAAATAGATTTACTGAGATTTTAGAAGCAATCTACAGGTCTACAGATGTAATAAACCTGTTTAAACAGGTTTGTTAATCATGAATATGCTATTTTTAGATTGTTTTGATCTTGTGTAACAAAATAGTTTTTGCCGATTTTCTCAAAACCCGTGATCTGCCAAATTGTCTGGTTTCTACTTTTGAGGGCCCATATATTTAAATCTGGATTCATCTACTACTTCTAAGCTGGACATTTTTACTTAATGAATAGATATGATTTCATTAGTAAAATTTTTTATGTTCTTGAAGCAAAATTGATCAATTCTGATCCAGTCAGCCATATTCCGATGCACTCTGACGTATTCAGACCCAGAATTTTGGGAACCCTCCTTTATGAGTTGGTGAATAACCTAGTTGCACACAGGTTCATATTCTATACCGAAGGCACGTGTGTGTTAGGGCGATAAATAGAATAAGTAATCAAAACTATGTAATCACTATATAATTTTGCTATGATCAAAATTTTTAATCGCAAAATTAAAAATGATTAAAGAAAAGTACAAAATTCTAAAAGTTTTCTCTAAATATTGCGCTTCTTTTTTAATTTCTTTTGAGTGAAATCTCTTCAAAAGAATTATCTCTAAATAGTTACACTCAATTTTTGCAAAAGTTTTAGTAAATTTTTTTGGTTGTACTTATTGTATGAATTTATTTTTTAATAAATTATATATTCTATTAGTTGGATACCTAAAATTTATATATTAGCATAAAATATTCGAACGTAACTTTGTTTTTTGACAGTTGTTTAGATATTTTGTAAAATTTCCAAGCAATTTGTTGTCTTTTTGTGAGTTGAATCATTTTGAAATTTTTAATAAATATATTAAAAATTTTAATTGATATATCAATATGTATCAATAGTAATAATGATTGTTTTCTTTTGTGTAATATGAAAACCTGTAATCTATTAAATTCATAGTTAACTTACATAGTTTTGATTACTTAGTCCATTTATCACCCTAACATGTGTGTGACTGGGTTTTAAATAATATGTGCCATTTATATGATAGCCCAATTATTTTCATGTTCAGTACGTACAATAAAGTACATACGTATAATACATATAGTATTTTATAGTGTAATAAAATAAAAAAATAGGTTTAAGCACGTTGTTATCCTATATCCACTTCTTCAAAGATATTAGGTAACTAGAGCGATCTTAGACAGTGAACACTTTGTGTAACCTCACTTTGTTACTGTGATATATCTAAGTCGGAAGGCGTTTTTTAATAAAACTTAACAAAGAAGATTTAAGGCAATTTGCAATTACGAAAGAGGCTACAATTAGAAGTATATGAGGATACTAATAATTGTTTAATTTGTGTAGTTAATAGTTGTTTTTATTATTGAAAGAGTATGAAGACTCGATGTTGAACTTGGGGTCCACATCGGCCGCTTTTATACATTTTTGTTTTTCACAAATGTAACGGACTATATCTATTACATGTGCAATAAATGCTATATCTATTACTAATAAAATATATAGTATAAATGATATAAATGTAATATATGAAATAAATGATATATGTGTTATAAATAAAATATAGAGTATATATGCTATAAATATGACATGTTTTATAAATGCCATATATGCGTTTTGGCGCGCAGTAGATCGCCTAGCCAATCAAATTGTAGATCTGATACTTGATCATCTATTGGTTCCGATCTTGGTAACCAATGGTCGTACAGGGATGATCTATAGCTCATTCGAACCGTCTCATTGAGCTGAGTCGAATGGTGGTTGTTTCATCGAATTCTAATCACTGGATCGAGAGTTATGCCCGTTTTTGTGTAATTTTTATAGGTCAACAACGTAACTAAAAATTATTTTCAAGAGGTCCGGTGTTACTATCCGGTTGGTAGATATCAGACCCGCCGGTTAAAGCTATTGGGTTAGTAAACAAAGCGAACATCACATGAGAACATTAGATAGGATCAATATATTGATCTTTATTCATAAAATGAGAACAAAGTCTAAAATACATGCAAGGCAGATACATTGGCCTTTTATAAATATTGACTATCTAGAATTCCCTCCTTCCCAAGACATTTATCGGGTTAGCTTTCTTCTGATATTACTAATCATTAATTCCCTTAACACCAATTAAACTTTCCTTTCACGTCTCTACCCAACTCAAGTCTTACAGCTGAAGTATAACCATTTAACATTCTCATAGTATCACTCCTTCAGGCTAGAAGATTTGCAATAATATATGAAAGCCTGATATTAACATGAGCAATTAGAAGGATGCATAGACTATACTTCTTAATTGGGCGTGGGATACTTAATATTATCATCAGGCGTGTTTGAGATATTGGGGATCTAGAATACATATTAATACAACTGCTATATAAGGCAATAATGTTGGTTAGGTATGGATTTACTTATATGTGCCAGTAATACAACACAAAAAAGGAAATTTAATTTTGTAAATAAACAAAGTGTGTAAAAACACAATGTTAGGGTTAGAGTTAGGGTTAGGAAGGTATAGCCATATATAGTTGCCCATTATATGTAAAATTTTATCTCTGACATTTTTAATTAGTGCACAAAGGTCAGTTTAAACCTAGTTTTGGTGTATTTTCATTTTTTTCTTCTTTTGCACGTGTTCAGAATTCATGTCGGGCCGATCCGGAATGATCAAAATTCAAACTCACTGATTGGTAGTTGCCTTTTTAGGAGTTTGTATTATTAGCACAAATAAGTAAAGCCGAGTAGATATGGGTATCATAGTTTAGGAAGGGATAAACAATTATCATCATAAGACAGTTTAAAGGTTATGAATGATCGATCGGATCGTGATAGTGCAGGGATAAAATAACAGGAGTGATGATCATAAGGGAGATTCGGGCACATAAAAATTTTTAATAGTATAACACCGGAATCGATATTTATATAATATATAATTATACATATGTTAAGAAAAAACCCTTAATATTATTAAGAAAAAAATCTCAACAACATATAAATATATATAACTAAATACAAATAAAATAATTTAAATATTTATATATATCTAACGTCTAACCAGAGGACTACTGAATTTTGCGGAGCCATGCAAGCTGGGCATATGGTAATCGCTGTAGAAGATAATACACCAAATATCTCAGATCCCATTTCATCATCCCCCTCTGAGATATTAATTTCTAATCTTAACAACAATCTGATACTGACTTATCCTGATGATGAACTACTACCAGACGATATTAACGATACTAGCACTAATCTAAATACAATTCCTTTACTAGAAGAAACTTCTACAAACCTATACTCAGATACCACAAGCATGTTATAACAAATTTCTTTATTACTACAGATTACAAACCCTCTCTTCACTACAAACTATAGGCTTATTTTTAGAATATATACAAGAAAACTACCCAATGTACTACAGCAAACAATATATTAGGATCTCTATAAAACCTCATCCATGAATTAGTTATTACTTTATGGAGGCACATATTTACCTACCATATGAAGATTTCCAGCCAGGTCACTTCTTCTCACCCTTTGAGGACCTGCATGTATTTCGCAATCTTGAACTAAAATCACATACTAGTTTTTAACTCATATCCTGGCAATAATAACAATTTCCATTTACCAGCTTCTATTGATGACTTCTTTGATCCTACACTTTCTCTTACTTCACTACCTCATAATAGTCTACCAACTACAAATAACAACCCTTTAATATCTTCAAACTCTCAATCTACTCGTGACTTACATATTAACATCGCTACCCCAATATTAAAGGTTTTAACTCAGCTTCTAAGAGACAAATATAGCAAGATTATTGCATCAATTACAATATTTCTATTGCTTGTATTACAGAAACCAAAATTTCACACAAAACCAAACTCTCATTTTGTAACAACAATTTATATACATATTATTGGGCTAATGCTAATAGTTCAATAGAAGGTGCTGCTATTATGATTCGTAACTATCTCAAACCTCATGTTCATAGCTGTTATACACACCCAGGAGGTGCAATTGCACTTGACCTTTTCTTTGAAAGCAATATCAAGTTATAAGTTATTTCTGTTTATTTATCTTCAACTGATACTATCAAAAGAAATAATACTCAGAACACTGTTATTAACTGGATTTTACAAGCTCGACAACTAAATATTCATCCTATTATTCTTGGGGACTTTAATACACAAGACAATACTATAAGCTCTTCTTCTTCCAAATACAAACTTATCAACTTTCTACATCATACAAACATGTTTGATATAGGTGCCCATTTTAACAATACACATTATACTTGGTCAAACAATCTGGCTCATAGTAGAATTGACTATATATGGACAGATTCATTTAATATACAATTTATTCTTTCATATGATCTTGATAATAGTCAAACTAGCACTCTTAGTGATCATTCTATTCTTTTTTCTTCCTGGACATTTCCTAATGCTTATAGCAAACCCCCTCGTATGCATACTGGTGTTAGTCGAAGAATATTTAACTACAAATCTATGTCAACAGACCAGTGGACAGAATTTTCAGAGTGTATTACACAGCTATTTTTGCAGCACAATATACCCCTTTCGGTAAATACTCATGAAAATATTGATACTACTTGGCACAAAATTCAACACTCTATCCTACAAGCAGCAATCCAATTAATTCCAAACAAAATATCTCGCAAACGCAGCTATAACCATAAATATACACCACACTGTACTGCTCTTTATACTGGACTCAAAAAACTTGGCCAACTTATTAAAAAGATTAAAAATAACCCAAATTCTTATCTTCCACATATTAACTCACATATTCTTTCTATTAATTCCTACACTAAAGCCAATCTGGACCCTCTTTTATCACTCGATACTGCTAGTACTCAATTCTGGCTTCAACATGCCTATGAAGTCTGGAAACAAGTCTATCACGCATACCAGTTAGAATACTCTCTTCTTCTTCGACAACAAATTAATCATGCCTCTGAAAAACGTTGTGAAACCCTAACTTCCAAACCTAAACAAGCTATTAATAGCATTCTTGATCGGTACCAACCCCCTATACACTTCTTGAATATTAAACTTAATAACCAACTTGTCACAGAACCTAGCTTAATCAAACAGCATATCAAATCACATTACCATAATTGGACTGCTCACAGACCTATTAACCAATTTCTCTTTGACAATTTCTGGCATCAACATTATCAGCCTCTTTCTCATATCAATTCTGCCTGGTATACCTCTCTTACTGTCCCTATTACAGAAGAAGAAGTTCTTCAAACAATCTCCAAACTTCCAAATGGCAAAGCCTGTGGTCCTACAGGAATTAGCTATGAAATGATCAAACACCTCGGTTCTCATGGTATTACTACACTTACTGCTTTGTTTAACCGATGCCTTTCTGAAAACCGTATTCCTAAACTTTGGAAACATGGAAGAATTTTTCCTATTCCAAAAAATAACACTTTTGAGGGTAATCTAAATCTCACAAGACCTATTAGCCTTATTGAACACATCCGGAAACTTTATACAAAAATTCTTACTAATAGACTGAACCAAGTTTTTTCAAAACATACTATACTATCTCCTTATAACTACGTTGCACTTCCAAACAATAGTACTTCTATTCCCATTCACATTCTAAACAATCTAATTGAAGATGCAAATTGTAACCACAAAGAAATTTGGCTATTGTCTCAGGATATGAGCAAGGCTTATGATTCTGTCAACTTTACACTTTTTAAACATTCTCTCACTCGCCTTAATTTACCATCTAGTATAATTAACATCCTTCTGGATTTACTAACTGACAGACAAAATCAAGTCATTACTAATCTTGGCCTTACTGCACCTTATCAGATCCAGAATGGCATAGATCAGGGTGAAACTATTACTCCTCTCCTTTGGAGAATTTACTATGATCCCTTAATTACTCATATCCATACAAATACACCCAGTTACTCAATTGGCACATCTTGGATAACTAATCTCAAATACCAAACATTTGACAAAATCCAAACAAAATGCTCTGTTCTGGCCTATATAGATGATACTTTGTGGATTGCCTCTTCACAAACTGAACTTGCTAGAATGATCTCTATTGCAGAATCTTTCTATACTATGGCTAATATTCAAGTTAATCCATCTAAATCCATTCTATCAACTAATTTGAAAGTAAATAACTATACTCCTATTATTTTTAATAACCATGCCCTTCCACTATGGCCATCATATCAACCTTTCAAATTTCTTGGATGCTGGTTTACACTTGACAACAAACAATCAAAGCAAACATGTCTATTAATAACAGAATCTTCCCAGCTTATCAATATTGCCAGAACTAAAAAAATTACTGATACACAAGCATGATATATTATTAACACTGTTATAATCCCTACTATGGAATATCGTATACAAAATATTGTTATTAACAGATCAGCTTGTAACAAGATCCTTTCACACCATATAGGTCTAGTCAAGCACAAGGCCAAACTAAGCCACACTATTCCAACTAGTACACTTTTCCATCCTCAACTTTATAATATTAAAAATATTTGGGATATACAGCCCCAATACCATATCTCTAACTTTATTAAATGCCTAAATGACAACAACCTACTCGGTATCACAACTCACATTCGAATCCAGCAAATCCAAAATAACCTTTGGTCATCTACTAGCATCTTTTTATATTCTAATCCTACTATAGATGGTCCTAACCGCTATACAACTAATTTTAAAATTATTCAACTTTTTAAACATCTGGGATGGAATATTAACACTAATTCTAACTTTAATATTCCATTTACTATCAAAGAGGGATCAATTTCTCTTGAATCTATACTATCTTCATATTCTAAATATCCTACTTTCAAAAAACAAATTAGACATCATCATCTTCTATTTCTTGATCAACTTACCTCCTTTGACAATTCCTGTTTGCTTGATTGGAAACATATCTCACCTAGACTTAACAAAATTCCAAAAGGCAAAATTCACTTGTGGTTTACCTTTTTGAAGGACCAAACAACAAGTCATACATATGAACGTACTATTTATTCACACTTCAACTTACCGCAAACCAACTATTATAGCTATACTACTGGACACTTCTCTAAATACACCAAACCTTGGCTTATTACTTTATTTGATAATCAAATAGTTATTGGCAAAGCACGTAGCCTATCCAGTTCTTCAGATTATACTCTTATCACACATTGGCAGTGCAATATCCAGCTACAATTCACACGATTATACCCAACATCACCTATTATTACATCTCCATGCTCTAACTGCTCTCTTAATTCCAATATTATTGCAAACAAATGTACTATTCTTATTCCAACAAGCCATGCTACCAAATTTTTTGGAAGACTTAATCCTGACAAATCTGTAAACCTAAACACTAATTACCTTAACCTTATTTTTTCAACTGCAGCAAGAAATCCAACAAGTATTCCAATATTACCAAATGTTCTTATACCCACAGTACAAATACCTTCTTTCTTTCATTCTAGCCCTGCACTTGATACTTTGCAATCTATTTGCCATTACAATAGTCATTTAACAGAATTAACATTTTATACTGATGGTTCTGTTATTGATCTGGGCAACTCTCAGTGCTCTATGGGTATTGGCTGAATAGAATTACATAACCAGAACATTTTACATACTTTTCAATCACAAATCAAATTTTGGCCATATTCTTTTAAAGCTGAGCTAGTAGCAGTTCTATCAGCTATTAGCACTGCTCCTAGAAACTGTTCTGTACAAATCTTTACAGATTCCCAATCTGTAATATCCAAATACAACAGCTTAATTCATACTATGCCTCTCTCTAAACCTTTTAATTTACCTTATTGGCCTATTTGGAATACTTTACTAAACTTTATTAGATCATACAATCTTAATATTACTTTTCATAAAGTTACTGCACACCAAGATGATGAATTCAATAACAAAGCTGATCAACTAGCTTGCTGTCATCAAACTGCCCCATACCTTCTTTTTGATTCACAGAATATTTACAATTACAATTTACTCTCTCTATTGATAATTTTCCTATTGAACTTCCTATCCGTCGCTGTGTTAGAACTATATGCCATGCACATATACTTGCTCTTTGGTCCACCCAAAATCGTTTTCAACAATGGCTACAAATATCACAATATATTAACTGGAATGCTACCTGGTTATATATTAATAATAACCAAAAAATTTCAAACTTTTCACATAGTTTTCACTCTTCAACACTCAAATCTTTTAGAATTAAAATACTTTTAGATGATCTCTCTGCTCCACTATTCTTTATCGAAGAAATCCATCTTATTCTAATACCTGTCACCTCTGCCAACAAACAAGTGAACCCTTGCACTGGATTATCTGTCCTACCTCTGAACCTTTATTTAAACTTATAAAAGACTCTTTAGCTCATATACTAAGTCCTAACAAACTTGAAATCTCTAATTTAGCTGCTGAGAATCTATATACTCAAATTATGAACTTGAATAGCTTTCAAATTCATCAACTTTCCAACCAACCTTCTTTGCTTTCTACATTATCTGGTTTGATACCTTTGGATATTATCTCTATCCTATACGAATTTACTACATCTTCTAAATCTGCCTGCTCCCTTACTGTTTCACTCTTACTTTATATTGATCAGCAAATTTATACAAGTATTTGGATTCCATACTGTATTTCTAGATCTCAAAATCAAGTAATATACTCTCAAGCTTCACCTTCTCTCTCTAATACATTTTCTATACCCAATTTTTCAAAAAATATACAAGATAATCATAATCACATTTCTGACATTTCACTACAAAAATTGAAACTTGGTTATATAAATGGATCAAATATTCTACACCTTCATCTGATATTCTTACATATACACAAATCTAGATGAGCCTTGGCCACTCTGGTAGGTTTAGGCTGCAGATAAGTATTTAGGTTTACTTAGATGTATGTCTGAGTTTTTATTCTTAGCATTAGATTTAAAAAAAATGAAATTTCTTTCAGTATTGTAAAAAGTTTCTATTAAATTTAATAAAGATAAAAGCAAGGTCTCACCTTAAAATTTAAAAAAAAAAAATATTTATATATATAGATTTTAATTTTAATTTAATCATCTCTATCCATATCTTTATTATATTAAACCCTAGCAAATTTATTTGTGTATTGCTCTAAGCAAAGCTGAATATAGTAAATAATAAATAGTAAGTCTAAAATTACAAAATCTGGTTTTATATTGGCAATATTAAAAAATTTTGCTTTAATACCCGATAATATACTTTTTATGTTGATCAAATTCTTAAGTTTTATTGGTTAATCAGCATGTGAAGTTACATACCAAAATTTCGTATACAGTACATACAGTACTGTATGTGGCATATCTCTAGTTTTAAATATACCTATATAATAACTAACTAACTATCTTATTGCATGGCGTCTGATGTAACAATCCCGTGCAAATAAGTAAATGAAAAAAGCATGGGTTGTCACATAAGACCTGTGCAATAACCTAAGAATTTATGTTCTTCATCATTTTTTCAATTTATGTTGCTTCGAAATTGACATATATAATCGTAAATTTAAAAATAGCATACCAGATATTACTTTGCAATCGGTGAATATAATAAAAATTTATTAAAAATAAATACATGTACTGTATTAAATTTAAATATGAACTTTTGATTGTATTGAACTTTATTAAATAAAACTAGTTGTGCACCTGCCCATGCACTGGGAGCTTTTTATTTTAGTATTGTTATCTTAAAATATTTATAGTTATACTTGAGTTATGTCACTTCTTTTTTATAGAATAGTTTTCGACATATAACTAAGGTAAGGATATAACTCAATATATAAAAATATAAAAACATATAAAAAAAGAAATTTAAATTAAATCTAGAGATATAACTCAAGTTGGACATATATCAGTTGGAATTTAAGCAATGTATGATTAAAGTTTAATTGTTTAGAGAATGCTTAAACTTTAGTTTTATTATAAATATAAAATGGTTATTGTTTGGGTTAATTGGATATTTTGTATAGATTTTGGTTAACATGTCATGCTTTTATTTTGGTTTATTTTGGTTTGATTTTTTTTTTTGTAATTATAGAATAGTAATGTCTGTGCTGATTATAGTTAGTTTTTTAGTTAGTTTTTTTTTATATTAATTGGTATAACAAATTTGGGTAAATTATTTTGTATTAAATTAAATCAGAAAATGGTGTTGTGAAAGATATTAATTTTTAAATAGAATTCTGTTTAGTTAGCCTATAATGAATCAAAATTGTTTTGTAAATTAATATTTATTAGTAGTTAAAAATTGTAAATAAGAAAGGATTTTAGTACTATAAATTTATGCATATGTTATTAGTTGTTGTTTTTTTTAATAGATATATGTACTTTTGTATTTTTATAGTCTTTTTTTTTATTTTGTTTATATATATATATATAGATGTATTATTTTGTTGTTTGTATATTGTTTTTTTATTGAAATTAAAATATTATTAGTTTTTAAGTCTATGATGTTGTGAATAAAGTTTTTTTATTTATTTATTTTATAGAGTTTATTTATTGATATAAATAAAAAAGTAGTTTGGTTAATTCTTAATAAGTTGTAATAAGATTTTATATTTTCAATATTATAATAAGGTAGATATTGAGATATATACAATATAAATTATTTGTTTGGTGCTTTTGAAATAGTTTGAGTTATTATAATTGCAAAAATTTTAGTAAAATTAAAATTTTTGAGTCAAATTGATATGTATTAGAGTTGTTGGTGAAACTAGTTAGTTTTACTAGGACCATCCGATGCACCGTTAAAGATTTGAGTTTTCTATAATTATCGGTGCACCAGTTTCGGTGCACCAGTCTTGGTGCACTACGGTGCTCTATTGAAGATTTGTTTCACCTGCAACTCTAATATGTATATAATTTTGGATTTATATTTTAGGTTGTTTAATAGGAAATAGATGATAATTTTGAATATTGCTAGATTTAATAACTGTTTAAAATATAGGTTTGTTTTGACAAAGGCTTGTAAATTTATTGGTCTAGTATAATGTTGAGTGCAAATGTTTTAGAACTTTAGATAGTAAGCTATTGTAATTTTTAGAAGTTGAATTGATAATTATTGTTTATAGATATATTTTACTTACATGAATATTGTTGTCTAGTAGATAAATAAACATAATATGTTTTTATAAATAATTTTATATTATAATAGTAGTTATTTTAATAAAGTTTTGTTATAAACCTTTATAAAGCTTTTATATAGATCAGTAGTTTTTTTAATTTTTTTATTATTATTTAAAATAAATGGTTTTTTAAAATTTACTCTATATTTTTTAGTTTTTTAATATTATTGTTTTGCTTTAAATAATTCATTTTAATTATATATATGATAATATTTTTTAGGTTATTTTGCTTTTATATTTTATTATGTTTTTATTTTGTATATTTTGTTTTTTTATGTGATCCAACATGTTAGGTTATTTTTCTTTTATATTTTATTATGTTTTTATTTTGTATATTTTGTTTTTTTATGTGATCCAACATGTAGCATATACTTGTTTTTTTCTTTTGAAGTTTTGGGTTTTATTATTTTTAAATTTTTTATAACAATTATTTTATTATTTTTTTAAAATTTATTTGTAAATTATTACTTTTTATTAAGATTTTGATTTTCTATCTTGTATATTTTTGTTAAATGATTATTATTTTACTTTTGATAGTTGTTATAAAGGTAATTATATAGCAAAATATAGTTATTAATATTTTTACAGAAGAATATATTAGAAAAGTAAGTTGAAATTGTTAGGTTTTTTAATATTTGAATAAGATAATTTATTTATATTTATATATTTATCTTTAATTAAGTAGAAATGTGACAGAGAGTATAAAGTTATCTTGGAAAGAATAAATATATGTTTTTGGATTCTAGCTACAATAGTATTAAAAAACTATATTAGAATTGTAATTAAGAATTAATTAAAAATATTCTAGAACACATGTGATCTAGCTACAATAGTATTAAAAAACTATATTAGAATTGTAATTAAGAATTAATTAAAAATATTCTAGAACACATGTGATATATTAAAATAGGATAAATTTATTGGAATTAAGAATATTCTTTCAAATCTATATTATAAGTATTATAATTTTTACTAAGAGTTATATTCAACAATGCTTTTATTTAACTTGTGTTATCTGATAGTTATATTATTTAGTAGAGTTAAATTTTTTTGGATTTATATTGTATTATTGTTATCTATAGATTACTATAAAGATTTTATTTAAAAATTTTAGCATTTATATTGTATTATTGTCATCTATAGATTACTATAAAGAATTTATTTTTGTAATATGTAGTATGTAGATAATGTTTATTGGCATTATTGTTTATGTTTATTGTAATTTGGTATAAAAAATCTTTTTAAAGATTATTCTAGTTATAGTGTTATAAACTATATTGTTTAAATTATATTAGTTTGTTTTAGTGTTATTGTTGATATTATTGTAGTTAGGTTTAATATAAAGTTGATATTTTATTTGTATTTTTTTTAAAAAACAATTGTAGTTGGAAGGTCAATTCTAGGTGAATTAAATATAGTAGATTAAGTAAAATAAATTTGTAAAGAATTATTTATCATAATTAATAGTAGTTGATTAGTAATTGTAGTTGAAAAAAATAGAAAATAAAGCTATGAAAAAGAATTTTATAATTATTTATATATAAATATATATAAATATATATATTTTAACTATTGTCAGCCTGGAAATTCACCTCTTCCAGAACTTCAGGAGACTGCTGATTATAGTATGACGACTATAACTTGACAGCTTTAGGGTTTATGGCTTCCAAATGGGACTTAACAAAGAGGTTTTTGAGTGATTTATGTATTAAGGCAAAGAGGCAAACAATTAATAGTATATGAAGATACTAAGAATTGTATCTTTATTTATATTCCAGTGTATGAAGACACTGCACTTCCCAGAGGGCAGAAAGCAGTGTATTTATAGAGAAATTACATATATAAATTATTACAATAAAGATATACAAATTCAATTTAAAAACTATTTATAGTACTAAAGGTAATGCGAAACTAATAGATATGTTATATATAAAAGATATAAAAGATATAAAAGATATAATATATATAAAAGATATGAAAGATATGAAAGATATGTTAGATATGTTAGATATGTTAGATCCTTAAGATCATTTAGATTCGTAAGATTTTGAACGCAGTATTATTGCCTAATAAGGTTAAGATATTTGTCTATCTTGTTCTATTAATAGTTCAACACAAATGTCTTCCGATCTTGTGATCCCGTGATCAGAATCACATGATCTATAGCTCATTAGAAGCGTCTCGATGAGCTGAATCCAATGGTAGTTGTTTCATCTTCCTAACTTCTATGGGTCGAAAGTTATAAGCAAAAAGGTGAAAACTCTTAAGGTTAACACTATGCATGTATGTTGTATGGTTTGTAGTAAAATTACTAAATTATAGTAATTTTAACAATTTGTTAATAGTAGTATTAATTAAGGCATAGTATTTAATTGGTGTAAATATTGTTATCTATATTACAAAAGTTTTAATGTCTGTCTGTCACATTTAAACAACCTGATTGGTCGAATTTGGGTACCATGATCTGGATCATCATCAGGTGATCTACATCATGTGATCTACATATGCCATCTGTCCTTATTACCTGAGTTCAAAAAAAACGTAAGTTAAAATCGGAATGATCATAACGACGCAAAGACTAAACATAGGGTTGATCTGTATCGATCTCTATAACTGACTAACAAGTGTACACGTGACTGGAATACATGTCCAGCACTGTACTATAGAGTCTTTACTACGCGTATATAATAAAATATAAAAAAAGAACGTTTCGAACTCCGCCGTTTGTTTTTATCCTAACAAGCAGCGCGCGCGATATCCTTGCTAACTAATTAAGTGCTTGATTTCTTATTTCTTATTTTTGCACTTTTTCAAAAAAAAGTCGCTTACTTATTTATCTGTCATGCCACTAGAAAAAATAACCTTTCAACGCAAAAACAAAGAGAAATTAGAGCTGCGCGAAAATGTAGAAGTAGAGCAAATGAAAATAGTAAAGTGCGTTACCAATCAGATTGTTTAAATGTGACAGACAGATATTAAAACTTTGATAGTATAAATGGTTATTGCATTAGCTAATATTTTCATATTAGGACTTGAGCACAATGAAGCTGATAAAATTACAAATTTTCCCACATAATTCATAATTTTATAAGTTTCAACATAATAAAAGTCTAAACTTTTAGTTATTATAGTATAGTTCAAGTAAAATTGAGCAGTACTTTTAAGACAGTTCTATATACTATTAAAAATATTAGTAAGCACAGCTAATCAAAAGGGAACTATAAATTACAAACAACAGAAACTGTAATTTTTTTAAAGTTAATCTAATATAATTTATTTTAGCAATTTTGATTGAATTAGCTGCCTACTTTACTACTAAATACTAATGATTATACTAAAGTGTTTATATTATTTATATATCTATTAACATAAAGTCATGTTCTAACACCTGTGTTCAACTTTCTCTTATAATTAACTATAGCACAGACATAAGGACGTGCCCTGATCAGTGTATAAAATAGCATGATAAAAATCCGGATCTACCATTTTTTATATTGCATATACCGGTATTTAAAATTGGGCCAGTGCAACAAACAGTGCATGATCCGGAATTTTTTGAAATAACCAGTGCGTGCATCTATGATCTGATGATCATTTTCTACTAATGCAGGTTTTTTTTTTTTGAACCGGTATTTTTTTATATAACAGGTGCATGTACCGGTAAATTAAAATTTCTATTTTAAACACTGGCCCTGATGCTAGTAATATTGTAATACTATAAATTATAATGGCATAATGTTATAATTTCATAATACCTGCAATTTTATAATGTCTTATTTGTAAATGTAAATTTAATTTAGTCAGTAAGTATAAAAATTATTTACATTTTATTTAAAGTGTGAAATAAAAATATTTTATAATTACAAAGGGAAATTAAATATGGACAATGCACATTATAATGAATATGACAAAATGAAGTAAAATATCTATAATATAGAGCAATAAAGATGCTATTGATTGTATAATATATTTTAATTTAGAACCTTTGCATATAGCAATAGATTATGCATTAAAAAACTTATAAAAGAGGATTTTGGCTCTTTATTTTTATGATATTGTGTGATAATTATAAAAATTGATAGTAATAAGTTTAATTATATAAGAATATATAATCTACATAGTTATCATAACTGTTATATATAAAATAAAAAAATTAGAAAGTTTTATGAGTTATTAATTATACTTATTGTATGTATAAGGTTGTACTCTGGATGATTATATAATAGTTCAAATAACCATTTAGCTCTGATTTTGTACTGGTTTTAGAATTGGCAAATAGCATATTTAGGAAATAAATTAGAGTTTAAAAAATCTTATTATGCTATTTCAAATTAACAAATATATTGAAAATAAGTAAGAATTTTTAAATAGTATTTTTATTATATACTACCTATGCCAAAGCCATCACTTACCAGGAGGCAATAAATGACGAAAAATTGATCATCAAGATAAGAAAACAGATAAATATAATAGTAAAATATTATTAGGTGAAAGAACGGAAAAAACTATTGTTATATTGAGTTATAAATTAGTTAGAAAAATATATTAAAAATAAGTAAGAATTTTTAAATACAGTAGTATTTTTATTATATTGAGTTATAAATTAGAAAAATATAATTATTCTCTAATTTTAAATTTGAAATCCTGCCAAATAAAACTGAACTGTAATTGGTTGCTATGCTTCTATATAATGTAATTTATATTGTAATAAATTAATTTTCGAAGGGGTTAAACTTATTAATCTTGTGGACTAAATTATGTTGATTCTTTTGAAATAAAAATAAAACAGTCGACACATAAAAATAAGCGAATTTATATCNAAATATATTAAAAATAAGTAAGAATTTTTAAATACAGTAGTATTTTTATTATATTGAGTTATAAATTAGAAAAATATAATTATTCTCTAATTTTAATTTTGAAATCCTGCCAAATAAACTGAACTGTAATTGGTTGCTATGCTTCTATATATGTAATTTATATTGTAATAAATTAATTTTCGAAGGGGTTAAACTTATTATTCTTGTGGACTAAATTATGTTGATTCTTTTGAAATAAAAATAAAACAGTCGACACATAAAAATAAGCGAATTAATATCCGTATTATTTCATTGACAAATGCTTTTCGAAAACTTAGTTTGTAGGTAGTTATTTACAGACATGATTATTTTGCAAACGATTAATTCAATTTATTGTATCAACAATTTTTTTTAAATTGCTCGATTTTAAACCTAAACTTAACTCTAATGACAATGGCTAGAATTAATTTGCCTGCAAAATTAGTTGTTGGAAAATAACTCTTATGGAACAGACTTGTCCGTAAATTAATCAGTTGCTAAATAACTTTGCCTGAAGTTAATTCTCTGTGAATTAAGATTTCTGTAAAGTAATTATTGGTGAGACTGAGTGAATCCAATACCATTAAATAAATATTAAATAAAAAACTCAATAAAATCGAATTAATATATCTAAATAAAATTGCAATAAATGCAATTTGAATCTTGATATGTTATAAAAAAATCTTGTTTATGTATCATTTCTGAATTTATATCGATTCTGAATTGTTATTTTAGACTCGGTATCCATTTAACAATTATTAAAAAAAAAGCAAGCAAAAAAAATTTAGAAATAGCAATAATAATAATAAAATAAAAAATTAAAAATTAAAAAATATATATATAAATAAATAAACAGCGAATAAAATGAATCAATAAAAATAATAGCTAAATTTTAGATTATATTCAAATATTCATACAGTATATATTTTAATAATTTTTGCATTCCCAGCGTAGAAACATTCGTATTCGTTTTTCAGCAATGGCAAAAATCTGGTCAGGTTTCCTGTCTAATCCAAATCTAATACAAAGATAATTACCAAAATTTTTTTCTAAAAAAAAACATAAGTTAACCTTTTTCCGGATATTTTCATGACCGCTATGCTCAGCATGGTGGGTAGCACAGATTATTTCGTAAAATTTTCGACATAACAAATTTGCATCTCCAAGTTATTCCTATCTTGATTAGGTATGTGCAGCTTTTCTGATACGCCAAAACAAAGAACCTTAAAGGCATTGGCTTGAATTTCTTGTTACACTGAAGATCGGAATTTTTTATAATGAATTTCACGAATTACGAAGTCATATCCTTGCTAATCAATAAAGTGTTGAAGAAGAAAATACGTATAAAAGCGAGAGATATTGACTCGAATATAATGTATAAAAAAAAATTGAACATGTAACAATAAAGATTTATCTTTATAAATACTAATGAAAAAGATCAATGCAAATATCAATGTGATTATTTATAATTATTATTATCGTCATTGATAAAATGTGTAATTTTTATTGTCATTATTAATAAATTATATAATTCTTAATTATTGTAATCATTTAACAATAATTTCTAAGCAATTAACAAATAAATTATCCAATAAGTATAGAATATCTCCATAGAAAATGATCAAATCGATGATTTAATCAAATCGTTGATTACATAATTTATCATTTGTAAGGGATAATTAATAAATACGCATAAGAATATTCGATCTAAACAATTATATCAAGCTGAATTATTGTTAAACAGTAAGAACTTGCCGTTATCGTCGTTGTGATAGAAGATTTTCGCCACTTTCTTCATATATAGATAGTGTACATAATAAACCTGTAACAGTAACGGAAGATTCTATCGTTGTCACGTATTCCTGCAGGTACACTTTTGTGAAACTATTATCGTTATCAGGTGAATAATGTTGATCTTGTTATCGCTATAAAATTTTTATACTAGAGTACATTAAAAACAATGATTAATCACTGATTCTGTCGATACTTTTTATGCGAATAATTCAATTATTAATCGTTAAAAATGATTTATGCGGATAATTCAATTATTAATCGTTAAAAAAGATTTATTAACAATCTTATGTTAACAATTAATAATTAGAAATTTCTATCACTAATCATGTACCATAAAAATTTAATGCAATTCAATAAACCTAAAATTTTAAATAGAAAAATACACTACCTTACGGCAAACATGGTAAAATACATCCTTAATAAGATAATCGATAAGAATAAATTAATTGATTTATGCAGTTCGATTTTAAGAATCACCCGTCTAATCATAAACTTTATTGGAACGATCTGTTGTATGGAGACAGCGAAAAATGGAGGTGTTAAATCTATTATCATAAATATATATTTATTTATGTAAATCTTGCGGTTTCATAATTTTATGACGTTTATGATTAATTTTTTTTATTTAAATGATCGTGATTGCGATCGCGATTGCCAAAGTAGCCAATTTATCATGAGTATCGACTCAGGTTTATGATAAATTAGCCGGCTTTAGCAATCACAATCGCAATCATAATCATAAATTTAATCATAGGGATCACAAAATTATGCAAACCGTAATAAATATCTTCCCTTTTTAATCTTTATTTGAAGTTATTTTATTATATATACATCAGTTGTTCTATAGCGAAAAAAATTTTTTGAGCGCTAGAGCATGAGCATGAGCAGAGCATGAGCAGAGCTTGAGCGATTAGTGCAAATAATAATATATTATACATTCGGTTGAAATTTGTGAAACCCAAAATTACTAAAATAGGGATCCGTTAAAGCCAGGTGCAATAACGTGACTGAAATTGTAAATTTTGATCGTCACGGATCAGCCCGACGAGACAAAAACAAAGAAAAAAAGTGAAAAACTCCAAAAATACAAGAAACGAATGTCAAACCTGTCTTGGAGCATTAATAAGAAATGTCGGGAAGGAAATTTTACCTATAGAACATCCTAACCCAAACTCCTAACTAACCCTTACCCTAATTTTAATTAAATAATAAAAAAAACATATAAAGGCGCCTGGCTTTAACGGTCCCCTAAAATAGGTGAAATGCGTAACACAAACGTCGAATGATTGCTCTAAGCGCTAAATTCGTTAAAAAAAAATTCAATTTTTACAATGGTCGTATAAAACATACCACACATTCTTGTGCGTAGTAAAATGTTTCTTCGACAAGAGCAAGATTTAGTGCTGCATTTAATTTTTTTTTTTTTTTTTTTTTTTTTTTTTTTTTTTTTTTTTTTACAATGTCAGCTAGTCCCTTCTCTTGGGTTGACTTTTTTTTCAGTAGAAAAAATGACCTCTCACCGCAACCCAAAAGAGTTCCAAATCAGTAATCAATTTATTATATAATATTAAATTAAAATTAAATAGTTTATAAATTCAAATTATGTTCATAATGATAAATTATCGTATTTATTAGAAAAATTAAATATACTTATAAAAGTTTAGAAACCTACGGGAACTATTGAACAAATTGGGGAAACTTCTTTGAAAGCTCGTCTGGTGATACAAATATACATTCGTGTATTGTATCTTCAACGTGCTGTGAGAGTAACAGCATCTTACGCGATTTTTTTTACCTGTATGTTCAATTGCTTGGTCGTGGAGCAAATTATTTATTAACCAGATAATTTATGTCCATTGATTGTCTGTTTAATTTACGAAGCTTTTTAGCCGTATCATTGTAAAGAATTTTGGAAGTATGAATACTCAGATTTAAATTCGGTTAAAAGGGTTGAATTTATTTTGCCTTTGGCTAAGATAGAATTTCAAGGTTCGTCACGACTCAGAACGTTATATCTTCGTGATTCAACAAGGTTACTATTGAAGAAAAATGTTATAAAAACCAATATTTTGTTTGTTATTTTTTCTTTATATAAGATGAAATCATGACATTATTCTGATTTAAAATTATTTTTATTAATTGCATTAAAAATCCACCAAAGTTATTCTTCAATCTGTGGAGATTGAAAAACAACACGTGTAGATTGAGAATCGATGAATTTTGTGATTGACGCAGAACATATATACTACAATGAATGATTATAAAATATTGTATGAATATGTGTTGTGCTAGTTTAACACAAATATCCATATAGAATTATCCAACAGAATCATGCAAACATTATATTACAGCCGCAGAATATTATTATAAATTCATATTTTCAATGGGTATAGTACCCGCGGATAAAATTTTATCCGGGATATACATTAAGTGATGATAACTGTGCGTCTTCTGTTATTATCGTGTCGATACCTGTGTATCTGTCACATCCAGTGTTTACATTTGAACTATGGCCGATAAAAATTCATTTAGGCACAGATATCACAGATATACAATTATATATGTCTAACTTTGTCCAAATAAAATTTTATATGCTCAAATCCACTCGCCGCAACACAACACTGGTCACGTCATGTGCATTCATTAATGTGAAAAAAAGGACACGATTTAATTATTTAAAATGAGAAGATTTTTATAATTATTTTCTCTTGTATGTATCTGCAAGCATAAAATGATTTATTATTCTAGTAAAGCATACTTTAGTCTTTCTCAAAGTAGTAATATACGGAATTTCATAAATAAAAACATCTTTGACACAATAAATTGAAAGTTGAATTCGTGACATTATTTAATTTTAACCCTTGTAATTAAGTTAAATTCATAATTTGATTCCTACCCTTTAATTCCCTTCTCAAAAACCTTTAAAATAATTGATAATTTTCTCGTGACGCTGTATTTAGTTGCAGTTTCACATGAAATAAACAAAATGAATCGTTAAATATTTGAATATTACTGGTTTTTGTACTCTCTCGATTTACAGATTTAGTAAGAACTTCCACATTGCCATATCGAGAATGTTTTATCCGCATCCACCTAATATATCTTACAATGGGCACTAAATAGAGATGTAAATTTCAGTCTTTTAATGTAAATACCGAAATAAGATAGTGAAATCCACTTTATTAGGTTACCCTTTTGATGCAGCTCTGTATTTAATTATGGTTTGATACTATTCTAATATATAGTATTTTAAGTAGCATTCTAAATAAGATGTAAT
Source organism: Gigaspora rosea (assembly GCA_003550325.1). Classification (NCBI taxonomy): domain Eukaryota; kingdom Fungi; phylum Glomeromycota; class Glomeromycetes; order Diversisporales; family Gigasporaceae; genus Gigaspora; species Gigaspora rosea. The sequence continues at coordinate 515,389 of QKWP01000025.1, read as the reverse complement.
AATGATGTAAACGTCTCTCATGCAGGTTCTACCTTTAAATGTTAATTGTTCACTTAAATTTTAACTTTTTTATCATAAATATTATTGTTGGATTGTTATACAACTAAACAATTATGTCTTGACGATAGTTAAAGTGTACACCTTCATTACATCTGTAGAATATTCACTTCATAGATATCTGATATGCACAGTATTGAAGTACAAAAAAAAACAAATGACGAACTCAATTTTTACTAATTGTAACCCAAAAAAATCTTTCCTTATTGCGACTTATTTCTTGGCTTATTTCTTGGCTTATTTCTTGGCTTATTTCTTGCATTTTATTTGATATCAAGAATGAAAAGCGATTTTCAAAGCAAGATATATAAATCCGCGATGTTTTTTCTTTCTTTTTTTTTTTAAAAAAAAAATTACATATAACTTATAAAACATTCATTATATAATCCATTTTCATTGAATGCATATTTTAAATTCCTTTCAATGCTTTAAAACGTCTTAATATCGTACAAATGATGTAAATAATGTCTGAAGAATCTAAAAAATCTCTAACTAACGTGCCAAATAACAAAGACAGGAAACATAATTTGCAATATTTTAATGATCTTGATTTTGAAACAAAAGATATTAATGATGCAACCTCCCTATTACTAGACTCGCATAAAATTTATAATGGAAGACGATATATTAATTATGAAGATATAAATTGCATATTTCCATCTGATAAAATGGAGCTTGGAAGGTCAACTATGTCGCAGTTATTAAATAAGCATCAGTGGAAAGGAAATTTTCGTTCACCAATTAAAGAAAAGTTGAATATGGGTAGTGCTACTATACTTGATGTTGGGTAATTATATTTTAATCAATTATTTAACATATCTTAATTTTATATTTATAATTATCTGTTATAAAAATTTTTATTTAATTTTTTATATCACAAGGTGTGGCTCAGGTCTTTGGGTGATAGATATGGGATTAGAATATCCATCTTCTTCGATTATAGGAATTGATATTGATTCTTCTAATTTTCCGTCAAGTGATCAATGTCCTCCAAATGTTTGTTTTCTTACATGCAACGCAATTCATGGCATTCCATTTTCTCAAAATACTTTCGATTTTGTTAATATGAGTATGATGTGGGGTTCATTTTCTGAGGATCAATGGATTATAGTAATCAAAGATCTTGTTAGAGTTTTAAAGCATGATGGATGGATTGAATTTACTGAACCAGATTCAACTCCTAGAAATGCTGGAAAGATTCAACTATTTCTTCTTGAAGCTTGTAAGCATTTAAAATAGTATATTATTAAAATATTTATTAAAAATTAATTTTAAATTTTTATTAGTATCGAATTCTATCCGAGATATAAAAGGTGTTATTTTGGATATTTATAAAATGATACCAAAATATATTGAGGCAATAGATGAACTCGAAGATTTAAATTGCATGACTGTAGATTATCCAATAGACGAATGGTCCGGATGTTTTGGTAAATATGTAAGTAAATAATTTATAATCTGATTCGAATATAAAAATTCTTTATTAACACATTTTGATTTTGATGTATAGTCATTAGAAAATGTTAAACTAATATATCAAAGTATGGCTTTTCTTCCAAAATACATGGGGTTGTCTAATGAAGAATTCAATAACTTATTGAATGATTATGTTGAAGAAGCAAATAAAAATAAGACTTGTTTTGCTATTTTCAAATGTTTTGCTAAAAAAGTTTCAGAAAAGGTTTAATTATTATAGTTGATGATACAATTGGCATCATATTACTACTTAATGGCATGTCATTTTTGTGATATAATTTATATATTTTTTGTTATTATATTATTTTGTGTAATTTTATTCTTATATTTGGTCAAGCAAATTTAATTTTTGCTAATTTTTTTGTATCTTATATTAATATTTAAATTATTGAGATTAACTTTTGTATGTAATATATCTTAAATGCTAAAAAATTAAGGATAAAAGTATTTTTTATTAACAATTATAACATTTGTTGAGATGTTTTAAATATTGTATGGTTCCATTTTATTACAACTCTCTTTTCAATTTATATAAGTAACTTAATCGAGATTAAAAAGATTTAGAAAATGGTGTTTCTAAAAATTAACAATTAAGTGACGAATAGAGATGGGTTCGGCCAGTTACGGTCGGTTTCGTTCGGTTATTATTGATTATTGACATATAACCGGCTAAGTGCGGTCGGTCATACCAGGTCAATTATTTTAATATGCAAAGGCTTTGGCGATTAGATCATAAAATTGGTGCGAAACAAGGATAGACAAATTTACAGTTACACAAAGAATCATATTTCGTGTAACAGTGAATTTGATGATCATTGTTCACTTCGGGTTCAAATAAGCCTACTTCGGATTCAAATGAGCCTATGCGGGTTCAAATGAACCCAAGCAAGGTTCATTTGACCCATATCATGTAATCAGGGATGTTTTATAGTCGGTACAGTCAGTTAAATAAGCATAGCAGTCGTTAAATATATCGTCACATATATACTGCATATATCATCTGACTTTAAACGAATTGGCTGCCATGAAAACGAATTGTCCAGTGGAACCTTCAGAACTATACCTTCACTCTATATACGGTAAAATAATCATGAAAACAGAGGAATAATCATGAGGGTTAGCTATAGAACATTTTTTTTTTAATACTTACACTATATAAGAATTACAAAAACAAAAAAAATAGCTTTTTTTTGTAGTTAGATCTCTAGTAAGCGAATTTATTCTCAAGATTGACAGTATATTTAGATTATATTTGTTAGACAAAGCCTGTAGGTTTTAATATTGGTGGAAGTCAAAACTGAGTTCGATTTTTGTAACCTTAAATCTAATAGTAAAACTAAAAATTTGTTAAAGATAAGTTTGAGTTTTACATTTTTTTTGCTTGTTACTGTTTCTTTTAATTTATTTACAGTAGACTATAAAGAAATCATTGCTCTAATCCATATATTCAACCTTACTAATACTACAGTTTCATCTCAATCTGTACTACAAATTTATATACCTGCACAAGAATACAACTTATATACAATTTACATCAGAAAATTTTATACATAGATATTGATCGATATATAGCACTTAATCGTTTTATATCGATTATATAATATCGTTATATATTGATTAAAATATCGTTATATATTGATTAATTGGATAAAAATCGTTATATATCTATAATCGATATATATCATAATATCGTTATATATCGATTAATTGGATAAAATCGATATATATCTATAATCGATATATATCATTTTTTTATATTAAATCGTTATATATCTATAAATCGATTATAATCATAATTATTTTGAAACGATATATATCTATAAATCGATTATAATCATAATTATTTGAAACGATATATGACGATTAGCAGATCTTTAACGATTGCATATTGTTTTAACCGTGTTATGAAAATTTCAACCCGGATCACCAAATAAAAAAAAAAAAAA
>QKWP01000025.1:500445-510694 GCA_003550325.1 Gigaspora rosea | reverse complement strand
TTAATTTTTATTGGTTTCGTTTTTTTTGGATTTATTTTTTTTTTTGTCATTTTTTTTATAATAATATATAATATATGTAATATTTAAAATATAATATATAATAAAAAAATAAAATTTTATACTAAATAGCGGAAACTTGTGATTATTGTATATTTAATAAATTAAAATATTTTTTTTTTCACTTAGGCTGTTTCGCCAGTATTTTATTAAGATACTAAGAATATCGCTACATAATACACTTGTTTACTCCTAATTTGCAAATCTGTCATTACCCAGCTGCTGTAAAAGGTGCCCAAGTACAACCTGCCGCACTAATTTGAAGACAAAGCTAAAAACTAGAGGCTATATTAAACTAGCCTAAGTGCCACACCATAATGGCTTCTTCTCTTCTTCATATTCCTTTAACTAACAAGAAATTTACTAAGGACAAAATAAGGAGAGAGGGTAAACATAAAAAAATATCAAGCCAAGAAAACGAGAGATACAAAATGAAAAACAAACAAAAAAAAAAAAAGGAAGAGGAAAACAAAAAAGAAAAAAAACCACATAGTAAAGCACGAAGGCTAGTCTAACGAAATGAAACAAAAAAAACCAATGGAAAAAAGAAAAGAGAAAACACTATTATAACCCATGGTAGGCTGAATAAAAATTATATAACAAATGCAACTATTGTATATCTCTACTGTAAAGCTACGCCTTAATAAATATCTTCTTCCAACTATACGACCAACCTCGAATATCCCTATACTATATCGATTGAGCACGTCATATGGAGTAGCACCGAAACTGTATTCCTAAACAAACACGTCATGTGGTTGCATTCTACTGGGTCCGTCCGAATTTGGAAAAGTAAACGGCCGATCTTTTGGAGGGGTAAACCAAATCCCCACCTTTTATCGAAAATTTTGGAAGAAAGGCAGGAAGGCGAAAAAGATGATATATAGGAATCACTTGTAAGAAATCTACAGGAGGGTGTTGTTAGAAAACTCATTTTTGCTATTCCCCATTATATAGCCACAGGTTACTTCATCGATAGAGCAGAAATGATAACTCTACCAAAATTTTTCATACAAGGGCGCCACCTCCTGCCAGTTATCTTGTACCAAAACACTTTCGGCTTGCATGCCGAATATATCATAGGAGTCTCTAGATAGTAGCAATAGTTAACCTTTGTAGAAACCGTAGGTCCTGTGTGCTTCTACCCATGCTCCAACAAAAAAATTTTTGTTTTCTTCCGTCAGAAATTTGGTCCAAGTGATCGTTAGAAAGAGTTGAATATTCAATTAAAATATTATATAATAATAATAAATAAAAAATTTATAATTAAATTGCGTAAACTTGCGAAAACTTGCAAAAACCTGTAAAATGTTCAAAAAGCATGATTATGTGAATATAATAATTATTAATTGATATCATATCAGATATATATCGATATATATCGATTAATATCGATATATATCGATTATTATTATTGATAGTAATTGGCAGTTGATGGGTATCGATATATATCGATTAAGATCGATATATATCTATTATCGATAAAAATCAGCAGGGGTAATGGGTATCGATATATATTGATTAATATCGATATATATCGATTATTATTATTATCGATAGTAATCAGTTGGGGGGTATGGGTATCAATATATATCCTACCGGTTAGTAATCGATATATATCTATATATAAAATTTGCTGATATAACTACCTATCAATATTAACTTATTAGGCTTTTATCACTTTATTCAAAATCTTAATTCACAAAAAATACTGATGCTTTAATTCAAATCTACATAATGAACATCAAATCTGATATTGGCTGAATTTGTAAGAATAATACTTCTATTAAATTTAATTAAAATTTGAATCTATGGCCACAATATTCATATCTATATACATTCATACCTCTATAAATGCAACTTCCATAAATGCAATACCTCCCTAAATACACATTTTTGTCTTGTCCATAAGAAGTTATTGGTGCTAAATGCAGGTTCTATTATATTTTGTAATTGCATATTCTTTTAAATAACTTTTTATATCACACTACCTCCCTAAATGCACATAGCCAATCAAGTTTTAATATTTAAGATAGGTTATATAGTTTTTAATAGAAGTTACATGAACTTGATAATCTAATTTTTAAAGCTGCAATTTAATTGGCTCTCCTAAATGCAATATCTTCATAAATACATATTGTAAGCTTGTCCGTACAAGTTGCATTTATGGAGTTTTGACTATATATTTATATGCAATTCTATTCACTTATAGTAACAAGATTATTTGATTAAGAATTTTTTAATTTTTTTGTTTGAATTCTATAAATATTTATAATTAATCAAAAATATAAAAACTTTTATTTAAAGTCAAAATTATAAAATTTTTTGAGGTACAAATATTTTTGTATTAAACTATATATAAATAAAGATCTCTTTTAAATTTTAAATATATATTCTTTGGTTTTTAATACTTTTTTGTTTAAAGGTTGTTCTTGATTTTAAGCAGGGGCTAAAAATCTTTCACTAAAATTAATCAATTTTTTACTATATTCTTTAAGTCAAATAAGTAACCAAATATAATAATATAATTGGTTAAAACAATTTTTTAAAAATATAAGAGATGCTACTGAGTAAACTTTTTGTGCCTTAATTGAAAGTTAAAAAGGAAGTCTATCTGATTTTAATAGTACTTAAATTATCAAAATTGGAGTGGATTCCAAGATACTTGGGCCAAAAAGGAGAATATAAGAATCTGTAAATTTACTATTACACAAAGTATTGTAAATTTCAATACCTTGTATAACAATAAATTTGTAAATCCTTATATCTCTTCTTTGGTCCCAAGTATCTTGAAATCCACCAAGACAATCTTGATCATTTAATTAAATATTCAATTAAGATATAATAAACCTTTACTTAGTAGCACCTTACATATTTTTAAAAAATTGTTTTTAGCTAGTTATATTATTATATAGAGTGAGCCATTCATATGACTTAAAGAACATAGTAAAGAATTGATCAACTTTAGTAGAAGATTTTAGCCCTTTGTTTAAAATTAAAAACTAAAACTTTAAACAAAAGAATATTGTATACTTTTATATAAATTAAATTTTAATAATTTTTTTGTATAAATTTATATATAAAATTGAATAAGGTAATTTATTTGATTTATAAGTAACTACATTCTAAGCTATTAAATATAACATGTCTTTTGAATACTAAATAAACTTGTTCAGTATCTAAAAATATATTAAATCAGCAAAGTAGCTTTATTTTACTTGAATTTGAAAAAAAGATGCTTAAATTTAACTTTTTGGTCAAAAATCTAAAATTATGTATTTATTTTCTAAATTTCACATATACAGTCAGACCTCCCTAAGTGCACGCCATTAGGACCGGGCATGAGTGTGCATTTATAGAGGGTGTGCATTTATAGAAATATATAAAAAACATTCTAAAAATATTTAACAGTGAATAACTTTTGTTCCACTGATCCGTTTTTTGTGAAACAACTATCAAAATGTTCACATTGATGAGACGGTTCTAATGAACCCAAAATCGCTAAAATCCAATCACTGGAACCAGAGATCGTTAACGATTTGTGTCACTCAGATATTTAAAGATTGGTATTTTTCAATACTTAAATACTCGAAGTGACACAAATCGTTAACGATCTATGGATCCAGTGATTGGATTTTAACGATTTTAGGTTCATTAGAATCGTCTCATCAATGTGAACATTTTGGTAGTTGTTTCAACAAAAACAGACCAGTGAAACAAAAGTTATTCGCTGTTAAATATTTTTAGAATTTTTAATAATAAATTCCAAAAATCTGCGGATATAATAAAAAATAATAATAAATCACGTGGACATCCAGTATTTTAATTGGTCAAAGATCACATGCGTGCATTTATGGAGGTGCATATATAAGTCTAGGACCACAAAATCTATGCACATGCAGAGGTTGAAGGGTGTGCACTTATCATTAAGTCCCAAGCATTGGACCGGGCTAAGGTGTGCACTTAAGGAGGAGGGTGTGCACTTAGGGAGGGTGCACTTAGGGAGGTTTGACTGAAATAAAAATTATTTTGCTAATTTGATATATTTTAGATACTGAACAAGTTTATTTAGAGCATAAAGTTAGAATCATTAACAAAACTTTGTAAATTATAAGATTTTAAAGAATTTTATTAATAAAATCTTATGATTCACAATATTACTAGTTAATTTTAACTTCATGCACTAAGTAAATTAGTCTACACCAAAAATATATATAAATATATTTAGATGCAAACTAGCTTGCAGATTTCAAACTGGACCTATATTTTAGGCAAAACCTTCTTCAAAGTAAAATATTTTGGGTCTAGAATTTTGGTATTATCCAAAATCTAAAACTTCCAAAATTGTTAAAATTTTTAAAATGGCCAAACCCTCCAAAAAGTGCAAAACCAGACAAAACCAAAATTTTCAAATCTTCTAACATCTCTAAAATATAGTAAAGCCTTTTGAAACTGGGCAAAATACAATCTTTTGATACTTATAAACTCTATAAACCTTGTAAAACTTCCAAAATTTAGCTAATAAAAAATAAAAAAATAATAAAAAAATGTATCTGTATAACTTAAAAACCTTTTTTGAATAAAAAATTTTATATCAAATATTTTATAATAAAAAAACTGGAATCTTAAATATTCAGGACTAAATAAATAAAAAATAAATTACATGTAATTTTATACTTATTTATACATGCTATTTTATATGATAAGAATTCTTGCAATTTTATTGGCTATTGGTTTCTGAAACCAGTTTCATAAGTTTTGCTTTAGCCCAAAAACTAGTAATGGCCACTTTTTTATGCTATAAAAATCCGAATTTTAAGATTTTATCTATTTCTAAATTCACTTTTATTTTAATCTTTGCTTCAGAAATTTTAGAAGTTTTTTTCAATTTTTTGAAAGGATTTAGAAGTTCAGAAGTTTCAAAAATTTTTGGAAGTCTTATTTAGTTTTAGAGATTTTAGAAGTTTCAGATTTGGAACTTCTAATAAAACTAGTTTTTAATGGTTTAAAAGTTTTGACTAATCAAAACAAAAAGTTTTGGCCAAAATACAAATCAGACTAAGACCAAAGTTAGACTTGACTAAAATGTCTAAATATAAAAGTCTGAGTCTAGTCTAAAAGTTAGGCCAGAATTAAAGTCTAGTTCAGGTCTAGTATGTAGAAGTACTAATAGCACTCAAAAAATTGTACTATAAAATAGTCTCAGGAAAATAAACTTAAATGCAATTTCAAGTATATGGATACAAAATCAAGATTTGTAATTATTAAGCAAATTAACAATGTCTTAGTAGTAAAAAAAAATAGAAACTTTACTAAATTACCTTTTAATAATATAAATATCTACAACTCCAAGAAACTATTTTGAAAGTCAACTCAAAAATGTAGATTATACTATATATTTAAACAAAAAAAAAACTTTGTAATAATTTCAAAATCGAAACATCAACTCTTTCCGACGATCCCTCGTACCAAAAATTTCAAGAACACCAACCTACAAAACTTTCCATTTAACACATAAAATAGTAAATTGCTCTATCAAACAAAGCCTGCAGTGAGCGGCACTTGTCGTTTAGAGGTAAAGTTCATAGACTACCTGCTGACAAGCTTAGAGTTTATCACTCACCATTAGTAGGCCTCTGTCTGACACTACCAAGCAAAGAAGTAGTGGGCAACGACCTAGAGTTTAGTTTTGAGATATGTTATTATGCTAAGCGTAACTCTTACCAACTCTCTAATATTTGGTATTTTTGGGCTTCTTTTTGTTCACTTCTTGGAACTTTTCGAAATTTCGACAAAAAGTGGGAAATCTAGCTTACTCCTCTAAAAGATCGGCAATGTTTACTCTGCCCAGATTGGGATGACACCTACCAAATTGGGTTAAGTCAGGAGCGCGTTTCAGATTGGCTGAAACAAACAATGAATGATAAGGACACTGGACATGTAGGAGCCGAACCGAAAAGAAATTTCTTCTGATGCATCCCTTTGAAATGGCATATCTCGATTATCTTTCTATCGTTTCTTTACTTTTGTAAATATAGTACTTGGGTAAAGCTATATGCTTTATACAGTCTATATAATTTTTAAAATTAGTTCTTATAAACGATGTCAATTTTATTTTCTTTTCTTTGTCTTTTTTGTCTATGTTTCTTTTTGTTTTGTTTTGATTATTTTGGATGTTGTGTAGGTTTTGTAGTAATACCCCCTTTATATCTCCTTTTGTTTTCTTAAAAAATTATTGTTCGTATGGATTAGGAGGAAATATTCCTTGTCCTAGAGGCTAGGTAAGGAAGATTAAAGGAAGTTAGTAATGTTGACAAGCCTTCTTGAAATGTTAAAGGAAAGGAGAAGATAGGAAGGTAATTTCTAGCTTGTCATAAAAAGGGGAAGACCTTTGACCTTTTTATTTTGGCTTTAAGTAGCTAGATAAGCTATCTGCCCTAATACCATATGGTATCGGAACAGTGCGGTAGGTTGCATTTAGGTATCCGGGTACTTAGGTACCGACTGGATGGCTGGATGATGCTAAACTTAGTTATTAGATAGTGTTATATAGGTACAATTGTTGGTACAATAGTAAATACAAGTATCTTAATAAAGTATTAGCGTAGCTGCTTAAGGTTAAAAAAAAAAATAAAATAAAAAAAATAATTTCAAAATTGATACTTCTATCTGTTGATATTTAAATAACACTCAGTGAGTTGAGGACTTTAAAAGAGTGAAACAGCTATCATAGCAGGCTGCTCCTGGGCTTTATTGAAGTTGAATAAGTCTTTATTAGATATAGAAAAGTTTAATATATATAGTAATATAGAAGTAAACTTAAGCATATACTGTATTTATGTGAAATTTTAATGCATATAGTGTTATTTCAAAAATTGTATTTTCTTAAAATAGCATATTGGTTTCGAAATAACACCAATATGCATTCCAATATAATGCATACTCCAAATGCTAAATTATAATCTGCTGAAATAACAAATTCAAATAACAAGCAGAAATATGAATTTTTTTAGTTAAAAAATCTGATTTAAATCAAAAATACAATATATAAAATTAAGAAATACAGGCTTTTATTCATGATATATATAACGCACAATTTTTTAGAAATTAGACCTTTATTCCAAAATAATGCCCATGCATATACTCAAAATAATGTGCATCCTCTTGAAATAACATGCAAGTGCACATTGTTTCAAGGAAATGCAGTATATGCTATTCTTTGTAATAAAGGCAGAACTGCTAGGTAAAAAAAAAAAAGTAATAATTTAAAGAAAGTTAAAAGAAATTCGAGCACTTTGTACTTCAAAGCATTAAATTAAAAATTAAAGCTTATTAAAAATAATATTATTATTTATTTAAAAAAGCTCAATGCCTTATAAAGAAGTAAAATAGAAAAAAAGACTAATGTACCAAAAATTATTACTAGAAAAATTATACTACAAATAGCTAGATTTAGTTACTAGTAGAACTTCAAACCAAAACCATATTACATTTCTCTATAGTACATTAATTTGAATAAAGGAATAACTGAACAAAAATCAATCTAAGAAATTTGAAAAAATAAGAACAACTATAATTAATTATTTTTATGCTATAGTCCAACAGAAGATAGCTATAAATTATAACAAATATTTGTATTATTGCAAAAAGTTTTAGAAGTAAATAGATTAATAAAAAATAAAAATTATATATTCTAATACAAATTACAAGAAGATTAAAACAAATATATTGCATTATTAACTAAAACTAAACAATAGTTATATTCAATAAAACAGAAATAAAATAATGCTACAAAATAATTCTATAGCTATTAAAAAGATTAGAGAAGTGTCAAATATCAGCTGATATCATAGAGTAGGGGGAGGTAGACAAAATCTCAGGTCTAAATATACACATATAACCAATCAGAATAACTAAATTTCTCAGGAGGGGGGAGGGGGTGGGCTCTATAGTAAACTGATCTTAGCTAATATTTGATACGTTCCTTATTTGTATACAGAATAAACTTATTACAAGAAATATTAGCCAATAAAGGGTTATTTTAAATGATAAAGATAAAATTTATTTAAATAAATATCTTTAGAACAGAAAAATACCAAATCTGAAAACTCAAAACTTCACACTAGTATTTAAAGTAAAAGAACTAACTAAGCTATATACAGTATTGGTTAAATAAAAAATCTCATATTTACAATATCTCAATAGTAGGGTTCCAAGTTCAGTTCAGTTCAATAGAGGTTCAGGTTCAGGTTCAATGGACCTGAACCTGAACCTGAACCTGCTCTAAAAGTTCAATACTGAACTAAACCTGATCTTAAAATTATTGAACATGAACCTGAACCTGAACTTAAAAAAAGTTCAGTTCAGGTTCAGTTCAAGGTTCATGAACATGTTCAGGTTCATAATATATGCACATGTTTATCTAAATCACAAAGTTAGAATCAATTAGTAAAATTTAGAGAATTATAGAAATTTGTATAATTTTTTTTTTTTTTTTGTGTTAAAGTTCCCGCTTTGGGTGAGAGTTTATTTAATCAAGCCTGTGGATCAAGGGCGCCTCTTTGGGCGCACCCACAATTGAGTTACATTGAATGAGAGTACAACTAGCCACACGTACAACTTTTGGTTGTCTAATTTAAGTAGTCCGCCCGAAGGTTCTACACTAGTTGCCATACCTACAACCCAACTAGGGGATTGCCTATTTAAACCCTCTGGTCCAACGCTTCGCATGTCAATCCTACTTGTGATCACCGGTACAGCCCTCCGATACATTAGTCAGTCGAAGACAGTCCCGGATGCTACCTACATCCCCTTAGGACTAATTTATCCTCGCGGGTAAACTTGGTAGAGCAGTCCCTGTCCCACACAGGTATTACCTACACTTCGGTAACTTACGCACTCACCGAGGCAAGCAACTTGCAGTCAGGGGAACCTAACTGCTACCATTACCTACTTCTGCCCTTGTAAGGTTCACACCGACCCCGGTACCCACCATTACTTTCCTACCGGTCCATCACCAGGTGCCCCAAACTTCCAAACCAGTTGGCCCGGAAGGGTTGATCTACCCAGCATTAGGTGCTACTATGGTTTTTCTTCCCCTGGTATCTAATTCCAGAACATAGGTCCTTTTCCTCCAGTACGACTCCGGCGGCCAGGTTGGTGGACCCTCTCCTCCGAAGGTCATATCGTCCAGTTCTCCAGCTCCGGTTTCCGATATTCCGGTTTTGGTAGCACTGTCAAAGATCATTGCTACCTCCTTACTTGGAACTTTCCAAATGGGGTTCCATTTCCCCGGTTCCTTGGATTTGTTTGTGTCACCGTACACAACTTCGCCCGAAAGCTCCCATTCGAGATGGTAACCAAGGACTACAGGTAATATACTCAACCGATCGACAAGAAACGGTTACCGTAACACAGGTCTATTTTTCCAAAGCGTCGCCAGCGGGATTTGAACCCTAGACCTGCCACTTAGGGGTGACAACTTATCAACTTCCCTAAGTCGCCACACCCTCGAATTTGTATAATTTTATTAATAAAATTATAAAAATTTCTATGATTCTCTAAATTTTACTAATTGATCTTAATTTCTTGCATGAAGTAAACTTGTTAAGCACCAAAAAATACATCAAATCAGCATATTTTATTTTACTTTTCTTATAATTTGAAGAAAAGATGCTAAATTTTGAAAATTTTCATCAAAAATTCAAAAGAATTTTACTAACTATAACCAGCAGTGATCATCACCGGTATGTAATTAACCAATAAATTTGCAGGATCAGGAGTAATTTGCAAATTAGTTTGTATAACAAAAATAAAGTTTTTTTTAAAAAAATGCTAATATCTCAAGAATTCGTCTATGAAACTACCTTTGACATTCTAACAAAAAAAATCCCTTGCTAATTTTGCATATATTAGACACCCTGCTAAAATCCCAGGCCTCACACTAACCCTAAAGTAAATGAAATTAACTTTTTTTTATTTATCGTTATTGGTTAATTACATACCGGTGATGATCACCGCAGGTTATATGTAGTTAAATTCAATTCAAATTAAGCATCTTTGACGCAATTTAAGGAAAATAAAATAAATTATACCTATTTGATGTATTTTTTGGTGCTAAACAAGTTTAATTAGATCAATAAGTTATGATAAATTAATAAAATTTAGAGAATCATAGAAATTGTATATTTTT
>QKWP01000025.1:477519-491200 GCA_003550325.1 Gigaspora rosea | reverse complement strand
AAAGTTTCCAAGCCGCAATGGTAAAACCATAAAGCTTTACATGACTCACGTCATTTTATCTTCAATTATCAAAAAACAGTTATGGACTAACTTCCGGAAATCAATTTTTCCAATAATACTGAAAATCTATTTTCCTAGCAGAATATAAATTCATCCATGTCATTTCACAGATAATCAATTCACTACATCATGTTTCTGAAAAGTTTTTTCACCCACAGTTATTTCACCGCAAGTTTTTTTAAAAATTGTATACCAACCTTAATCCTAATTCTAAACTTGACCCTAACGGCAATGACTGGAATTACTTTGTCAGTGAAATAACTTTTGGTGAAATAAACCATCGGTTAACTAAGTTGTCAGTAAAATGAACAGAACTCGAAATTTTCCTGTCAGAAAAAGGATATCGGAGCTACGGTGTCAGAGAAATAACATTTTGAGAAGGTGAGTTTCATGTTTATATGCACTATTGTTTGTGACTTAAGGCCAAGTTAAATTATTAAATTTATCTCCAAGTTTGATTGGAAAAATAGATTCTTTGAATGCTATAAAAATTATTTGTGGGCTTATGATTGTAAAGTTTTCTATAATGTAAGTTTTGCAACCCTTATTAACATACTATGAAATAAAAAAAGTAAATTACTTAGTTTGATCAAGGCAATATACTTCTTTAGATCACTTAGTTTCGTTCCAATGCGTTAACTAAATAAATGTTAATTAATTATCACTTAAAAAATTTATTATAATTATCATATCTGAATTAATAAATTTGATTTACCTCAAGTTTTAAACAAGGCTTTAATCTATTATTATTGCTCGATCATAAGACTTTATTGCTATACGAAGAAAAAACATATGGGAATAGGCTCGCTATCGTCAACAAGCTCTAGCCTTAAATTACATATACATTCATACTACACTACTACGCCCACCTCATTGACCAATCCAAAGAAACCTTCACACACGTGACTTTACCATCCAACATTCCTGTCTAACAACCATTAACTAACCAAAGAAACAGACCATAAGGGAAGAAACAGCGTCTTTATAGCTAAAAACGAGGATCGGTTCGTTGAAAAATGTGCTTCTACGTATGTCTCGATACAATATTTTAAGGTCCTTGCACTGCCCGCGCAGTCGTAGAGCCTGTAACTATCGAAGGTCCTTGCACTGTTATCCAGCCGCGGAGCCTGATACCACTATCGAAGGTCCTTGCACTGCTACTCAGCCGTGGAGCCTTATTAACACTATTGGGGGGCTTTGGTGGGACGATAGAGCCAGCCTCTTCAAGGCGAGCGATAGCAAAACGAAAGATAACCCTTTCTCTACTGAAACGGGCTTTCCTTATAACGACTTCTGATTCACCCCCAAATTTCCTAAAACCTTCACATGCCAGAACTTTCTTCATACCCTTAGGCCTGAAAATCACATTCATAAACCCCGTCAACAATAAATCATATGCAAGCATAACCTAACGCCCGAAAAAACCTGCATCTAACCCGTATATCACGGAAAAATCCACTAACTAACCCAAAAATAGAAAATCAACAAATTTACATGTGGATCTGCAATAAAGTCATCTGATCTCGCAATAATGAACGCTCCTTCACTTCGTTATCAGCTTCATAATCGAATGATCATTTTATGTAATAAGGTAGCTGCGCAGCGCGTGACGCGGCGCAGGACCAGTACGATCAGCCATGTGGTGATGATTAACTTGAGATATTTTTATATTTACCTGCACGCACAAAATGAACTTCGTACTAGAACAAAAAGCTCACTTTTGCTACAAAGATTTATTAATAAAATTCTCTGATATTATTATTAATGCTCTGATATTATTATTTCACAAAGGGATTTATTTTATAGTGCTATAGCACTGTAATGCTATAGCACTATAGCACTATAGTTTTTATATATATTTTTTATATTTTTTGTGTGCGCCCATCACTTGAAATCAGGGACCCGGAAAATTTTGGAAATAAATTTTTCCAAATTATTCCAAATTTTTGGCTTAATTTTGATATTTCCAAATTTTTGCATTTTGGCCAAATTTTTCCAAATTTTTTACCGATTTTCCTGTATACATGTGATCTCTGACCAATAAAAATACATACAATAAAAATGTGCTACTAGTTATCGATCCTAATTTTGACAGGCCATCCGGATTCTATCAAATCCGGATTGAATCCGCATTAGATTATGTATAAAGCTTACTTTGGGTACATCCTTAGGTCCATAATTTAAATTCTTTTGACCAATCCTAGTAAAAATCTCTAACCTGGATATCTGAATTTGTCTGGATTGAAGGATCAATCCAGATTTCGGATTTAGGATCGAAACACTATGCTTATCAAGTTTACACTCATAATTTTGCCAGTTCTCTCGCAAAAGTACAAGAGTTAATTTACACAATAGTATTTTTTTTTTAAACACATGAAAAAAAAATCCCTACTAATAATTATCTAAGCATGATTGAAGC
This sequence comes from Gigaspora rosea, assembly GCA_003550325.1. Lineage (NCBI taxonomy): Eukaryota > Fungi > Glomeromycota > Glomeromycetes > Diversisporales > Gigasporaceae > Gigaspora > Gigaspora rosea. The sequence goes on along the minus strand of QKWP01000025.1, from coordinate 488,721 downwards.
CGACAGACATACCACAATTATGCAAATAATAAATTTTGCTACGAAATTCAGAATTGGAAAATTTTTTACTAGTTATTATTACACAGAATCATGTTTTTTGATTGGTCAACAGAGCTTTTTTGATGAAAAATAATCCAAATAATTCCAAATATTCGAGGATTTTATCCAAATTTTATCCAAATATTGGCCAACGTCCAAATAAATTTTTGCAATTTCCGAACCAAAATTTTCCGGGTCCCTGCTTGAAATCAAAACTCTACCCACGTGATTATTGGTCAATAATAGATCAGAATTTAGTGTAACGTAACATGATCAGAAAGAAAAGTTGAATTAATAAGTAACCGCGAATTCTAAGATTAGGTGTAACATTACACATTTGGGAAGAGTCAAAACAAACGTTCGTTTTGCCAAAAATTGCTTCTAACCTAAAATTTCACATAGGAAACTACCTTTCAGGTTCTAACAAAAAATTTTTCTTGCTAAATTCTAACCCCTAGCCTCACACTAACCCTAACCTTAATTGCATGGGTTTATTCTTATAGAATAAAAGTTGTTTTGATAGTCACGTTACACCTGATCTTAGTTACGGGTTACATTAACCTACGGTTACAAAATGATTAATCCTAAACCTTAAACGAACTTAAGAATGGTGTAGTTTGTAACGTGGGGGTGAATTTTGATAAAAAAGATTCAACAAACAAAATTATAGTATTTATGTATTATACGCCCTATAACAGCAAAATAGTAGCACGTAATTATAAAACAGTTAAATAACTAAAAGTTACTAGACAATAAAAATAGCAAATTTTACTATGTATATGTATATTTAGAGCATTCACCCATAATAAAAACAAGTTTCGATCTATCCAAATAAACCGTCTAATAGGAAAACATTTAATCCTTTACAAAATGTCCCTAAGCTACCTTATAACGCTAAACTCAATCAAAATTTTACATTTCTCAGCCCACTGTTGAACATAATGGTAGTAAATTCGTTCGTTCCAGTTTTGTACACGTGGCTTCGATCCTTCTTCCAGTTTAGACTTACGACTATTATCATAATTCCTGGAACACCTGATAAATAAATTGGCTAAATAATTTTCGATGATTTCGGTATGATCGGTAAATAGAAGCTATTTTTGGATCATGTATAATACTTTATTCAACAAGAGGAATGTATGTACTAAACGTATATATATGCTAGTCTCATAATATTTATACTAATCACCGGATCTTAAAATATATCAATTTGAATCAACTATGCCGAAATCATAGTCAAGGATCGGCCAAAAATCATTCGACTAATTTTTTTTATCAGGTGTTCCAGGAATTATGGATTACCTCACCCGAGTTTCCAGCCATTTAATTTATCGAATTGGACATGATTTTGAAGATTTAGTTAGTAGTAGAATTAATTTTCTAAAGAAACAAAACCAACCCGAAATTACCTACCCAAAGAACCAACCAACCCAACTTGCCAAATCTAACCGTCCCTTTCGAATAAGCTGATAATTGGATTTGCCAACATCTTAATTCCAAAGTAGTCGACCGTGTGGATTTAGCGCCTTATTAGTATATGTAAAAACCCAAAGTTAGCAGATACATAAGAAGACATCATAAGTATCCAAACACTAGATCGTTTTTGTAAAACTGAATCCATGTACTGTACAGTCAGCTCTGACTATAACAAACCTCCATATAATGAATTCTGGATATAACGAACCCAAAATTTTAAAATTCCATTGTAGTTCGGTATAGAAAGTGCCATTGATCCTTAAGAAAACTTAGTAATTTTCTTTAATGAAAATTTTTTTCTTTCCAAAACCGTTAGTTCGTTATAGAAAGAGTTGACCGTAGTTAATTAAACGTATCAATCACAAGCATTGTCACATTCCTTCGTGTTCAAAATTATGATCGTCATAAGTCCATTATAACATTGATACCATAGATATCCGCTTTTGTGTAAACTGTTCTTCATTTGACAAAACTCCAAAGCAACGTAAGACATGGAATCACCTTTTAAATAGTTTTTTTAGACAATAGAACATAAAAAAGTACCTTGATGTTACCACTATGAAAATCAGCATAAAAACAAACATTACACCAACCAAGCATTAAAATCACTAATTCACTAGCTGCTAAAACCACTAACCCACCGCTGTTGAAATCAACTGCTGAATCACTAACCCACCCACTATTGCAATCACCTATTTTAGCAGTGCTCATTTTGCGACTCAGAAAATAACGACTATAACAGTTCCACAGCTCAGAAGAAAAAAAAGTAGTTAGCTAGCTAAAAATAAAAGAAACAAGACAAAGAACTCACGAATTACCCACCCAGCCTAATTAAATATGATGACATTTACTCGAAGCTTACTCTATGGCGACTCTGAAAACTATAAAATCACCAACTACAACGTCTTCAACGGCAGCTTCAACAACAACGGTTCCATGACGGAGCTCCAATGACGACGGTTTTAACAACAACCTAAAAAAAAAAAATTGATTATCATAATGATTGCTGATCTCAAAAATGATTGGCCGATCATATTGGGAAAAGATAGCACTATAGTGCTATAGCACTAAAATGCTATAGCACTATAATAATAATATTCACATTAGTAAAAAATATATTTTGTTCACAAAAACAGACATGTTTGTAAATTAATCATCTGCAAAATAAGCTTGTCAATGAAAATGAGAGCCGTGAAATGTAGTTTTGAAATTAAAAAAAAAAAGCATTAAAAAATTTGATAAGTTACATCATTAATTTGAATATAATCTAACCCAGTTAAAGAAAGAAAGCTCGAATTAATCAGCTTTTATATAAAAGCATAAATCGATTAACCCTTTGATTACCTGATAACGAACAATTAATCCATTCCATTGTTAGATTAATCACCTGCATCATCTAATTTCGCCATTGATCATATGATGATCATCAATAATACTAACAATTGCATTAGAACCTTTCAACCGTTGCGACTAGAATAAAGAAGAATTATATAAATAGAATGAAATTCGAACCACTAGCAGAAGAACTATTCACAAGAAATCCCATAAATACTTAACTTTATTTGACTACACTGCAGCAAGACTCTAAAAGAGCCTCGATACCTGACCACGCCCTTTTTGCCCACCAAATCGGGAGTATTGCACAATTAAAGAACACTGGTTTGATTAGATAGTGATGTTGTTAGTGATTTTTATCCACCACTCACATAATGTGCAGCATGTAATTATAGATAAGCTATTGGTGTTTATTTCGGTAATCTTGAAAAAGTTAATTAGTATGTATTAGAATTATCACAATTTCTATTGTAAATTAATATAAAAAATTCTTTTACAAACTTACTTGGCATATAATACGTTTAAAGGTTGAGTTTGCAACAAAATTATTGTAACTTCTACCAAGAATTACTGTAAAAAATTCTCATGCAAAACTTGCTTGTTATTCTAATAATCCCAATATGCGGTTAGGGTTGAGTTAATTCGCGTTGAAACTTCTATCATGATTTACTTTATAAACCTAACCAGTTTGCAATACACAGTAACTCACTAATGCATGTTATTAACGTTGCAATCTAATTTCAAAGATACGAAGTGCGCATGACGAATAGAAGTCGATTTTTAAATTTCAAAAATACAAAGTGCGCGTAACAAACAGGAGTCGATTTTTTAAAAAAATGATAGTGATAGATCAATTACTATGACGAATTAATCGTCATATTTTAAAATTTTCCCACAGTCTGATTACGGGGGTTTTTTTAGATATATCAAATCAAAAACGGCAAAGTGCCAAAAACATTTTATCGGTATCAAATATCGTAATAAAGTAAGTATTTATTATTACCCGATATAAGATTACATTTCAAAATCAGATCACGCATGCTTTAATTAGCAATACTAAGCAGGCATAGTTTCAATAAAAAAGTATCCCCTAGTCAATTACAACATATAAATGTCATTTTGACAAGTACAATTTCCCACACCATCGTTCAATATACATTAACATGCACGTCGTGTCGTCAGAATCACCATAACCCCTCGTCAAAAAAGTTGAGCGTAAATCATCCTTCCCACATTTCATGTTACACAATAAACGTGATCGTACTGGTTAAAATTTTGAAATTAAAATAATCAGTGACGCCGATTTGAGTGATTTTCATATGAAATATATATATGCGGTATGTAAAAATTTTAAATTAACATCTTTAACATCATAATGATGAAATTTCGAGATCATAATCAGTGACGCCTCTTTGCATCATAACAGTGATTTACATATATATTACATATTTGGTATGTAAAAATTTTAACTCTTTCCAAAAACGAATAAATGAAAATCATTACTCCTGCTAAAAAAGGTTTTTGCAAAAATAGGATAAGCGACATCAAAAAAGTTAAAGGAAACCATCCCTATACACATTTCATGTTACACAAGGAACGTGATCGTACTGGTACTGACAAATTTTAATTAAGTAGTCTGTGTGACATTCTGATATATTTCTAATTTTGTGTTGTCCGCATGATCCATATGTATGCGAATTGTTACGTAAACAGATTGAATAAGATTGTGTTACAATATTACTTAATAAAATTTATAGTTTAAACTTTAAAAAAAATTTCAGATTGACAAACGAATAATTTTTTCATGTTTAAACCTTCAACATGGAACAATTGAAACCGTCAGAAATTAATAAGCTTGCTGATAATTATCAAAGAGGTATTGGCGCAGAGAAGGATGAACGTAAAGCGTTTGAGTTATATCTTAAAGCTGATGAGATGGGAGACGCTAAGGGAACATTTAATGTTGGAAATTGTTACTATTATGGAATTGGAGTTGAAAGGGATTTACAGAATGCATTTTTTTATTACCAAAAATCCGCAGAGATGGGTGATGCAGCTGGAACTTGTAATGTTGGGTACTGTTATCGTTATGGAATTGGAGTTGAAACGAATTTGCGTAAATCAGAAATGTATTATCAAAAAGCAGCAAAAATGGGAGATATATTTGCACTCGGTAAATGTTATGATAAAGGAATTGGAGTAGAAAAGGACGCAAAGAAAGCATTCGAATATTTTAAAAATTCTGCAGAGATGGGAAATGTTAAAGGGATATTTGAAATTGGACGTTGTTACCAACTTGGAATCGGAGTCGAAGCGAATAAACATAAGGCGTTCGAATATTACCAAAAATCTGCTGATATGGGCGATGCTAATGGAACAAATCAAGTCGGTTATTGCTATTCTAGTGGAATTGGAGTCAAAGAAGATAAAAATAAAGCATTCGAATATTTTAAAAAATCTTCGGATATGGGATATGCTATGGCTACGTATAATGTAGGATTTGATTATTATAATGGAACGGGTGTCATAAAGGATGAATGCAAAGCGTTCGAATATTATAAAAAATCAGCAGAGATGGGATATGCTGCTGGAATGTACTATGTTGGCGAATTTTATCAAAAAGGAATTATTGTTGAAAAGGATATAGATATTGCTTTTGAATGGTATTTAAAATCAGCTATTTCTGAACAATGTCCCGGTAACAAAAAAGAAGAATAGTTTCATTGGATACCATTTGAAAAATTTGAAAATGTTGAAGAAATAGGCAAAGGAGGCTTTTCTACCGTTTTCAAAACAAAATATTTAAATAAATATGGATCACATGAAGAAGTAGCAATTAAACTTGTAAAAGGTTCTAATAAAAATAGAGAACCATTCTTAAAAGAGGTATTATATTAAAATTTATAAATACTATCTTTGTTTTTAAATATTGTTTTTTTTTTAAATATTATTTTCGTTTTTTAAATATTATTTTTGGTTAAATAAATTAATTTATTCTGTTTTTTAGTTAAAAGCTTGTCATAGTTTGGATCAATATTTAGGAATATCAAGAGATGAAGAAACAAATGATTACATTTTAGTGCTTAGTTATGCAAAATACGGATCATTGAGCAAAAATCTTGTCGATATCTTTAAATTTGAATGGAAACTCAAGTTAAAGATACTCCGTGATATTATAAACAACCTTGATCGTATTCATTCTAAAAAATATTTACATCGAGATCTGCATCCTGGAAATATTCTTTTGAAAGAAAATTATGAAGCATATATTACTGATCTAGGTTTATCGAAACCACTTGATGAAGAGGAACAAGAAGAACGTATTCATGGAGTTTTACCGTATCTTGCACCGGAACTCTTTCAAAAACAACCATATACGCAGGCTTCAGATATTTATTCATTCGGAATAATTATGGTAGAAATGACAACTGGTCAAAGACCTTTTAATAATTATAAATTTGATATCGATCTTGTAATAAAGATTTTTAATGGACTACGGCCAAAATTTGGACCAGGAACTCCTGATTGTTATATTGAATTAGCCAACCAATGCATGGATTCGGATCCAAAAAAGCGTCCAACATCTTTTGAAATAATTATCAAGCTGAACGGATGGTTAAATATGATTGGAAGTAAAATCGAAACCAAAATTAAAAGTCAATTTTTAGAAAGTGACGAGATTAATAAAAAATTCTCAACAATTAAAGAAAATTTAAAAAATATATATACAAGTAAAGCTTATGATATAACTGAAATTAACAAAAGCTTATCGAAACTGAAAATTAGTATACCTGTAGGTACTGTAGAAGTTCCGGATTTTTAAAAATCAATTAAATATTACTATGCATTTATTCTTGAAATATGGTTTATTATTTATTAGCTAAATTAAGCTTTATCATGGGATTATTAATTATGTAATTAATTTCAATAAAATTCTTTAACAGTAATCAAAAAATATATTAAAAATGATTGATTCTACTCAACCAAATTAATCTTATGATCAGAATAATTCTTTTCTTATTTACACAATTTAGATGCTTAAATAATATATTTTATATGATACAAAAATATTCGATAATATGCAATAAATTTCAATTTGCAAGAATATATTTATTTATAAAAAAGTTTTTAAATCTAATTATCATATATTTCTATCCTATTAAATTTAATTGATTTATATTAAATTTTAAATTTAATTAATTTATATTTAAATTTTTATTACTTAAATGATAAATGATTAAATTTACAGATGTAATTCTTGATCTCCTTGTATCTCATGTCGTTCAAGAGGCACCGTAGCATGACTTCATAAGCTGCATGTTTTTTTTGAATTATCCGTAACTATTAAGTTTATTAATGAAAAAAATGAAAAAATGATACCATCCATTTTTTTGTTGAGCCCGATGTTATTTTCATTGGTGTATTTTACGATAAAACCTAGTTTTGGTAATTTAATAATATAATTCCTTCTTGTTTCCAAATAAAAAATATCGGAATGATCAGCTCGCAAACTTTAATCATAATAATCTGATTGCATAACTTGCCGTAATTAGTGAATTCGCGAAATATAAATTATGATGGATTTCATACAAGATTTAAAAATAACAAAAAGATAGAAGAAAGTGGATTCTCAACTACCTTTAAAGCTATTTTAGTAAAAAAGAACTACACATTATTACTGTATATTGTTACATACTGTGATACCTATAAAACCCAAATTCCAAATTCAAATAGAAATTAAAAAGCATTAATGAAAGAGGTGATTTATTTTTTATGCCAAACTTTATTGAACTAATTTGCGTATTGAAGTTTTAATCGTCATTTAATTTAAATATTATTAAAACTAAGAATTATTGTAAAACTAAGAATTATTGTTAAATTGAATATAGTAATATATTTAAACTAAAAAAAAACTTTGTAATAATTTCAAAATTGACTACCTCTATCTGTTGATATTTAAATAACGCTCAGTGAGTTGAGGACTTTAAAAGAGTGAAACAGCTGTCATAGAGGCTGCTCCTGGGTTTTATTGAAGTCGAATAAGTCTTTATTAGATATAGAAAAGTTTAATATATATAGTAATATAGAAGTAAACTTAAGCATATACCATATTTACATGAAATTTTAATGCACATGGTGTTATTTCAAAAATTGTATTTTTTTTAAATAGCATATTGGTTTTGAAATAACACCCATGTGCATTCCAATATAATGCATACTCCAAATGCTAAATTAATAATCTGCTGAAATAACGAATTCAAATAACAAGCAGAAATATGAATTTTTTTAGTTAAAAAATCTGACTTATATCAGAAATGCTATATATAAAATTAAGAATACAGGTTTTTATGCATCATATATATAATGCACAATTTTTTAAAAATTAGACCTTGATTCTGAAATAATGCCCATGCATGTACTCAAAATAATGTGCATCCCTTGAAATAACACACAAGTGCACATTATTTCAAGGAAATACAGTATATACTATTCTTTGTAATAAAGGCAGGAATGCTAGGTAAAAAAAAAGTTAATTTAAAGAGAGTTAAAAGAAATTTGTGCACTTTTGTACTTCAAAGCATTAAATTAAAAATTAAAGCTTATTAAAAATAATAATATCATTTATTTAAAAAAGCTCAATGCCTTATAAAGAAGTAAAATAGAAAAAAAAGACTAATGTACCAAAAATTATTACTAGAAAACTTATACTACAAATAGCTAGATTTAGTTACTAGTAGAACTTCAAATCAAAACTATACTACATTTCTCTATAGTACATTAATTTGAATAAAGGAATAACTGAACAAAATTCAATCTAAGAAATTTGAAAAATATTAGAACTACTTAATTAATTATTTTTATACTATAGTCCAACAGATAGCTATAAATTATAACAAATATTTGTATTATTGCAAAAAGTTTTAGAAGTAAATAGATTAATCAAAAATAAAAATTATATATTCTAATACAAATTACAAGAAGATTAAAACAAATATATTGCATTATTAACTAAAACTGAACAATAGTTATATTCAATAAAACAGAAATAAAATAATGCTACAAAATAATTCTATAGCTATTAAAAAGATTATATGTATACAGAATAAACTTATTACAAGAAATATTAGCCAATAAAGAGTTATTTTAAATGATAAAGATAAAATTTATTTAAATAAATATCTTTAGAACAGAAAAATACCAAATCTGAAAACTCAAAACTTCACACTAGTATTTAAAATAAAAGAACTAACTAAGCTATATACAGTATTGGTTAAATATGAAATCTCATATTTACAATATCTCAATAGTATTATATATGGAATTGTCAGAAAATATAGATATTATTTCTATACAGTTTAACCTCTCTATAATCCAATGGTTGGATAATAGCAGCTTTTTTAAATATGTACTTATAAAGAGATTTGCTTATATTGAGATTTTTATATATAATTATAATAATTGTTTAACAAAATTAAAACCTTATATCAAGATGTAATTATATAGAGTGTGATTATAAAAGGACCCCGAAATATACATAGATAGGTCAGATTAATAATAGTGTTACTAAAAAAGGAAAGATTTGCAGAAAAAACTTCAAAAATAAGCAAAAAATTACTATAAATAGAAATGATTTGCATAAAAAACCTCAAAAATAAGCAAACTCATACCTGATCTATCTATGTATATTTTGGGGTCCTATTATAGAAAGGTCTAACTGTAAATAATAGAAAAATATTCAAATATAATATTATAAATATTATTAACAAAAATAGATTTGTATCAAATTAAATCACAATTATTTATAATTTATAATAAAAAGAATTACATCCTTATAGATAGAAGATATACTATAGTCAAAATTAATATTTAGAAAAATATATCTATATCAAAGAACATATAAAACAGTAATTGCTTAAATGCAGTAGTACTGCACAAATAATAAAATCTACAAAGAAAAAATGAATTCAAAATTAATCTCAAAGCAGGGAATAATATCTTACTGTACACTTTGCAAGAATTATTTAAGAAAACTAGAACAATTAAAAAAAGTAATAGAAGATTATGAGCACATACCAAAATTACTTATGCCATTAAAGTACCAACAACAAAACCCAAACTGAAACAATTGGAAATATAAGTGCGCATATTGTAGAATATATAAAATATACCCACAATTTAGAATGAGAAACATTTTACCAATACTTATAAACTGTAAAAGAAAAGAAGTAGCTATCAAAAGAAGTAAAAGAGAAAGAAAATAAACAGGATAAAACAATGCTCAAGATGTAAACAAAACCAAAAATATAAAGGAATTACTAAAAACTTTGAAATGGCATACTACTGCAATTGTTTAAGTTGTAGACAAAATACACAACCTAAGTAAGAAAATTGGTACAAGATTTATATTTAAAAAAACAAAAAGAAAAGTAGAAATAACATTACTACAAAGGGTACAATCTTTAAAACCTAATATAAAATAATACAAAGAATAGGAGAAAATGTTAAAGTACAAACAAATCAGTTTGGAATGAATCTTAGAAACTGAATATTTTGTAATGTGCAACATACAGTATGGTATAGCAAGATATCTCCAATTTTTTAGCAGTTGCTTAATGTCTTATAACTTTATAACAAATAATTATTTTAAAAATCCCTCTTATAAATTTATTATTTATTATCTAAACTACAAATCTGTAAGACAGAGTTTTAATAACTTGTTTTTTTTAAAAGTTATAAGAGATCAAAGTTCAGTAAATTTAATAGTAAAACGAAATTTGGTGCAAAGAAATTACCCAATCATAATAATATTAGTCATGTGCAAGCGATTTTATTTGTCAATACTCATTATTAAAAATTGAGTACTCTATTATACTACCAATTACAGCTCATATTGTATTAATTAATTTTGGCACCTTAATAAAAATTAGCCAATCAAAATTGTACGCATACTCTAAATTTGGTGTCCATAAAAAAAATTGGATGCTTTTTGATGTCCTGTACTGTATTAAAAAATTTGGTATATACCTGAATAAGACTCAATTGCAGAAGATATAAACTGAAACTATATCTTTACAATTGGAATAGACTGCATAAAACATAACATTCATGAAGTGATATATAATGTGACTTTACTGGTATACCTATATCCATATAATTGGATACAGGAACCTATATGTACTTAACTAGAAAAGGCTATACCATGGACTATTGGGTGTTTTATATCAAATAATTTACAAACATAGTGCACTCCTAATAATAAATTTCAATAGTAAAAAATTTTTGTCAATTATTACTGATAATAATAAAAAAATATAAACTTTAAATTTATATAACATTTGATAGAACAGTCAC
>QKWP01000025.1:427959-472713 GCA_003550325.1 Gigaspora rosea | reverse complement strand
AAAAAAAAAAAAAAAAAAAAAAAAAAAAACTTACCAAATCCTGAACAAAAGACACTAAAACCAGCTTGAACATGAATGCTTGAGAAAATTTTAGGTGCTTATAGACCTAAAAATTACCAATGCGTTTATATTAAAAACAAAAAAAAAACGAAAGAAAAAAGAAAAAAAAAGAAAAAAAAAAGAAATACATAGCCGAAATCCGGGAACGTACGAGACACAGACAAGGCGTGCAGTACCGAAAAGAAATCACAACACCGGGACTGCACGAACATACTGACAAGCCGAAAAGAAATCCACAACACCGGGACCGCACGAAACACACAGACAAGGTGTGCTATACCGAAAAGAAATCCACAATGCCGGGAACACACAAAACACTTATCACTGATAAAGCGCGCAATACAAAAAGATCAAAATTTTAACACAGAAGTTCACCAAAGAAACATAATGGAAAAGACATAAACTATGCACAAACCTTACAACGCCACGAGCCCTAACGATTAACTTTACACTAACTTCGTTACAGCACCAACGACGGTTCCTCAAGCTTTTGAAGTGCTCCAAAGACAGTTCCAACGATGTCTCCAGCGACGGCTCCAACCACGGCTCCAGCGACGCTCTTAAATGTTAATAAATAAAAAAAATAAAATTAAAAATTAAAAAAAAAATAATAATAAAAGCTTATCTGATTGGCCGATCGGTCATGAGGTCTAGAATAAAAAAAAAATTTTAATATAAACCTCTATGAGGTTTATATTATTAACGTAAAACCCAGGTTTAGATTAAGGTTTTTCATAAAAAAAATAATAAAAAATTTTAAAAATTTAAATAAATAATAAATAAAATTTTTTTTTAAAAAAAAAAGAAGTGTGGGAATAAAATAAATTCTGATTATTCTTCATTATAGGAATAACCGGAAATTTACTTTTTATTCTCACTATTGTTTTATTCGAATTTTAAAAAATGATAAAATTAAAAAAATAAAAATAAAAAAATAAAAAAAACTCGCTTTTTTTATTTATAGGTTTGTTTTGTTTATTGTTTTTGCCATTGTGTTCTTATAATTTTGTATGCCGTATAAATGCTATATGCCGTATTAGTAGTGTCATTATACAAATAAAGATCTAACTTGTTATAAAGATCGTCTTCGTTATACAAATAAACATCTGACTTTTTGAAAAATTACCAGTTGGCTATACAAATCTAAACATATGACATATTGAAAAATTATATAATAAGTCTATACAAAATTAGATCTCAGTATTATATATATTCTTTGGGGTCCTATACATATTCATATACTTTTTATACCCCTATACAGTGTTGTCACTTGGACACTTTTTGGACATTTTGGACATTTTTTCAAATTAAAATTACTTAAAATTTTATTAAGATAATCTATTTTAATTTTTTCACCAATGAGTCTAGCACTTAAAAAAATATATAATTATATATTTTTTTAAATTACTTTATTGATTAGTTAAACATGGGACATAGGCTTGGATGATTTTGGACAATCTTGGACGTAGGACAAAAAACATAGTATGGACACGTCCAAGTGACAACACTGCCCCTATACAAACATACACATTCGTCTTTCTTTTTTTTTTCCTGTACTATATACTTATATACTACTATCTTCAATCTTACCTTGAGAGCGGTGTGGGGCGTACACACCTGCCTCACTACATAAATTTTCTTTACCATAATCATAATTAAAGGGGGGTGTGGGAATTATTGTATTTGATTTAGCTTAGTTTTAATTAATTTCTGACATAATTTAAATTAATTTTTAATATTAAAAAACTAATTTCACCAATTTCACTATCAAGTAATTTCAACAATTTCAACAAAAAACTTCTTATTATAAAGAGTAATTTCACCCCATCTATACCTGTAACATAAGTTATATCTATACCCATACATGAACATGCGCGTTCATTCAATTTTATTTTTTTCTATTGCCCTGTACCATATACTTACGTACTGCTACTTTCAACTTTAATTCGAGTGTGGTGTAGGGTGTACTCACCCACCTCACATATATATATAAACATACATGTCTGTGTATCCATCTCTACCGCTGCATAAATCTGCAGACTTCGGTCTTTACTCTGAATGATTCAATCACCCAAAATATCAGCCACTTGTAAGAATGGTTTACCCATTTAACTTTAGTGTGCCAATTTCCGATCTTGTCGTGGGATCACCTTCTTGCCATTCCGGTGATTGGTTCGTCATCCATCTCTTGGTACTCTGTTCCTATTTTGATTACTGTTACCAAGCTCAGCAGACTTTTGGTAACACACAAATGCCTCATGTTCATCTTTTTCAACTCCAATTTCATTACAAACACCCATGGCTTTTATTCTTAACATTGCTATGTCTGCTAATTTGATTGTAAATGGGCGCTTTATGCTTATCTTTTTCAACTCCCATTTCCTTTCTTCTCAATATTCTATATCGTACATTCCATTACCTTATTGCAAAGAAATCTGCTAATGCTTCTTTACATTGCTACTACTATTTACCAGGACCCAGAGAGGCCAACTGCCCTCGCTTTTCCTTCCTTTGGTCCCAAAAGATTATCATGATTTTGAATTGCTAGTATCACATATATTAGCAAATTCCTGGTAATAAACCAAAGTCTTGTGTCTTTCTTTTCCACTTCAATTCCATTGAAAACAGACACTAACGGCTTCATTTGCAACAGAATTTCCCTATCTGCAAATTCGAATTGCAAATGCATATCTCGTTACGATACCAATGTTATACATTCCATCCATATTTTCTTTCATTATTGCAACATTCTTGCAAATTCTATCTGCTAATGCCTTCTTACTTTACTCCAAGACTATTTTTCCAGATTCAGCGAGGCCAACTAGCACTTTTGCAAAATGCACCTGGTATACTTTTCTTTCACCTGGTTCCAGAGCATTTCAGCTTCTCATTTCTATAGCGATCGGAATTTCTATTATGCATCTCAGCAGATTTCTGGTATGAATAAATGCCATGTGTTCTTTTTTCTTTTTTTTTCCAATATGGTAACAGACACCAATGGCCTTTGCTTCAATAGCATTACCCATATTCGCAATTCTGATCATAAATAAATGTTTTTGTGCGTCCTTCCAGTTCCAATTTCGTTACATCACAATGTCCAACATTATACATTCTATCAATATTTCCCACAGTTATCATAACGTTTTTGCAACGTACATCTGCTAACGCTTCCTTTTTTTTTTTACTATTTTTACCCAGATCCAGAGGGTTCGCATAATATTTCTTTCCTTCCCTTCAGTACAAGAAAGATTATCATAAAGATCGAAATTTTTTGCATTACACATATCCACAGATTCTTGGTACTAAACCAATGCCTTGCGTCCTTCCTCAACTCCAATTTCATTATGAAAACAGACACCAATGGCTTTTATTTCAACAGCTCTACCATATCAGCAAGTTTGATCATACATAAATGTCTTATGTTTTTTCAACCTCAATCTCCTTACATCACAATGTCCAACATCCTATGTTTTGTCAGTATTTCCCATCGTTATTGCAACACTCTTGCAACATGCAACTACTAATGCTTCTTTACTTTGCCACAAGACTATTTCTGCCAAGACACAGAGAGTTTAGCCTAGTGTTCTTCCCTCACTCCAGTCCAAGAAAATTATCACGAAGATCGAAATTCCTAGCATTGCATATGATTGCAGATTTTTGATAACAAACAAATGCCTTGTGTCCTTCTTTTCAACTCACATTTCATTATGATAAGAGACACCAACGGCCTTTATCTCAACAGCGTTACCTTTATCTGTGGATTTGAGCACAAATGAATGCTTATGCTCATCCCTTTCCAACTCCAATTTCCTTTACATCCAACATCATGCATTCCGTCGGAAATTCTGCAAATACATCTTCACTGAGATCCAGAGAGGTCCACCTAGCGATCTTGCACCATGCATCGGCCATTACTTTCCCTCCTTCTGGTTCCCAGACAATTATGTGAAGATCAAATTTCCTAGTAGCATATGAACGCAGATTTTTGGTAACAAACAAATGCCTTATGTCCTTCTTTCCCAACTCTATTTCATTATAATAAGAGACACCAATGGCCTTTTCTCAACAGCATTACCCATATCTGCAGATTTGAGCACCAATGAATGCTTTATGCTCATCCTTTACCAACTCCAATTTCCTTTACATCCAATATCATACATTCTGTCAGAATTTCTGCAAAATACATCTTCACCAAGATCCAGAGAGGTCCACCTAGTAATCTTGCACCATTCCATCGGCCATTACTTCTGGTCCCAGAAATATATCGTGAAGATCCAAAGAGATCGATGCAGATCATCAGGTTACTCAAATACCATTTCGTTCATGATCTGCGATCACCTGAAAAGTCCGGTGACTCGCAATAAATATCCGCCTTGTGACTTCGTTTACAAGCGGATCAGCTTCATAATCGAATGATCATTTTAATTAAGTAGTCTGTGTGACATTTTGATATACTATATGCTAATTTTGTGTTGATGATCCATATGTATGCGAATTGTTACATTGTGTTACAATATTACCTAATAAAATTTATAGTTTGAACTTTAAAAAAATTTCAGATTGACAAACGAATAATTTTTTCATGTTTAAACCTTCAACATGGAACAATTGAAACCGTCAGAAATTAATAAGCTTGCTGATAATTATCAAAGAGGTATTGGCGCAGAGAAGGATGAACGTAAAGCGTTTGAGTTATATCTTAAAGCTGATGAGATGGGGGACGCTAAGGGAACATTTAATGTTGGAAATTGTTACTATTATGGAATTGGAGTTGAAAGGGATTTACAGAATGCATTTTTTTATTACCAAAAATCTGCAGAGATGGGGGACGCTGATGGAATGAGTAATGTTGGATATTATTATTATTATGGAGTTGGAGTTGAAGCGAATATACGTAAAGAACACATGTATTATCAAAAAGCAGCAAAAATGGGAGAAATATTTGCACTCGGTGAATGTTATTATAAAGGAATTGGAGTAGAAAAGGACGCAAAGAAAGCATTCGAATATTTTAAAAATTCTGTGGAGATGGGAAATGTTAAAGGGATATTTGAAATTGGACGTTGTTACCAACTTGGAATCGGAGTCGAAGAGAACGAACATAAGGCGTTCGAATATTACCAAAAATCTGCTGATATGGGCGATGTTAATGGAACAACTCAAGTCGGTTATTGCTATGTTAATGGAATTGGAGTCAAAGAAGATAAATATACAGCATTCGAATATTTTAAAAAATCTGCGGATATGGGGGATGCTATGGCGACGTATAATGTAGGATATTGTTATCATGATGGAATGGGTGTTATAAAGGATGAATGTAAAGTGTTTGAATATTATAAAAAATCAGCAGAGATGGGAATCGCTAGAGGAATGTACTATGTTGGCGAATTTTATCAAAAAGGAATTGCTGTTGAAAAGGATATAGATATTGCTTTTGAATGGTATTTAAAATCTGCTATTACTGAAGAATGTTCCAATAACGTAAAAAAAGAATATTTTCATTGGATACCATTTGAAAAATTTTAAAATATTGAAGAGATAGGTAAAGGAGGCTTTTCTACCGTTTTCAAAATAAAATATTTAAATAAATACGGATCACATGAAGAAGTAGCAATTAAACTTGTAAAAGGTTCTAATAAAAATAGAGAACCATTCTTAAAAGAGGTATTATATTAAAATTTATAAATACTATCTTTGTTTTTAAATATTGTTTTTTTTTTAAATATTATTTTCGTTTTTTAAATATTATTTTTGGTTAAATAAATTAATTTATTCTGTTTTTTAGTTAAAAGCTTGTCATAGTTTGGATCAATATTTAGGAATATCAAGAGATGAAGAAACAAATGATTACATTTTAGTGCTTAGTTATGCAAAATACGGATCATTGAGCAAAAATCTTGTCGATATCTTAAAATTTGAATGGAAACTCAAGTTAAAGATACTCCGTGATATTATAACCAATCTTGATCGTATTCATTCCAAAAAATATTTACATCGAGATCTGCATCCTGGAAATATTCTTTTGAAAGAAAATTATGAAGCATATATTACTGATCTAGGTTTATCGAAACCACTTGATGAAGAGGAACAAGAAGAACGTATTCATGGAGTTTTACCATATCTTGCACCGGAACTCTTTCAAAAACAACCATATACGCAGGCTTCAGACATTTATTCATTCGGAATAATTATGGTAGAAATGACAACTGGTCAAAGACCTTTTAATAATTATAAATTTGATATTGATCTTGTAATAAAGATTTTTAATGGACTACGGCCAAAATTTGGACCAGGAACTCCTGATTGTTATATTGAATTAGCCAACCAATGCATGGATTTGGATCCAAAAAAGCGACCAACATCTTTTGAAATAATTGATAAACTGAATGAATGGCTACATATTATTGAAAATGAAATCGAAAACAAAATTAAAAGTCAATTTTTGGAAAGTGACGAGATTAATAAAAAATTTTCAACAATTAAAGAAAATTTAAAAAATATATATACAAGTAAAGCTTATGATATAACTGAAATTAACAAAAGCTTATCGAAACTGAGAATTAGTAAACCTGTGGGTACTGTAGAAGTTCCAGATTTTTAACAAATCAATTAAATATTACTATACATTTATTCTTGAAATACTGTATGTTTTATTATTGTATAGTTTCTTATGATATGAATGTCCAATTTTGTTCCATATTGTATATCTGAAACTAAATCGGACTTTCAATCGTCAGACCACTATACAATAATACCGTTATTGTATAGGATTAGTTTACAATATCGTGAATATTTTTCTAATCACATGCTAGATATAACATTTGATTGGCCGATTCTCGGCCAATCAAATCTTACATCTAGCATGTGATTAGAAAAATATTCACGATATTGAAAATCACCTATACAATAACTATAAATTATTTATTAGCTAAATTAAGTTTTATCATGGGATTATTAATTATTGTAATTAATTTCAATAAATTTCTTTAACAGTAATCAAAAAATATATTAAAAATGATTGATTCTGCACAACCAAAATATTCTTATGATCAGAATAATTCATTTCTTATTTACACAAATTTAGATGCTTAAATATTATATTTTATTACCAAAAATATTATATGATTCAATCTCAATTCACCCCGATAATAATATCTATCATCAATCTTCGATAATATGCAATAAAATTCAATTTGCAAGAATAAATTTATTAATAAAAAAGTTTTTAAATCTAATTATCATATATTTCTATCCTACTAAATTAATTGATTTATATTTAAATTTAAATTTAATTAATTTATATTTAAATTTTTATTGCTTAAATGATAAATGATTAAATTTACAGATGTACTTCTTGATCTCCTTGTATCTCATGACATTCAAGAGGCACCGTAGCATGGCTTCATAAGCTGCATGTTCTTTTTTGAATTATTCGTAACTATTAAGTTTATTAATGAAAATAATGAAAAAATGATAAATCCATTTTTTGTTAGCCCGATGATATTTTCATTGGTGTATTTTACGATAAAACCTAGTTTTGGTAATTTAATAATTCCTTCTTGTTTCCAAATAACAAATATCGGAATGATTAGCTCGCAAACTTTAATCATAATAATCTGATTGCATAACTTGCCGTAATTAGGGAATTCGCGAAATATAAATTATGGTGGATTTCATATAAGATTTAAAATAACAAAAAGATAGAAGAAAGTGGATTCTCAACTAACTTTAAAGCTATTTTAGTAAAAAAGAACTACACATTATTATATTGTGACATACTGTGATACAGTACCTATAAAACCCAATTCCAAATTCAAATAGAAATTAAAAAGCATTAATGAAAGAGGTGATTTATTTTTTATGCCAACTTTATTGAACTAATTTTGCGTATTGAAGTGTTAATCGTCATTTAATTTAAAACTTAGGAATTATTGTTAAATTGAATATAGTAATCATTTATTTTTGGAATATCAATAGATGAAACCTCCAATGTTATATTCTTTTCTTAAAATATGCAGAAATTTATTCTTTGCATAATAATCTCCAAACTGTTTTACGAATAAAATAGAAAAGTAAATTTAAAATTATTACATTGGGTTTAAGTTTCTGATTTTAAATTAACGTATTTATTTCAAAATCAATGATTTATAACACCTATTTATTTTTATTTGTAAGCTTATTTACATAATAATGATTTTTTTTGCTATAGTACATTTTCTTTCGAAATTTTATCAAAAACAGTTTCTAATTATATCTCCGGATAATTCCTCTTTCTTTTGATTTCGAAATTTTGAAACAAAGAAAGGCTTTTCGAATTCACATTTATTTTCAAAATAAGCTAACTCTGTAACCTATTGTATTTCTTTCTAACTTGAATCTGCTCATTCTCAAGGACTTATTCACCTTAATTTACATAGCGGTCATAATTTATAAGACAACCTATAAAGACATATATCGCTGATTTTGAATTTCGATATTATCAAGTACAGCGCAAAAAAAAATGAAAATTACAGAGCCATGCCTTATGTAATTCCTAAATTTTTAAGGAAACGTATTTACTCGAGCTGTAGATGATTATTTATTAGGATCATCATGTAAAAGTAAATAAAATATTGCCAGATCTTTTCACCTTTTATCTGACTCGGCACAGATTAGAAAATATCCTAATGGAGGCAGTTTACGGCATAACCGACCAGAATTAAATGATAACTAACTAACATGCTGTTAGTATATAATGATCAGTGTGATATTTTTGATCCATTGGAAAATTTCAGTCAAAAATTTCAAAATTTCCATTGCAAACTTTAATAATAATATCTGAAATAATAAAATATCATAATAGGCGACTTTGATGCCTGACTTTAATAATTATTAACCAAGTAATCAAGTTATATTGTGTGATTATAAATTTGGGTTGTTGATAAATTATTAACATTCATCTTTTTGAATAAAACTAATTATGCTTCTTCAATTATTGATTTTGAGCCTCTATTCTGGATCTACATATGTTCCATATCCACCTTACAATATATTATTGATGAAATTTATGCTTTTCGATATATGGTATACTGAAACACATGTATCGGTAAATACTGATTAACATTTTAGACTGATTTTTTTAAAAAAACTCATCATTAAATTCGAATGTCAATTTTCTGCATTTGGCTAGTGCACCTTTAGTAAACTAATCACGCATCTATTTCATTACTCTAATAAATGGATTATTTAAAGCTCTTTTAACGATATTTATTAAAATTTAATCTAAATTACTCATAGTTGAGCTATTTACTTTGTTACTTTACGAAACTTTTAAACTACAGTCAGACCTCCCTAAGTGCACGCCGTTAGGACCAGGCATGAGTGTGCATTTATAGAAGGTGTGCATTTATAGAAATATATAAAAAAAATCCCAAAAATATTTAACAGTGAATAACTTTTGTTCCACTGGTCCGTTTTTTATGAAACAACTACCAAAATGTTCACATTGATGAACGGTTCTAATGAACCCAAAATCACTAAAATCCAATCACTGGAACCAGAGATCGTCAACGATTTGTGTCACTTAGATATTTAAAGATTGGTTTTTTTCAATCCTTAAATACTCGAAGTGACACAAATCGTTAACGATCTCTGGATCCAGTGATTGGATTTTAACGATTTTGGGTTTATTAGAATCGTCTCATCAATGTGAACATTTTGGTAGTTGTTTCATCAAAAATGGACCAGTGGAACAAAAGTTATTCGCTGTTAAATATTTTTGGAATTTTTAATAATAAATTCAAAAAATCCGCGGATATGATAAAATAATATTAAAATCACGTGGTCATCCAGTATTTAATTGGTCGAAGATCACATGCGTGCATTTATGGAGGTGCATATATAAGTCTGGATCTATGCACGTGCAGAGGTTGGAGGGTGTGCACTTATCATTAAGTCCCAAGCTTGGGACCGGGCTAAGTTGTGCACTTAAGGAGGGTGTGCACTTAGGGATAAAACATTAATCATCAACTTACTTTAAATGTCTTAACATATTCTACGATAAAAATATAAATTTTTTAAGCTTATAAAAAATGTAACCACCAATATAATATCATCTATGAATGTATAATTATTTATTATAGAGAATTTACATCCACAAGTTACAATATAAAAAAAAACTTATCACATTGCTAATCAAAACTACAAGGAAAACGTCTCCTATCTACCATAAGATTAAAATATATTCTAGCGTCTATTTTTTAGTCAAAATTTTAAGTGCATTCTTAATATTTTCAATAGTTTTAAAACATGGTGTCTGCATATTTTACTGTAGAAACTGGAACATGGAAATGTATGTTGTTATTTTCAAGACCTGAATACTGATACTTATAATAATATTGAAATCCTTCTTCGATTTCATAAATTTATTATATTATAAAATTATTGCAAAGTTACTACTTAAATAAATGCAAATACTTGTACATAAAAAAAAAATATACACTCGATAATTTAATGAGTCAACCAGGGCGGCCTCTCAAAGTACAGATCGATAGTGCAGCTGCAACAAAAATAGCCAATCAATGAAAAGCTGTAAAAAGATCTTTTTCATCTTGAGGCTATTAGTCAGTATAAGTGTTCATTAAGAGGTTAGACGTTTTAAAATGTTTCGATCATCATTTTTTAACTCAATATAATTGGTAAATTATTAGCTGCACTATTGATCCGTACTTTGAGAAAGCCGCCCTGGTTGACTCTAATTGAAGACAGTCCAAAATATAATAAAGTTTCCAAGCCGAAATGGTAAAACCATAAAGCTTTGCATGACTCACGTCATTTTTATCATCAATCATCAATTTAAAACAGTTATGGAGAAAAGGGATACGGAGTTACAGAGTCAGAGAAATAACATTTCGGGAAGGTGAGTTTCATGTTTATGCATCATTGTTTGCGACTTGAGGCCAAGTTAAATTATTAAATTTATCTCCAAGTTTGATTGGAAAACTAAATTCCTTGAATGCTATAAAATTATTTGTGGTCTTGTGATTGTAAAGTTTTTTTTTTAAAATATAGGTAAACATAATGCAAATTTTACAACCTTATTAACATACTATGAAATAAAAAAGTAAATATCTTAATTTGATCAGTATATTTTGGCTGTATACTTCTTTAGATCACTTAGTTTCGTTCCAATGTGTTAATTAAATAAATGTTAATTATCATCACTTAAAAAATTTATTATAATTATCTGAATTAATAAATTTGATTTACCTCAAGTTTTAAACAAGACTTTAATCTAGTAATAACAACTTCATCATCGAATGATCAATGTAACTGACAAATTTTAATGTAGTCTGTGTGACATTCTGAACTATAAATACTATGTTAATTATTAGTAATTTCTAATTTTGTGTTATCCGTATGATCTGTATGTATGCGAAATGTTACGTAAACAGATTGAATAAGATTATGTTAAAAATATTACTTAATAAAATTTATAGTTTGAACGTTAAATTTTTTTTAAAAAAATTTCAGCTTGACAAACGAATAATTTTTTCATGCTTAAACCTTCAACATGTACCAACTGACATCGTCAGAAATTAGCAAGCTTGCTGACAATTATCAAAAGGTATTGGTGTTGAGAAGGATGAACGTAAAGCGTTTGAGTTATATCTTAAAGCTGACGAGATTGGAAACGTTAAGGGAACATTTAATGTTGGAAATTGTTATTATTATTATGGAATTGGAGTTGAAAGGGATTTACAGAAGGCATTTTTTTATTACCAAAAATTTCAGTGATGGGGGACGCTGATGGCATGAGTAATGTTGGAATTTGGTATTATTATGTAGTCTGAGTTGAAACGAATATACGTAAAGCACACATGTATTATCAAAAAGCAGCAAAAATGGGAGCTTTATTTGCACTCGGTGTATGTTATGAAAAAGGAATTGGATTAGAAAAAGGACGCAAAGAAAGCATTCGAATATTTTCTAAATTCTGTGGAGATGGGAAATGTTAAAGGGATAAAAAAAATTGTATATTGTTATAGAAGGAATCGGAGTCGAAGAGAACGATCGAATATTTGCTGATATGGGTGTGATGTTTGTGGAACAATGGATCTCGGTTATTCCTATTATGATGAAATTGGAGTCAAAGAAGTTAACTATAATGCATTCGGATATTATAAAAAATCTGCGGACATGGGATATTATATGGTGATGTATGGCGTAGATTTCATTATCATTATGGAAAGGTTGTTATAAAGGATGACGTTCGAATATTATAAAAAATCAGTAGAGATGGGATATGCTCATGGAATGTACCGTGTTGGCGAATTTTATCAAAAAGGGATTATTGTTGAAAAGGATATAGATATTGCTTTTGAATGGTATTTAAAATCTGATATTACGGAAAAGAACAATATTTTCATTGGATACCATTTGAAAAATTTGAAAATATTGAAGAGATAGGTAAAGTAGGCTTTTCTACCGCTTTTAAACCAAAATATTTAATAACTATGGATCATATAAAGAAGTGGCAATTAAACTTGTAAAAAATAATATACAAAATACAAGAATAAATTTATTAATAAAAAAGTTTTTAAATTTAATTATCATACATTTCTATCCTATTAAATTTAATTAAATTATATTTAAATTTAATTAATTTATATTTAAATTTTCATATATTTCTATCCTATTAAATTTAATTAAATTATATTTAAATTTAATTAATTTATATTTAAATTTTTTTTTTAAATGATTAAATTTACAGATGTAATTCTTGATCTAGTTGTATCTCATGAAATTCAAGAGGCACCGTAGCATGGCTTCATAAGCTGCATGTTCTTTTTTTGAATTGTTCGTAACTATTAAGTTTATTAATGAAAAATGAAAAATGATAACTTCCATTTTTTTGTTGAGCCCGATGTTATTTTCATTCATATATTTTACTATAAAACCTAGATTTTGTAATTTAATAATACTGTATAATTTATTCTTGTTACCAAATAAAAATTTCGGAAATGATTATAGATGCTCCTAAGATTAGCTCGCAAACTTTAATTATGATAATTTGAACTTGCCGCAATTAGGGAATTCGCGAAATATAAATTATCATGGATTTCATATAAAGATTTAAAAATTACAAAAAAATAGAAGAAAGTGGATTCTCAATGCCATTAAAGCTATTTTAATAAAAAAGAATTATGCATTATTATACTGTGATACATATAACACCCTAATTCCAAATTCAAATAGTATTAAAAAGAATTAATGAAAGAGGTGATTTATTTTTTTGTAACTAATTTGCGTATTGAAGTGTTAATCGTCATTTAATTTAAATATTAAAACTAAGAATTATTGTTAAATTAAATAGTAATAATTTATTTTTGGAATATCAAAACATCAAACCTCCAATGCTATATTCGCGTCTTAAAATAGGCAGAAATTTATTCTTTGCGTAATAATCTCCAAACTGTAAATATATTGATTGCGTTTCAGACTAAGGTTTAAGTTTCTGATTTTGAATTAAATTTGTGACGTATTTATTTCAAAATCAATGATTTATAACAACACCTATTTATTTTTATCTGTGAGCTTATTTATATAATAATAAATCCTTTTGCAATCTTACATTTTCTTTCAAATTCTATCAAAAAAAGTTTCTAATTATATCTCCAGATAACTCTTATTTCTTTTCTGATTTCGAAATTTCGAAACAAAATAGGGCTTTTCGAACTACCATTTATTTTCAAAATAAGTTAACTCTGACACACCCTATTGTATTTCTTTCAAACTGTATTTGCTCATTCTAATTTGCATAACGATCATAATTTATAAGATAACCTATAAAGAACATATTTCACTGATTTAGGACTTTGATTCTATCAAGTATAACGCAAAAAATGAAAATTACGGAGCCATACCTAATGTAATTCCTAAATTTTTGAAGAAAACTATTTACTTAAGCTGTGAATATTATTTATTAGGATCATCAAATGAAAATAAATAAAATATTAGATCTTTTCACCTTTTACCTGACTCGGCACAGATTAGAAAATATCCCAATGGAGGCAGTTTACAGCATAACCGGCCAGAATTAAATGATAATTAACTAACATGTTGTTAGTATATAATAGTGTTGATATTTTTGTATTCCATTGGAAAATTTCAGTCAAAAATTTCAAATTTTCCATTGCCAACATTAACAATATTACATAATAAAACATCATAATAGGCGGCTTTGTTGCCTGACTTTAATAATTATAAATCAAGTAATCAAGTTGTATTGTGTAATTATAAATTTGGGGTGTTGATAAATTATTAACTTTCATCTTTTTGAATAAAACCAATTATGCTTTTTCAATTATTGAATTTGAGTCTCTATTCTGGATCTGCATAAGTTCCATATCCACCTACAACATATTATTGATGAAATTAATACCTTATCGATATATGGTATACTGAACTACATGTATCGGTAAATACTGATTAACATTTTAGACTGGTGTTTTAAAAAAAAACCTATCTTTAAATTCGAATGCATATAAGCTAGTGCACCTTTAGTAAACTAATCACGCATCTATTTCAATAATGGATTATTTAAAGCGTTTTTAACGATATATATTAAAATTTAATCTAATTTACTCATAGTTGAGCTATTTAATTTACTTTGTTATCTTACGAAACTTTTAAATTATTTATTCAAAAAATTTCAATCATATTAATCAACAATTTACTTTACACGTCTTAACAGCAGATTATAATCACCTAAATCATTGTGCACATATTTTGAATATTTTGAATTATTCTACAATAACAAATATAAATTTTTTAAGCTTTATTTAAAGATTAGCCTTATAAAAAATGTAACCCAATATGATAATATCTATGAAAGAATAATTTTAATTATAGAGAATTTACATCCACAAGTAACAATATAAAAAATCTTATCACATTGCTAATTAAAATTACAAGGAAGGCGTCTCCTAGGTACCATATAAAGCATACTGATAACTTGTTTAATGGACAAAAAAAGAACTAACCTGTTTACGAAATAAAAACCACGTAAAGTAAATTCACATTATTTAATACTAGGAAAATGGGAACCCCGAAGGACAAATATAAATTCAATTTTTTTATATTACACCTGATCTAGCCAATAACCATCAGTTTTCTTTGTTTTGATTGTTTTTTTTTATGTTTCACCTGATATAGCCAATCAGAATTCAGAATTTGTTAACACACGGACATAGGGTGTACTATTGCTCTACCTGTGAGTGTCCTTCGGACAATTAAGGGAGATTATTTAACGATAAATCTATCTATTAAGGCAAATTATAATAATGTTTACCAGGGCTGCTAAGCAGTGGCTGTTGTTAGTGACAAAACAAAAGTAATAGGTACATGTGACTTTGGGGTGGGCTGTCAAGCTATGTAGATCAAAAATATATGTGTATCATATAAAAATTTACTATTGCAGATTTTTTTGAATTTAATGATTGAGATAATGATCAGAGTAATTTATCACTTTAATATAAGTTTTTAATAGTAAAGAGTAATACGGATATTTTTAGATTTGAGGACAGAGTGACGTAATTTTTTTTAATTATTTTGATATAAAACCATTCTTAAACATATACATAACAAAGTTACGTTAAAAGTTTTCTTATGCCAATATTTAAATTTCGAACCGACACTTTATAAAAATCCATTTTTTATTGCGTACTATTAGAAAAAAAAAGCAGACATTTGCCGGCTGGTAAAGTTTTTGCTTTAAATGTAAAACTTTTTAACGTAACTTTGCTCTTTGGAAGTAGTTATTAATTTTATCAATTTTGCTTACTTTAAAACAGGACGAATTTGAGTCTCTACATCTAAATTTAGTAATAATTAGTAAATTTCCGAAATGGGAATTTACAGATCAAACAAGCGACGTTACCAAGCTCGACAAGCAGCTCAAAAAAGCTTAGAAAAGCGTCAAGCTGTTTCTCATAATAAGATTATTACAGAAATCGAAGCCCTATTATTAGATTTAAATCAAGAACAACTTGACGATATTTATAAAATATTAACTAAGCTTATGAATAATGAAACCATTAGTAATGATATTTCACATGATAATGAAACCGTTAGTAATAATATTTCACATAACAATGAGATTTCAAAAGAAGATTATCAGAAAACCAAATTAATATCTTTGGTTCAACAACTATCTAATAAAGAGATACACGCAGCTAATCATCTTCTTACAACTATGCGTTACTCAAAGGATCTGATAAAGGCAAACTTTTATCACCGTATCTTCAAAAAAGAGCATATAATTATATTACCGATAGTCTTTATAAATCTCAATCATCGAATGAAACTTTACAAAATGCAAATAATAGACTAGTATTGGAGAATAAAAAGCTTACCCGTCAAAATAAAAAATTGATTGGAAAAACACAGTCACTTGGGGCACAAAAAAAAATTTTATATAATCAAAAATTACATCACATTTCAGAGATTCGTTCTTTGATTCGAAATTCACAAGCGATGACAGATACTGCATTTAGAAATAAAATTAAATCCCTTTTTAAGATAAATAAACGGAATATTCATCTATTACTATTTGGCTTGCCAGTAGTATTTCGCAAGTAGGAAATATATCAATGAGATCAACTATCGAATGTACAAAAATTATTTATGAATTCTTGATAGGTGAGCCTCATCATAACTGGATATCAACTTCAACTCTTCATACATGGCATCATGATGTTTCAAATTTTCACAGTACTATGCAAGTTTCTCAAATTAAGCAAGCACCAGCCTTTGAAATTATGGTCGACGAATCTAGTCGTGGTGAAACAAAGAATTTAGTAATATGTTATCAAGCTTGGAATGAACTAAAACAAATCCCTATTGTAGTAATGACACATCTTGAAAATATTCTTAGATGTAATAGTGAAACAGTGTCTAGCATCGTTATTAAATCAATTCAAAGTGAAGGTCTTGATTTTATGAAATGTATAGTGTGGACTACAGATAATACGGCATATATGTCGTCTAATAAAAAAGGTGCAGTTTCTCTTTTTAATAAAAAAGCTGGCACAAATACATTTCGAGTTGGCTGCGGGCTCCATATTATGCAAATTGTGCTTGATCATTTTGAGCAAGAGGCATTTGGGATTCTTTCAACTGGATTTGCTCAAAATCTACACCCTTATAATCTTTTATATTTAGCATGGAGTTTGCACGATGGATACAATGCAAGTAGCAAAGACAAACCCCTCAACATCAATGCTGAAATAATTAAAAAT
This sequence comes from Gigaspora rosea, assembly GCA_003550325.1. Taxonomy (NCBI): domain Eukaryota; kingdom Fungi; phylum Glomeromycota; class Glomeromycetes; order Diversisporales; family Gigasporaceae; genus Gigaspora; species Gigaspora rosea. Next base: position 455,374 of record QKWP01000025.1, on the reverse strand, counting down.
TTGTATGATAAACTTTTAGGATATCATTATAATCAGTATCAAATGCCACTTCGATCTCATTGGGGCTACGAATTACGAACTGCAAAGCAGTATCTGGACCGTTATGATGCTCATAAGCTTTACTCAGTGGTTTATTACACAATTAGAGAATTATCACAAAACTCCCAAATCGTATCTCAGAGATTGGCAACTTTTTAAATCATGGATAACAAATCCAAAATTAAATATCCAGATCAAATGTATGGTTAATTTCGCAGAGCACTTTTATGAGCCTTTAATACAATTTATGGTCGGTCAAGATCCCATTTCACGTATTATACAAAATGATAAATTAATTAAGTTACCTCCTGGTAGACGTGCACATGAGATGACAGAAAAAGTTTATGAATGGAAAGAATTTCTTGAAAATCTTAAAGATAACTTCGAATTATTTTTTCTGACGAATTACTAGAGGCAATAGATTTATTACCAAGTAATGAATTTGAAAAATTGTTTGATGATTTAGAACGTGGAGTTAATAAAGCTTATGAATATTTTGAAAAATGGATGAATTCGTGGTTACATTTACCTTTAACAATTTGCCAACTTGGCGGAAATCACGCTCAATCATTTGCTAATAGTTATCGATTTGTAATTCTTAAAAAGCCTTGGATCCAATTGCCTACGGAATTAGAGCTAAAATATGCAAATAATTTGGAGGTTGATATTAGTAACGGAAATATGAATGATTTTGGCTTGCATAAGTCATTATTACATGATACCGAATTTTATCAAGAGTTTGAGAATTTCTGCACAACTAAGGATTCCAAATTACATGAATTTTCTAAACTTTATAGTTTCGTCAAAACACATATTTATTTTATTGTTGTCCACCAGCAGCAAGTCGAGGGAATTTTTAATCTGTTAGATTTAAAAACCCATCCAAATATGTCACGAATTTCAAAGGAATCTAAAATTCGTTTAGCTTCAACTCAGATTGAACGTGAAAATTTGAATTCGGGTCTTGAGAAAATACGATCTGAAAGAATACAACAAAAAACTGCTGTATTGCAAGACATCCAGCAAATACAATTCGGTGAAGAAGCTGCATCAAATCTTTTAAATAACTTGTTAAAATAGTTTAACTAGTTTGAATAATAAATACATATACTGTATCGGTACACATAAATAAATTCACCATTATTACATATTGCATTAATTATATATCGATTAATATATAACGTACATATATTATAAAAAAAATCTGCAATAGTAAATTTTTATATGATACCATATATATTTTTGATCTACATAGCTGACAGCCCACCCCAATGTGACCTGCTTGTAGATTGTGTGCAAAAACCTGAGACTACTCAAGCATTATTTAGTACTAAGGTCTATTAGATCTCGTAACTAAACCAAGCCCTCAAAGACCTTATTCAGACAGATAATCTCCCGAAATCATGAAGAATTGTTAACATTATGGCCCTGGAACCTCTATAATGGGAGAATAAACAATAACAAAAGCTTGCACTTAGTTTACATGATAAGTCTCAATAAGCTATATCATAAAGGGTAATCCTATAGAAGTGAACGTATTGTCGGAGATTAAAAATCAAATTAGTTGTGCGACTAATTTGGTAAAGCATGTCTCTACACAATTTTTACAGGAGGGTCACCAAAATTACGGTCGGATGCGTCGGATCTAGGTCGGCGTTTAGCCCAAGTTGTTAGCAGGTTCTATAACAAAATAATCAGCTGTGTTTTTTACTTAATGAATGGATATAATCAATCACCTGTTCATTGATTTTAATTTTTTTAATGCAGCATACTAATAAGATTTTGCATAACACAGAATAAATACCTATTATTGTATGATCATCGAAATCCGCTTTTATCTACCTTCTAATTACTACAATCCATCATGTGTCACAATGATGTGTAATACAGTCATTGCCGCAGCATCCAAACAATCCCCTAATCAATGAATTATATGCTGCGACAAATGCGATCGCGATGCCGATTGATAGTGAACTTTGAAGTGGCTAGCTCATAGATATCTGATATACAATTAAATTTTATAAGCAATCAGGTTTTAAATTATCTAGATATTAGAATCGCGATCCGTAAATACTGATAAAGTATGACGATCCTTATTGACATGTAATGCGGTTCATAACGTATTTAGTTAGTGCATTTCCGAAAGACAATAATAAAAAAAAGCATTCTTATATAGTGATCCACATGCACTTTAATACTATTAAAGCGATGTTCGGTTAAACAATTCTCATACAAAAGATAAATATAATACACAATTAGTTATGAGATTTCGCGGGCGGACACTAAAAATAGCTTAGTAACCATATACACACATACGTACGTACGTACGTAATATTACATAGAACCCCATTCCTGGTACCGGTTTATAAAAAAATATAGAAATAAAATAATCATATCACGCATTTAAAAAAGAAATATCCAATCAAAAGCACGGATTTGTACAGAAAACCCCCACACGCCGCTTAACCATGTACTCCGTTTTTGGTATAAGCAATATTACAATACAATAATAATAGATAAAGGACTTTAATTAAAAAATAAACAATAAAAAAGGACTTTAATTAAAAAATAAACAATAAAAAAGGACTTTAATTAAAAAAAAATAAACAATAAAAAGGACTTTAATTAAAAAAATAAACAATAAAAAAGGACTTTAATGAAAAAAATAAACAATAAAAAAGGACTTTAATCAATAAAAATTAAGATAAACATATTACGTCGCACATGGCTTAGAATCGAGTACAATATAGTAAAACCACGTTTCACAATTTAAGATCGTCGTCAAAAAATTTTACCAGCAAACGATTGGCCTAGCGAACGTAAATTATCGTAAAATGTCTTTAATATTTACGATTATCAATTGATCAGGGCGGAAAAAATTCCGAAAGAAAAAGAGCAATATAACGAAAACAGGTATAATATACTACAATAAACGGCACAGTTTTGGCACAAAAACAAAAAATTTCGAACTATCACGCCTTTCTTACCATCTTGTAAGAACAAGAGCAAGAGCATCATCAACATCAAGAACAATAGACCATACACAACGCTTTCTAATTCGTGATACAGCAAATTTCTATTTTTAGCGATTTTCTCCCATATACGGTTGGTCTAATGTAATCAGCATGCGCATATTTAGATAAACCGTATTTCACAAATATTCACCTTTTAAGGGCTTAATGAATTTATAGGTTGAACTTTTAAGATTGACAAACGAATAGTTTTTTCATGCTTAAACCTTCAACATGGACCAACTGAACTTAACAAAGTTGCTGATAATTATCAAAGAGGTATTGGCACAGAGAAGGATGAACGTAAAGCTTTTGAGTTATATCTTAAAGCTGATGAGATGGGGAACGTTAAGTAATGTTGCGGGCGAAACCCAAATATTTCGCCAAATCCGAATCCGTAATTTGGGCGATACTAGTTTCGCCCAACATGCAAATTTCCGAAATTTCCGACAAAACCCGTAATTGCCCATATTATAGACTCAATCCGAAGAGCCCAAAGTTGTCCGAGGCTATGATTGGTCATGTTCAAAAACGTGATTCAATCGTGTGAAATTTTACTGGTTCATAATTCTGTAATTGATATGTTGATTCAACATTCGCATCTTCGCTACCCAGTTTCAACTACGTTAAACTGATATCAGTATTGAGATTTCATCATATTTGATAACATTATAAACAATTAGATTCATACGTTAAACCGATCCTGCCAAAGCCGATAATCTGTCAAATCTATTAAAAAGTCAATCCGTCACGCTTGCTTTCGCTATATGAATCTAATAGCTTATAATGTTTTCAAATCTGATAGCTCTCAAATCTGTCCACCATGCATATCAGTTTTTGAGATTTAATGTATTCAAACTCGTGAATATTTCACATTACTACTTATGTATGTGTAAAGGTCGTTAATTTAACTGTGCACTTAGAATACGTATAAATAATTAGGATTACGATGAATCCATTAAAGAATACATACTGTTAAACTTGCCAAAACCGATATGCATGGTGAAAAGATTTTGAGGGTAATCAAATTTGAAAACTTATAAATTATTATATTCAAATAGCGGAAACAGGTTGATTAAGTTTTTATTAGATCCGGCAGGTTATCGACTTTGACAGGATCAGTATTTGAAATATGCTTTTCAAATTGACATAAATAGACTGTTGAATAGGATAGGCAACACTTCGCGCCACTCATTATTATAGATTTGAATTTTGGATAATATCAGAAATATCGGAAGTATTGGATTTTATCGGATTTGTATCGGATTTTCGTCTTGATTTCGGAATTTGGAATTTTTATTTCGGATCAACTTATTAAATCCGAATTATTTCGGAAACGAAAAACAATTTCGCCCGCAACTTTAACGTTAAGGGAACATTTAATGTTGGAAATTGTTATTATTATGGAATTGGAGTTGAAAGGGACTTACAGAAGGCATTTTTTTATTACCAAAAATCTGCAGAGATGGGAGACGCTGATGGAATGTGTAATGCTGGAAATTGTTATTATTATGGAGTCGGAGTTGAAACGAATATACGTAATGCAAACATATATTATCTAGAAGCAGCAAAAATGGGAGTTATATTTGCACTCGGTGTATGTTATGATAAAGGAATTGGAGTAGAAAAGGACGCAAAGAAAGCATTCGAATATTTTCTAAATTCTGTGGAGATGGGAGATGTTAATGGAGTAAGAAACATTGGATATTGTTATCAAAATGGAATCGGAGTCGAAAAAATGAACATAAGGCGTTCGAATATTATCAAAAATCTGCTGATATGGGTGATGTTCTTGGAACAATTCAAGTCGGTCTATGCTATCATTGTGGATATGGAGTCAAAAAAGATAATTATAAAGCATTCGAATATTATAAAAAATTTGCAGATAAGTGATATGCTATGGCTACGTATAATGTAGGATTTTGTTATCATCATGGAAATGGAGTTATAAAGGATGATAATATTATAAAAGATCAGCAGATATGGGACATGCTAATAGCATGTACAATCTTGGTGAATTTTATCAAGAAGGAATTATTGTTGAAAAGGATATAGATGTTGCTTTTGAATGGTATTTAAAATCAGCTATTACTGAACAATGTCCCGGTAACTTTAAAGAAAAATATTTTCATTTGATACCATTTGAAAAATTTGAAAATATTGAAGAGATAGGTAAAGGAGGCTTTTCTACCGTTTTCAAAGCAAAATATTTAAATAACTATGGTTCATATGAAGAAGTGGCAATTAAACTTGTAAAAGGTTCCAATAAAAATAGAGAACCATTCTTAAAAGAGGTATTATATTAAAATTTATAAATACTATGTTTTTAAATATTGTTTTTTTTAAATATTATTTTCGTTTTTTAAATATTATTTTTGGTTAAATAAATTTTTTTATTCTGTTTTTTTGCTGAAGGCTTGTCATAGTTTAAATCAATATTTAGGAATATCAAGAGATGAAGAAACAAATGATTTTATTTTAGTGCTTAGTTATGCAAAATACGGATCATTAAGCAAAAATCTTGTCGATATCTTTAAATTTGAGTGGAAACTCAAGTTAAAGATACTCCGCGATATTATAACCAATCTTGATCTTATTCATTCTCAAAAATATTTACATCGAGATCTGCATCCTGGAAATATTCTGTTGAAAGAAGATTATGAAGCATATATTACTGATCTAGGTTTATCGAAACCGCTTGATGAAGAGGAACAAGAAGAACGTATTCATGGAGTTTTAGCGTACCTTGCACCGGAACTCTTTCAAAAACAAAAATATACTCAAGCTTCAGATATTTTTTCATTCGGAATAATTATGGTAGAAATCACAACTGGTCAAAGACCTTTTAATATTTATAAATTTGATATCGGTCTTGTAATAAAGATTTGTAATGGACTACGGCCAAAATTTGGACCAGGAATTCCTGATTGTTATATTGAATTAGCAAACCGATGCATGGATTCGGATCCAGAAAAACGTCCAACATCTAGCGTATTAATTAGTAAACTTAATGAATGGTTAAATATTATTAGGAGGAATGAATGGTTAAATATTATTAGGAGGAATGAATGGTTAATTAGTAGTCCGCAGTTAAAGGGAACAAATTTCATAGTAAAAATCGGCGGGCATGTGACTATTACCTTATATAGTAAGTAGAACGTCATGTGCTTCAATTCATAAGAAAAAACTCTATAGTAAAACAATTGAAAAATACTCGTATCTTATGATCTATCAAACCGATTTTTGATGATTTTACTACTATTAGAATCACAAGAATTTGCTCTACAACTTTCAATTAAGCAATAAGAAAGTGTTACTTAATAAAAAAAATACTTTTATATGTAAGCAAGCCCCATTCGCACACTATAGAAATTTACTATTAAATTCCGCCGTGATTTATTATAAAATGTCGATCATTTTATACCCTTTATCTGCGATCTTCCACTTAAATATTATTAGGAGGAATGAATGGTTAAATATTACTAGAGATGAAGTCAAAAATAAAATTAAAAAGTCAATTTTTAAAAAGTAATAAGATTAACAAAAAATTGCCAACAATTAAGGAAAATTTAAGCAACGTATATACAAGTAAAGCGTATAATATAAAAGAAATTAACAAAAGCTTATCAAAACTGAAAGTTAGTAAACCTGTGGGTACTGTAGAAGTTCCATATGTTTAACAAATCAATTATATATTACTATGCATTTATTATGGAAGTATTTTTATTATTTATTATTCTATATATTTGCTAAATTAAGATTTATCATGGGATTATTGATTATTGTAATTAATTTCAATAAAATTATTTAATAGTAATCAAAAAATATATTAAAAATGATTAATTCTGCTCAACCAAAATATTCTTATGATCAGAATAATTCTTTTCTTATTTATACAAATTTAGATGCTTAAATATTATATTTTACATGATATCAAAAATATTATAAGATTCAATCTCAATTCACCCGATAATAATATGCATCAATGTGCGATTATATGCAATAATATACAATATAACTTACATGAGTAAATTTATTAATAAAAAAGTTTTTAAATCTAATTTATCATATATTACGGTCATATTAAATTTTAATTGATTTATATTTAAATTTAATTAATTGGTATTTAAATTTTATTGCTTAAATGATAAATGATTAAATTTACAGAGTACATATACAGTAGATCTATCTGATGTAATTCTTGATCTCCTTGTATCTCATGTCGTTCAAGAGGCACCGTAGCATGACTTCATAAGCTGCATGTTCTTTTTTGAATTATTCGTAACTATTAAGTTTTATGAAAAAATGAAAAAATGATAGCATCCATTTTTTTGTTGAGCCCGATGATATTTTCATTGGTATATTCTACGATAAAACCTAGTTTTGGTAACTTAATAATTCTTTCTTGTTAAAGATCTATGTTTTTGCCGGATTCTTTTTTCCTTATTTGTTTAATTCTTTTTGCCTGTTGTGCTTATATTGTGTAATGTTATTTCTGTTTATGTTTATGCTGTGTAATAGTTTCTACGTGAGATCGATGGGCTTAATTTCCTTCTAATTCCGTAAAAGGAAAATTTTGTTTCATTTTTATAGTACCAGGAACGGAGTGCAACGAAGTGCATGGTTATCTGAAAAGTGAAATGATGTGTGCAAATACGCTATTCTTATTGGTCGCTCTTCAACGTGATAAGGCTTATTATTAATTATAATTATATGCATTTCAAGTTGTTTATTTATTCGACATTTTTTCCGGTTTAACCTGCTTTGCCTACTTATATATATTGCGTAATTTCTAAAAAGAAAAAAAAGGAAAAAGGTGAAAGCGTCTTCAAATTGATTGGACAATACAAAAATATGATGAGTTATAAATCGTTTTCCTATTTTGCATATTAGGATGTATCACGTAGCGATATGATTTTTCTAACAAAAAAATGTGAAAGCGTCATAAAATCTGTTTATACCAAATGCAGGTTTCATCCCGTTTTTTTTTTATTTTAGGATGTATCACGTAACGGTATGATTTTTCTAACAAAAAAAATGTGAAAGCGTCGTAAATCTGTTTATACAAAATGCAGGTTTCATTCCCGTTTTTTTTTTTTATTTTGTTTATTGGCTTGTGACAGCCACTTGCCATTTGTTGATTGTTTTTTCTTAATATGTGATGGCTTGTAAAACTTTCCCGATATCATTAATATTAATCATAATGGTACCGTACCAGGAACGGAGTTTTCCGTAAGTGAAAACGGAGAGCATGGTTTACCAAAATGTTCAAGGGCGTCGTCCACAAAATCTTGCATTTGGTTGGTTGCCACAGTTGGCTATGATTTCTAAATATGTAAACTCGGATAATTTCGTGTTTGCTCAGCCATTTAAAGTGTTACCATTGCGACTTAAATAGTGGTAAATTTTTAGTTGCTTAGCCGCTTGTGTGCCAACATTTTTGCATTTAATGATTGGTGTTATGAAAAGTTTGATCAGCGTAAGCGTAGCCAAATCATGTCACGTTTTGCGCAACCATACCAGGAACGGAGTGCAGAACAAATACGGTTCTTCGATTGATTATATTTTCACATGACATTGTGGAATGTGATTTTGTATTAAACCGGTTTGATATGGCTTTTGTACGTGTTATTTGCATGATCTTGCGCGAGTAACACAAACTAAAAAAGGAAATCTGATTTTGTAAATAAAAGTGCGTAAGATAAAATTTAGGGTTAGTGCCTTAACATTAGAGGCTATAGGGTTAGAGTGATGCTTAATATACCTAAATTTTCATTCCCGTCATTTTTAATTAGTGCACCAAGATCGATTTAAACATTAGATTTTGCGTATTTACGCGTGTTCTGGCTGATCCGGAATAGTCATAATTTGCACTCTCCGATTGGCTATTTCCTCTCCAGGAGCTTGTATTACCCGTGCAAATAAGTGGATGCGTACATGATTATCCCTTCCAAAGGACTATTTTAAGTAAGTATTTCAAGTTTAAGTTATGCCTCGTTTTTTGTTTGATTTATTTCTGATATCACCGGTTTGTCTATTGATGATTTCTAAAAAATATCAAAAATGGCTTAAAATCGATTAAAACGTACAATAAAAATTGCGCGTTTTATCAATGGCGATAATAATAATTATTAATAGCCTCTTTTTCATTGATCTTTGACGTAATCGATTGATGATTACAAATTAATTATTACCTTCATGATCCCGACCTGATCGAATATCATGTGGGACACTTGTCGGTCGATCTGTTCCAAGTATTCAAATATATATATATTTATAATATTTACTAACGCTATTTACGACTCCAAAAATGCTTCTATACTGCGTTTCATCATCACACTGAATAAGTTAAGCTTTTAGACGCGATTGAACGCTAAAAAAATTCTATACAAATTTAACTTATAATTATAAAATATTGAATAAACACAATATGTTATAAAATTTTATGCTTGATTAATTATTATAATGCTGTACGTAGTATTGGCACATGACCAATTAAACAGCTAATACAATTAATGAATTCATACGTCTCCCTATTTGAATTTATTTATGTGACCTAGTATGTGCCAACTCAGTGCCATACACATATAGGCTATTAAATAATTTATTAGTTAGTATTAATAGACTGTTAAAATATTTCATTTTTTAAAACTTCTAAAATAATCTAGTAATTCTCCCGTTCCTGGTTTTGCGTGACAGCGTCGCGCAGCTACCTTATTACTTAGATACTGATCAGAACGGATCAGAACGGTTCAGATCTGATACGATTCAGATACTGATACGATTCAGGAACCTTGAAGTTACTATCGGTATGTTTCATGTGTGCGCAATGTCAAGTTGATGTTAATAGGAACTTTCTTGTCATTTTTTGAATGATTTGACCTTGATATGTACTTTGTTTTTTAATTATTTGACTTTTTGCGCTTTTTTACTCTGGATTTTTTGCCGGTTTGTTTAATTGATAATCAGTGATCATCAAAGCTTGTGGCAAAAGACTTGAGGTAAGCATCTTACACTTGTTAGTGATGTGCAGGGTTGGGCAACTGGACAATTGGACAATTGGAAATTTGTCCAGTGTCCAGTGTCCTAATTGTCCAGTGAAAAGCAATGGATTAAGAAAATAATCACTGGACAACAAAAATTAAAAAAAAATTATAATTTTTAAAATTTTAAACAAAAAAAATTATTATTTTTAAAATTTTAAACAAAAAAATTAAATAAACTAGATAATTAACCAATTCTGTTAAAATCGATAACTTAAAAAAAATTAATTTATTAAGCCTGTTCCTGCGATATAATATAATATTTATAATGTTTTCAAGCCTGATATCTCTCAAAACCTGCTTACTATGCATATTGCTTTGGGAGGTTAACATCATTTGAATTATTATCCTTTGCATCCTTTACAATTGCAAGCAAATTGGTTGCATATAGATATCTTATTTAGTTAAATACAGTATTATGTGGCAACATATTTATTGCTTATTAATTTTTTCAAATGTACTGTATATGCTAACAGAATTTTTGACTAATATATATTAAACTAAATTTTAAAATTAAATAAGAATAAAATTAAATTAAATTAAAGGTAAAGTGCATTATTATAAAATTTTAACTAAAAATTAGCTAGAGCAATCCTCTGGGAGTACTAGTTATCTGACCAGATATGTTGTGCTTTGACTAATTTATTTATTTATTGAATTTTTTATAAATATGTCACTGGACACTGGACATGCACTGGACATTACACTGGACAATTTGGAAACGTCTAGTGTCCAGTGAAAAAGCACTAGATATACAGCTTGCCCAACCCTGGTGATGTGTGCTTAATTGTTACATGATCAATGTTATGAAAATCACATTGGATATTAATGTTTGCATAATTTATATTATCTGGCAAACTCATATGATCATGAAAAAATTTCTTGTTGTTACTTTTTTTCATGTGTTACAACGTAATCATATTTATTCAAATTAAAACTTAGTGAGTGACTCCCTACCAATCATAATCATAAATTGCTAGAACACCATTATTGGGCAAATTGTTGAATATGGTAATTTGACAAATGATTGGCACACATGCCGCAAAACGGCACATGCTCATTTGCCAAATTGCCATTATTCAACAATTTTTGCCCAAAAATGTATACTTATTGCACTGGTCTTATGTATCAACCCATGCTTTTTTTACTCATTTACAGCATGTGTTTAAAAAAAAAAACTAAATCGGAACACTTTCATATTTTATACGTATCAAATATGAAAGTGTTCCAATTTAATTATTTTATTTTTATTAACATTAAATTGGGTTGTCTTCATATTTTTAAAATTTAAGATAGAGCATTTTCAGATCTTTACTTTTTTAAATTATCATTGGATGGTGTTAGCATTAATTTGGTTTCATATTTTTTTTTTGGAATAATCATTATATAATTAGTCTGTTCTTTAAATTCATATTAAATAGAATCACACATTTTCAGATTTTGCATTTTTTTAAAATTCCTATCACTTTTTTTAAAATTCTTACTAGCCAAAATCTCATTTTAGTGTTTATTTTAAAATTCTTGTTGGACGAAGTTACATGTTATTAAATTTTTTACTTTCTTTAAATTCTTGTTAGATTAGTCATATATTATTAAAACTTTTTCTTTTATAATTCTTAGTATACTGAATTACTCATTATTAAACCTCTGTTTTTAAAATTGTCGTTAGATAGGCTATTTATTATTAAGTCTTTGTATTCTATATTACACAAACGGAGTTATTTTATTTTTATTTTTCATTGAACAAGATTCTTTACATAATTAAAATTTCGGTTTTTTTTAAAAAATTTTTGAACCAGTTATATATGATTGGAATTTTGCTTGATTAGATTTAGTTTTTCGCTTCTTAAAAAAATTCTTATTGGAATGAGCCTTCATAACATCAACATTAAAATTGTTCTTTTATTACTGTGAAAAGTGTCGCAGGAGTTGTTACGTCAGACCCATGCCATAATATAGTTATTATATGGGATTGCATAAAATAACTAAATTTGCAAGGGTCAACCCGTTTCACATGGCCAAAGGCCATGTGGAACAGGTTAACCTTGCAAATTTAGTTATTTTCTACAACTCATACGATAACTAAAACATATGTGATGATTAAGCAAACGTCACTGCTAGGTCGAGATGCCAGTTTTTACAAAAGGCTGTAGTGAAAGCTCATTAATTTCTTCTATCTGAGTTATCCGTATTTGTATTATTAGCCAATAAAATTTTTTTAATTAATTAATTTAATAAATAAAATTACTAATAATTAATAAATCACTAGTAAAGATAAATTTTGAGGTAACGCTTTTGTTAGTTGGTTAGTTGTTGTTGGAGAAAAACAAGGCATGATTTAAATACTACTTAACTTGTCCTAACCTGGCATTCAACACTATTACTTGATTTTGCGGATATGCATATCTGTGAATTCATGGGTAGTATTGATTGGCGGATAATTAACAGGTTGAATATAAAGATGGAAAAAATGCGCATTTTGTAGTAAAATGCGCATGATACCATATGATAAAAATTTTTTAATTTTTATCTTTATTATTGATAATATATCTAAATAAAGATACTACATATTGAACTAAAATCAGATTTTGCCTATATATATATATTTCAAATTAGCTAATTGTAAACTTCATCGTTGCTTATCTTATATAATTTGACATCTGACCTGTGGCTCTGCCACGAGAGCTTTGTATAAAACTTTAGAAAATTAATTAAAATCTGTAAATTTGCATTATATAATATTTATAAATAAGTCAAGTTAGTTTGCATTGAATTGCACAAAAAATTCTGTTACTGAACATACTACTCTATTAACTACAGTATATGGTTAAGATTGAGTTAGTTTGCATTAAAATTTTGTTATTATAAAATTCTGCCACAGAATTCACTCTATTCAGTATGGTTTAGCTAGTTTTATTAGAATTGTTGTGATTTTTATTATGAGTTTTTATAAAAATTCTTTTACAAAATTTGTTCGCTATACCAGTAATTCAATATATAGTGGGTTAGTTTAAATTAGTATAAGCTAACTATAAAAATTTGTTACAAAGTTTATTACTCCAATAACAGATAGTATGCAGCTTAGTTTATTGGTGAATATCAATTTTTAAAATAAGTGTTGCAAAGAGAAAACCTTATTATTGCTATATTAGTTTTAGCACATTGATCACCTTTTGAACATAGCCGTAATTTTATTGGTTGGTAAATCAACATAAAACTATGAGTCCCTAAGAAAATTAGTTGACTATCAGATAATCTAAGCAGCAAAAATTTCGCCAAAAATTCTATAAATCAATCATCTAAATATTTGGTTGAATGCAGAGTTGTTAGGTGGTAAATTACGGTAATTTACCAGGTAATTTACCAAAATGTGGTAAAGTTACCCATATACATCTATTAATAAGTTACAGTGAGGAGATAGAGATCTTGAAGATAAGGCATGGTGATGAATAAACATTTTATCAGCTGGTGGAACCTGCACTAAATAGAATGGATATAAAGGCTGGGTGTTGAGTAAGCATTAGATCAAAACAGAATATGCATTAAATTAGAGGTTGGTAAAGATATAGCAATAAGGTTTGGTTTATTCCAGTGCAAACTAGATTTTTTATACCAACCAATACTTAAGATCTACATGAATTTAGCACTGCAAAATTTGTTTATCATCCCAGCCTCCGATGGTCCAGTATTCAATTAAACATAAGTCACCATGTGACGCAGTCACACTAAACTAGGAATGGATGATAAACTGTATAAACACAAAATAATGTCTAAGACATTGTTTGAAATAATGGTCAGTAAACTTAATTTATAAGGAAAGTCCAATTTAGAAATGTTGATGTAGATAAATTATAGCTGACTTGGAAATTAGTAGGGCACTGATGAATTTTATGATCATCGGCAATTATTTTTCAGCTGAAGCCAAATACTAGCCAAAAATTATAACATCAAAAACTATATTTTATTACTATAAATTTGAAATCTGCGATGATAATCGCATTAGAAATGGAATGGGATAGAAATGTAGATTTCAATCTACTCTAACCTGGTCTACTAAGCATACAGAAATTTGCTGATGATTATCACAAAATCTATGCTACAAGGAAAGGCTGGAAATAAAAAAATTTTTAGGTGCTGAATAACCCTTTCATTAGATAGCAGTGCCAAATAACCTATGGTGACGGTGGTGAAATTTCAGGAACAGGTTTCTACCTAACAGGTTTTTGCTTTTTTTTATCTATTCATTTGCATTATATATGCATATTGCGTTCTCACGTGTGGTAAATAAAAATGTATGTGCAAACGATCTATGTTTTTTGTAAAAAAAAGTTTGTGTATATGACAATTTATAAAGTACTGTAGAAAAAAGTTCACATATATGACAATTCATAAAGTACTGTACATAGGTATAGTCACAAGTGCAATAACAAGCAATAATAAAAACCTGAATAAGAGAATCTATATCACAATAATGATGGTGCAAATTAGCCTATGAGTAACAGAGTAGTACTTTGATTATAATATTACGTACATATGTATCATGATATATATATAATATATATATGATTAAATACAATGAAACATGAAATTCTATATCTCATATAGTACTATATTTATCTATTGTGCAAGAATTGTTTAACCAAACATTGCTTTAACAGGTTTTTCTCTCGATTAAAGTGCATGATGATTACTATAAATAATGTCTTATTTATTATTGTTTTTTGGAATTGCTCTAACTAAATCTTTTTTTTTTATTACTAGAATTCAACAACTCAGGTTTCACCCTAAATACGATGATTATAGCGGATTTAATAATTATTGAAATTGTTAAATTTGGTAATAAAATATAGTTTTTGATAATATAATTCTCAACCATATTATTAGGGAGGGCTGGGGATAAAAACAATTGTAGGTGTCAAATAACCCTTTCATAAGATGGCAGTGCCAAATAACCTATAGTGATGATGGTGATGCTTCAGGAACATGTTTCTACCTAACAGATTTTTGCATTTTTTGTTCATACACGATCGTGTTTCACATGCAGTGAATAATGAGTTGTATGCACATAACATGTACTTGATAAAAACCTTGATTAAATGATTTTATTGGCAACTGATGTGTAAGCTGATAATTGCTGCCATTAGCAAATTCATGATGCCCACACTGCATTAAACAGATTGCTTTGAGTTGAAGCTACAAAAGGCAGATTCTATATGGGTTGGGAGAGTTCAGCAGATTTGTTGCCCAAATAGGCAACTAACTAATACTTTGTGCTTATGTGCTGATTCACACAAATTGGCTTATCTGCACTCTCTATTAGGGGGCATCCATAAATAATATTATGTACCCCCTCATAGTAGCGCTTGACCCCCCTCTACTATATAAAAAAATTTTTCAAAATCCGTATGTTATATATATAATTTTACAAAAACTTGAATATATTGTGACACAGTAATCCAATTTGGATAATTTAGGTACCATTCGATTCATCTCAGTGGACGAATCCGATAATACCAAAATTATTAAAATTTTGGACTACTGGATTAGTTTTAGACTTTTTTCCTAAAAAATTGCATTATATTTTTGACCCCTCTACTTAAGAGAAAAAATGTTATATTTTGTCAGACCACTCCTCCCCTCTTGTATAACGTTATTTCTGAATACCCCTTAGGACTAATGCCTGAGTTCTATGCTTGACCAGTTTGTTTTTGGCATATCCCTGCTTAGCATTAGCTATCATTTTGATCTGTTAACTTATGTTAATCAGATCTGTAACAAAATTTTTTATGGTAAATATCATGATAATTAAAAGCAAACTAACTTATCCCAAAACGTAATCAAAATTTTGTAAAAAAATTTTGGTTGAATTCTATTTTAAATTGTAAATTATTATCATTTGGATGATTATATTATTATATTTTTTGTAATCAATCTATAAAATCACAGGTGAGTATATAGTTTAATCTGTTCATTTTAACAAACTGTAACTATTTATTTGTTCAATAAATTACCAGGGTGAGTACAAAGTTTAATTTGTTTATTTTAGCAATTGTGTTCAGGAGAAAGTATAATTAACTGTAATCATTTAANAAACTTGAATATATTGTGACACAGTAATCCAATTTGGATAATTTAGGTACCATTCGATTCATCTCAGTGGACGAATCCGATAATACCAAAATTATTAAAATTTTGGACTACTGGATTAGTTTTAGACTTTTTTCCTAAAAAATTGCATTATATTTTTGACCCCTCTACTTAAGAGAAAAAATGTTATATTTTGTCAGACCACTCCTCCCCTCTTGTATAACGTTATTTCTGAATACCCCTTAGGACTAATGCCTGAGTTCTATGCTTGACCAGTTTGTTTTTGGCATATCCCTGCTTAGCATTAGCTATCATTTTGATCTGTTAACTTATGTTAATCAGATCTGTAACAAAATTTTTTATGGTAAATATCATGATAATTAAAAGCAAACTAACTTATCCCAAAACGTAATCAAAATTTTGTAAAAAAATTTTGGTTGAATTCTATTTTAAATTGTAAATTATTATCATTTGGATGATTATATTATTATATTTTTTGTAATCAATCTATAAAATCACAGGTGAGTATATAGTTTAATCTGTTCATTTTAACAAACTGTAACTATTTATTTGTTCAATAAATTACCAGGGTGAGTACAAAGTTTAATTTGTTTATTTTAGCAATTGTGTTCAGGAGAAAGTATAATTAACTGTAATCATTTAATCTTCAATAAATTACCAGAATGAGTGTGAAGTTTAATTCTATTCACTTTAATGATTGTATTTCAGGACAATCTATAATTAACCATAATTATTTAATCACTAGGGTGAGTACAAAGTCTAATTTAGTTCACTTCAACACTTGTGTTTCAAGAGAATCATCTAATCATTCAATAAATTATCATAGTGAGAATGAAGTTTAATTCTGTTCGCATTGATGATTGTGCTTCAAGATGATGTATTATTAACCATAATCATTTAATCGTTCAATAAATTACCAGGGTGAGTATGAAGTTTATTTCTGTCCATTTTAACAATTGCATTTCAAGAGATTGTTGTATATACAATTAACTGTAATCATTTAATTGTCCAATAAACTAGCATCTGTATAAAGCTTAATTCTGTTCACTTTAACAATTGTATTTCAAGGGCATTTAATTGTTCAATAAATTACCAGGATGAGATTAAGTTAAATTTTGTTTACTTTAACAATTGTGTTTCAGGACAATGTATTAACTATAGTCATTTAATCATTTAATAAATTACTAGTATAAGTATAAATTTTAATTCTGTTCACTTTAACGGTTGTGTTTCAGGACAATGTATTAACCATAATCATTTAATCATTTAATAAATTACCAGTTTGATTATGAAGTTTAATCTGTTCACTTTAACGATCATCTTTTAAAACAATATATACTTAACTATAATCATTTTTTAATTCAATAAAATTATCAGAGTAAAGCATTAAAAATTTTTATATCTTACATAAATAAAATATATGCATTAATTTAAACGACTACTCTTAATCCCGTGTTGGAGGCACGGGCTAATATACTAGTATATTAAAAAAACTTTAAGTCTAAATTTGACCAATCAAATCTCAAAAAGTTATTTTGCATTTATATAACATGTATTTGGTAAATAAACATTTAACATTTGATAAATTTTTACTAATTATAAAATTATGAGCATTACTCTTAATAATATGTCAGCTTTGAAATTAAAATTCGCCATATACTAATCTTAATTAATAATAAATATTTTATTAGAAATTAAACCAAATAAAAAATTTGTTTATTATGTAATAATCAAAAATGTATTTTGTAAAAATATACTTAAAGGTTGAGTATGTATATATCATATAATTTTTAGATAAACTTATATTATACAAACTCTATTTTAAAATAACTAAGAATAAATTTACTGGTAATTTACCAAACTGTTCATAAAAATAAAAATATTCTCCAAACAATATGTTTTAATTAGTTATACTAAAATAGTAATTTGTATGTAGCTGAGTGGCGTAGAGACAAGAAAACTGGAAATATTGCGATAATGCGGTAAATATAGTGATAATGCGGTAATAATTATAAAAACATTGTATTTATTATGATATTGTGGTAAATGTCGTGAAGTCGCTATAAATGCTACAAAAATGCAGTAATGATTCAAAATGTATATAAACACTTCGAATTTAATAAAGCTCAATAAGTTTTCCATCTAATAAAACAATAATAACCTAAAAAATAAAATAAAAATAAATACTGTCTTTGAATTTGACTTGTAACATTAATAACCTTTTAAACTCAATTCGATAGACTGAATTGACTCATAACCTCAAAAGCAGCTTTGTTAAGACTTGAATTCTATGTAATGAGATCTTGTTAATTCTTTAAAATTATACATGTGACTCATATCGACCTACCGATTGATCTATAATAAGAGTCTTCTAGTTAAAATATATATTTAATAAATGTTGCCTCTTTTAGATACAACTACCCTTGCTAGTTGTTTTAAAACTTATTTTACTCTTTGAATTAAACTTCAGAGCTTGCGAAAAATTTTTGAACTTTCATATATCGATATCAGCTGATTTGAATCTGACTAAATATCACCCTATCTAAACCCTGTGATAAACATTTTGATTTTACCTTCCATCTATATCATATTTTATTATGATTTTTATTAATATCAATTTATTGATATCCCTATATTATCATCACTAGTATTAGCATCTTTGTATTATTGTGGTAATTTAGTGATAGAACATCCCTTTGCTCTCCATGTATTATTTAGTTATTATCACTCCCATGACTTATATTTTGACATACTTATATCTACCTTCCATAATTGTTAGAGCTTAAATTGGCACTATTGTCTATATTGTTTTACTACTTTCCAATTCAACTATTACAGTAGGAATCTTTTTATTATTTAGCAATGCAATTGAATTTTTTAAAAAGATATATTAACTAGGTAATATATCATTAATGAAATTATAGCAATAAATGAATATTTATTTTAATTTGATTTAGTCAACTAAGTCATATTTCTAATATATAGTGTTTTATTATATTTCTAGTCAACTAAACAAATTGGCAGATTTTTATAACATTAACTTATGACTACCAATACCATTTGAGAACAGTTTAGATAGACGTGAATAAATTTCAAGTAAATAATACTATTTGTAAAATTATTACAAGAATTATAGGTTTGCAAAAAACGTGGCTTAATAATGCATTTAATCATGATATTGAATTATCAATAATTTTTATACTACTTAATGACAACAATAATTAGGCATTTTGTCTTTGATTGGATGCTCATTAAGGTCATATGTCTAGCACACATCATGTCTAAAAAGTGCAAGTGTTAACTACTAAAGTTGCAACTTCAAATTGCCTAAAATTACCTGACGCTAGCTAAAACATGTAGAAAAGATCTGAATAAAAAGTTGATATCTTTCATAATTGTATTGCCATAGCCATGTTAATTTTACCTAAGTAGAACTAGGCATTGTTAATATTCTTGGAGGCTTATGGGTAATACCAGTATGATTATGATGAATATGTAACATGAAATATAAGATGTTGATTTTTTTAGTATAAGTGATGGTTTTCACTTTTCTGATTCTGGTAGAAGTTAAATTCTGATGCAACATATGATGACAACTGCATAAATTATATAAGGCACATCGATATGGGAAAATATAATTGTGAAGAAATATGTCATAGTTGGTAAATACTAATACAAATTTTGTACTTGCAAAAAATGACAACGTACATCATAATTAGAAATCAATCAAATTAAAGCAAAATAAATATTCACTATAACGAATGTCCAGCCTGCACTAAAATCTTTTATTCTACTAATTTCTTATATAAGTGTATATAAAGGTATTTGGTGCTACTTCAATTGAACTTTGCCATATCCAAAACTGTTATTAGACCGTGAGAATTAAATATATATTATGACAATCTATTTAATTTGTAATTATGATCATTTGCATTTTAATGTTTAATCGATTTGTATCACTATGAATTAGTCATCCATTTATATTTTTTTAAAAATCAACTTTTGTTTGTTATGCACAGGTATTGTTAATATTCTTGGAAGCTTACTAGTAATACAGAACTCTGAATAATCTATATAAGATCATAGTTGAAAAATAGCTAATGAAGGGCCGTTTTTCAAAAAAGGTTATATTTGAAAAGTAGGTATTGGAAAAAAAGGTTATATTTGAAACTCACTAAATGGCAAAATAGATATATTTTAAAGAATACTAATGGGAGTAATTTTTATAAATATTATATTTGAAATGTGCTAATGAAAAATTTGAAAATTTGGGCTATAATAGTAATCCGGCAGATAAAAAGAAGAGAGGAGTAAAAGAGAAAGAAGAGTAAAAGGAAGAGAGGGGTAAAAGAGAGAGAGAGTAAAAGGGAAAGAGGGATAAAAAGGAAAAGGGGTAAAAGGGAGAGAGTAAAAATCGTGCAAAATGGAGGTTTTTTTTTTTAAGTTTTTTTACACAACTTGTAGTATATATATTTATGATTCTTGGTAGCTTGTGGATTAAATAGGCTTAAGAGATATTAAACTTTCATTTTTTTTTATTTTTTTCTAGTGAGCATAAGTTTGTTTTTTTTTTTTAGTGACATTGTATTTCAAAAAAAGATAAACATAAGCAAATGTTTGACCTAATGTGTGAAATGTAGCTTAATATACCAAACCAAAAGTGCTAACCAAAAAAATTTTACTAAGATGCTCAAATATAACCTCACATATTATTTTGGGTCCTGGTAATACTAGTACGATCAAGTTGAATGTATAACATGAAATATAAGATATTAATTTTTTTAGTATGAATAATGGTTTTTATTTTTCTGATTCTAGTAGAAGTTAAATAATTCTAATATAATGGATAATAACAACTGCATAAATTATATAAGACACATTGTTGTGAGAAAATATAATTGTGAAGAAATATGTTAGTCAGTAAATACTAATACAAATTCTGTACTTGCAACATACATCAAATTAGGAATGTCCAGTTTGCACCGAAATCATTAATTCTACTAATTTCTTATGTAAGTGTATAATAAACAGTAATTGGTGCTACTTCAATTGCACTTTGCCGTATCCAAAACCATTATCAGAACGTGAGAATTAAATATATTATGATGATCTATTTAATTTGTAATTATTACAACATATGATCATTTACATTTTAATGTCGTAATAAATTTATCATAATTTGTATCACTATAAATTAGTTTTTAAAAAATCAACTTTTGTTTGTTATGTGCACTTTGTATTTTTTAAAAATCAACTTCTGTTTGTTATGCACACTTTGTATATTTGAAATTAGATTAACTAAGATACAACATTAATAGCATACATTAGTGAGTTAAATACTATGTATCGTCAAAATGGTAAGTGTTATGACAGTAAATAATGATAAAGAGTTTTACTAAAATGCACCTATGGTGTTTTATACCATGTTACACAAAACCATTAGAATAGCCAATCAAAATTTAAGATCAGGTGTAACATAAAATTTCGGTTTTTTGTTTATTTTTTAAAGAAACATTCATATCTCTAAAGTTTGTTTATGAAACCACTTTTGGAGCTCTAATAAAAAAAATTCCTTGCTAAATTTTGGTATAAACTATGCCCCCTGCCCCATCCCAGGTCTCACCTTAACTCTAAGGTAATAAAAATTTTTTTTTTGTTTTATAAAAGTTTATTTCTTGTTTTTGTTACACAGATTTGTAAATCTAATTTACCTATGGTGGTAAAACACCATAGGTGCGTTTTATAATAATTGATGATAAAAACTATAATAATATCAACTCAAACAAACTCAACCTTAACCACGTATTGTGATTATTAGAATAACAAGCAAGTTTTGTAAGAATTTTTACAGTAATTCTTGATAAAAGCTACCTTAAAATGTATTATATACCAAGTAAGTTTATAATTACTAAATAACGAGAGAATTATTTAACAATAATTCACATAATTCAAATTAATAACCTTGATCACATGTTATATATTGTACAGAGTAAGATTGTAACAGAATTTTTTGACTCATGATAATTCCAATACATACTATCTCAATCTTATCTGTTTCGTATATTAGAACAATAAGTAAGTTTTGTAACAAAATTTTTTTACAATAGTATGAAACTTTAATACAACTAACTTATAACTATATACTAAAGTTATTTAGCAATGAATAAGTCCTATGTACAATTTTTTATTTACATTTTATATACTAGGTAAGTTTTGTAATAGAATTTTTTACAGAAAGTAACATAAAGAAATTACAATAATTCTGCCAAATTAACCTTTTAATCAAATATTGATAACAATAGTATGATGAGCAAATTCTACAATAAAATTTTAATTTCAATCACTATAATTGTGTTAGCAAGTAAGTCATACAAAATAATTTTTATAGTAATCTATAATAAACATTGCAATAATACTTTTTAATCATTAAAATCTAATCAGACATTGCACTGGTTTTTTTGGAAGTGTTCTTATACACACAGCAAAGCATGTGCATAAAACTAGTAAAAACAATAAAAACAAAAATAAATATTAATAGCTGTATTTAATTGTTCAATTTTTTCAATTTTTATATGACATCTGAACAATCGAGCTACTCTGGTTATTCTAAACATCCCTATATTGACCTGGGAACAGCAAAGAGTCTAACTTGCAAAATCTACAAATATAAAATAATTTTAGTTGTTCACAATTACTAGTTTATAAATATTGAAATTGAACTATGTATGAGGTCTTGTTACTATCGAATTTGCTAGACATTAAATATAAATCTAAATAAGTATTTTTATTATTTATTTATTTATTTATAGAATGCACTAGTTCTATAAATAAAATTTAATTGGATAGTGTAAAATTCGAAATTGTGATATTTGAAGATTTGAATTTTCCAATTAGTTTACCCCTGTAGATAGATCTTCTCTTTAGTTAGTATAGATAACTTCATTTCTATTTTTGTATATTTCATCTAATATATGACATATTTTTTTTAGCAAATTGCAGAAATTTGGTCTGAGGCCCAAATTTAAATTTTAGTAAATTGAGGTTAATTTTAAAAAAGATTATATAAAGCATTTGGCAAATTACAGCAATTTTATAAATGTTATATTTTATTTTTAGCAAATTTCCTGCATTTTGCAAGAACCATACCCAAAAATAAGCTATCTCATTTTTTTGTACTACTATGGTTTTTAAAAATTTAAGAGAAGATGCTTAATTTTGGATTTTTTGATCAAAAAATCCAAAATTAAGCATCTTCTCTTAAATTTTCAAGAAATATAAAATTAAATATGCCAAAATAATATACTTTTATTTGCTGAACAAGTTTCTTATTGCACAATGTTAGAATCAATTAGTAAAATTTAGAGAATTATAATATTTTATATAATTTGATTAATAAAAATACTAAAAAATTCTCTGATTCTCCAAATTTTACTAATTGATTCTAATATTGTGCTCTAAGAAAATTTGTTCAGCACTCAAAAATATATATATTATTTGATCTATAAAAATAGATGTGATAATTTAGTTTTTAGCAAATTACTAAAAATTTATATGTAATAATTGAATTTTCAGCAAATTTACTTGATTTTAGGGGTAGCAAAAACTTCCAAATTTATGCAGATCATTTATGACCTATATTAGAGATGTCTGGGGTCCTTGCTAGGCTTAGTTGTACTAGCACATAGCGTGTCAAACAATATGTTACCATGCCAATTAGCACTACTAATTAATTTAAAAATATATAAATGAATGAATTTAACTTCAATAAAGAGAAAGACCATGATCAAATACAATAGAACCAATACAATAGAATACAAGAAGAGAAGTTTTCTTCGATTTTACTTAAAGAAAAATAAGGAAGTAAGCTAGCATAGTACTGAAGAGACCTTTATTCAAGTAAATCAGAAAAATATCTACTAGTAACTATTAGAGTTAAATTAGTAAAATGTATACGCTCTCTCACCTTAATAGTTACATTTGGTGCTGATTGTGAAGATCATACAGTATTGGTAGTGATCCTATAATTTAGTATCTTATAGATTTCCTTTAATATCCTGTTGTTATTATGTAATTTTTTTTAGTTATACTGTTATAAAGAGGCTCATATTATTTTGCCAACAATCACTTCACCAACATAACATTTTACCAACAAATACTCACTGAGTTTATTTTACTAACAGTTTGTTTCACCGAAGTTCATTTCACCAGCAAGTTTTTTTCAAAAAGCACCCTAACTTTAGCTCTAATTCTATCTAATTCTATTCTGACCCTAATGACAATAACTAGAATTACTTTGTTAGTAAAATGAGCTTTAGTGAAATAAACTGGCAGTAAAATGAACATGTTAGTGAATAATTGTCAGTGAAATATTATGTTGGTGAAGTGATTGTTGATTAATTGATTGCTATACATTTTAAGTTATATTTTAGAAAATACTGTTGTTTTTAGAATTTCATGTCAAATTATATAAAGTAAAAATCCTGAAGTCATTTCATACTTAGTTATAATATTATATAAGAGGGGAAGGAGGTTTGACAAAATATAACGTTTTTTTCTTAAATAGGGTCAAAAAATATAATATAATTTTTTTAGAAAAAATCGTTTAAAAACTGATCTATTAGTCCAAATTTAAAAATTTTGGTACTATTCGATTCGATTCTGTGAAAGGAGTTGAATGGTACCAATTTCATTTAATTTGGATTACTGAATAAAAAGTTATTGGCCAATTACTATTGGTTATTATGTTTTCTTATAAAATGACTAGAAAATCAATAGTTTTTTGTGAATAAATATTGATCCAGTGATCCAAATGAAATAATTTGGTATCATTGAATTCGTCTTACTGAGAAATCGAATGGTACCTAAATCATCCAAATCAGATCACTGTGTCATAATATATTCAAGTTTTTGCAAAATTTATATATAAACATACGGATTTTGAAAAAATTTTTTATATAGTTAGGGGGTCAAGTGCTACTATGAGGGGGTACATAATGTTATTTATGGATTGCTCCTTACTCGTAGTATTTCTTATTCTTAATCAACCCAATCTATCTGCCCTTTCATCCAACCTGATTTACCAACTTACACAGCTTATTCAACAATTGCAAACTGCCTTCTTTATATATCAATTCGAGCCTAATCAACCTTTGAAGTTGTCCTCCCAATACCAGAACAAAGTATACTGGAAAACCCTTTGCTCGACTTCGGTTATCTATCCACAGCCTCTGCAACAACAATTCTTACAAGATCCACGACATATAGTAGATCTCAATCTACACATAGAAAACTATGTTTCCATTGTTACAGAGCAAGCCATCCCATTCTCGAATGTCCAGATATAAAACGTTTGGGTCAAAAATGTAATACTCTTCTCAAAGGACCTACTGTGGAACAGCTTGAAGAGTTCAACAAAATAATAGATAAAAGTCTTTGTGACCCTATTGATGATATTCAGATTCCAAAAGTCCTAGAATTTACATTAAAATTAATAGAAAATATAATAAAAATCGATAATAATAAAGGGACTGAAAATGTTACACCTACCTTCATACATTTGATTGCCACCTGAGAAAGTCCTCACAAACATGCACAAACAGAAAAGACCCACGTAACTGAAGTACTCAATATTTATCATATTCCCAATGAACTGAAAAAATGTTCAGCTATGCTGAGCTTGGTCCTGTAGAAGAAAAAGTTGCCTTCAAACTTCTCCAAAATTTAGTGGCTGAATATGATGACCTTGTACAAGAATTAGCCCTAAAGAAAGGAAAAAAAGTTATCCAAGATCTCTAGGAAAGGAAGTTGAAAGGGACAAAAAGAAAGAATTAGAGATTGAAATGGATAAGTATAAAGATAAAAGAAAACAAGAAGAAGAAAACCTACATAGTGATCAAATAATGTTGCTAAGATAGGAAGTTTTGGCGAAATAAATATAGTTGTACCTTGTCGCTAATATAGATTAAAGTTGAAAAGGGTGAAATAAAGAAGTTCAAAGCTGAAATGGATAAGCCTAAAGACGAAAAAGAAAAGACATCTGACCATTGTCTGGAATTCGTCAACATGGAGTATGAGGAGAAAATGAAAGACTCAGAGGATTGTTGTCAATTTGGAATTGGAGAGGAAAATGGAACAAATGAAAATGGAGTAATTGAATTTTGGAAATTGGCCAGAGAAAAGGACCAAGTCGAGTCTAACGAACCTGATAATGAAGATAATAGTGATAAGATGATTGTGGATAAAGAAGATGGCAAAAAGAAGAAAGATGTAAAGAAACCGACTAAAAAGAAAGACCTGGATAATGCCTGTGAATCATGGATAAAGAAAGTTAAAGCATTTGAAGGATAAATGATTTTAAAGAGAAAAAAAGACCTACTGAAAAAGAATAAAATTTTTAGATAGATATTTTAACTAGGTAATATATCATTAATAAATTTATAGCAATAAATAAATATTTATTTTAATTGCCTACCAAAAAAGAATAAAATTTTTAGAAAGAAATTTTAACTAGATAATATATTATTAATAAATTTAAAGCAATAAATAAAATATTTATTTTAATTTGATTTAGTCAACTAAGTCATATTTCTAATATGTGGTATTTTATTATAATTCGTAGTTGACTAAACAGACTGGGCAGACTTTCATAATATCGACTTATGCTTCAGGTCGACTACCAATACTATTTGAGAACAGTTTAGATAGACTTGAATAAAATAATATAAATTTCAAGGAAATAATACTATCCGTAAAATTATTGACAAGAATTATAGGTTTGCAAAGAACGGGGCTTAATAATATGATATTGAATTACCTTATAACAAATTGCAGCATGGAATGATACTGCAATACAAGGAAAAGTTTGGATATGGAACCATACGAACCTGCACATAAATTTATATGAGACAATGTATGTGAAAGCACATTTACAGCATGTAATAGAAACAGATTCCATGCAATAGTGCAGCACTAACATGCAATTTTATGTGTTTTCTTGTGCATTGTCTTGTGCATATTTACATGCAAGTAATATATAATAGCATATATCCATACATATATATTGTTATAGAACAGGTTTCTAAATTCTAAACGCTAGAATATTCTAAGTGTTTCTATTATTGTATAGTTGTGTTACTTTATTACTTTATTACTTTATTACTTTATTACATTATTACTTTATTACTTTATTACTTTATTACATTATTACTTTATTAC
>QKWP01000025.1:405321-416694 GCA_003550325.1 Gigaspora rosea | reverse complement strand
TCAGACTTCCCTTTCTCCTCCCTCCAATACTTAAATAATTGTATCTCTCGAATATTATTATCTAAATCAATAAAATATATCTTTGCTAAATAAATAATACTCTTATTAATTAATAAAAATAAACTGAACTGCTCTAGTGAAGTAATATTCCACTTCCACACCGCTTCATATCTTCTCTGACCCTTACAAGATCCCTGTTGCTGTGTGCTGTGTTGCAAGTACTATATAGAAGCCTATAGTCGCTTGTAACAATATAATAACATATATCTGTATATACATTTATATATATTATTTTATTAACTAAAACTTTATAATTTTATTAACTAAATTTTATAATTTTTATTAACTAAAATTTATATTTTATTAATTAACTTTTATTATTTTATTAATTAAATTTTATAATACAAATACTTTAATTTAATAATTTACATGCCAAATAAGAAAATACTTCTAATCACTAAAACTAATACTTAAAAATAACCCAGCAACTAATAATATTGAAAAACAAAGTAAAGTAATAGTATCAAAATGAAAACTTCAAAAAAAAAAATCAAAATGACTACTCTAGAAATAACTCCAGTAGTGACAACTCCAATTATGCCAACTCCAATGATAGTAACTCAAGAGAGATGTTAAAATGCAATAATATACAGAAAGTAAATAAAAAATAAAAGAAACAAAGTTGCGTTACCTCCAAAAATGATGAAAAAACATACACCAAAAATGATAATGATTCCAAAAGAGCAACTTTCAAGGCAATAACTCCAAAGAATGGTTTCAAAAACAATGACAGTAACTAAAAAAAATTATATAAAAATAGTGAGTTGTAAAAAAAAAATTATAAAACAATAAAAGAAAATAATTAAAATTGTAAGTGTAAAAAAAACAAATAATCCAATATTTATTTACTTACAAATCAAATGTAATTTTGTGCGTCAATGCACAGAAATTATTATAGTTAAGTGCAAAAAAAGCAAAAAAACAAAAATGTGATATTTATTTACTCACAAAATAAATGTTTTTGTATGCATCATTGCACGGAAATTATAATCATTAAGAATCTTAATGATCATCACGTTAAGGGGGCATCCATAAATAACATTATGTACCCCCTCATAGTTGCGCTGGACCCCCTCTACTATATAAAAAAATTTTTCAAAATCCGTATGTTAATATATAAAATTTTACAAAACTTGAATATATTGTGACACAGTGATCCAATTGGATGATTTAGGTGCCATTAGATTCGTCTCAGTGAGACGAATCCAATGATACCAAAATCATTTCATTTGGATTACCGGATTCACAAAAACTATTGATTTTTTAGTAATTTTATAAGAAAACATAATAACCAATAGTATTTGGCCAATAAAAATTGATCCAGTGATCCAAATGAAATTAAACTAGTACCATTCGACTCCTCTCACTGAGACAAATCGAATGGTACCAAATCATTAAATTTGGACCACTGGTTCAAGTTTTAGCCAATTTTTTCTAAAAAAAATTACGTTATATTTTTTTGACCCTCCCCTACTTATTGAGAAAAACGTTATCGTTCGTCCAACCCCCCCTCTTGTATAACGTTATTTATGGATGCCCCCTAATGCATGGAATTATGCGTTAGTACATGGAATATGATTGTTAAGGATCTTAATGATTTTGACAATTGTGATGTCATGCACAAAAATTATGATCGTTAAGAATCTTAACGATTGTGACGATCATCACTGAAATTATGAATCGTTAAGGAGTCTTAATGATTGTGGTGATCATGACATCATGTACAGAATTGAACATTATGATCGTTAAAATTGATCGTTAAGGAATCTTAACGATTGTGATGATCGTGATGACAGCGCACTGAAATTATTATCGTTAAGAATCTTAACGGTTATGCACGTCAGAGCGCGAAAATTATAATTATGATCGTTAAGAATCTTAACGATTGTGCACGTCAGTGCACAAAAATTATGATCGTTAAGAACCTTAACGATGTCCACGTCAGTGCACGAAAATTATGATCGTTAAGAATCTTAATGATTGTGCACGTTAGTGCACAGAAATTATGTGATCATTAAGATTAATGCACGTCAATATATGGATATAATACTATGCACGATAGTGCACGGATTTCAATTTTTCGTGTGATAACGTGTATTAAATTTTATGAACGATCAGTTTCCGTGCAGTTCCCGTGCAGTGATTATGAAACCCGTGCTTACCCGCATACAATTTCGTATTTATGCATGTATTTCCGTGTATCGAGTTTTCATAGGGTTATCAATAATAAAAAACAATAAAAACAAAAATAAATATTAATAGAATCTGTATTCAATTGTTCAATTTTTTTCAATTTTTATATGACATCTGAACAATCGGGTTACTCTGGTTATTCGGAACAGCAAAGAGGTCTAGCTTGCAAAATCCGCAGATATAAAATAATTTTAGTTGTGCATAATTACTAGTTTATAAATATTTAAATTGAACTATGTATGAGGTCTTGTTACTATCGAATTTGCTAGACGTTAAATGTAAAGCTAAATAACTATTTTTATTATTTATTTATTTATTTATAGGACGCACTAGTTCTATAAATAAAATTTATTTAGATACTATAGTGTCACAATTCGAAATTGTGACATTTGAAGATTTGAATTTCCCGATTAGATTACCCCCTGTAGATAGATCTTCTCTTTAGTTAGTATAGATAACTTCGTTTCTATTTTTGTATATTTCATTAAATGTTAGTCAAAATCCGTGTAAACTTGATGATAGACATATTCTCACCCCTTTTTGTAAATTCTTAAAACGTATACGCTCTCCAGCCTTAATAGTTACAATAGGGGTCATAAAAATCGGATTTTTTTCATAAATCTACATAGTCTCGGAGGTCATCTTCNATTAAGATTAATGCACGTCAATATATGGATATAATACTATGCACGATAGTGCACGGATTTCAATTTTTCGTGTGATAACGTGTATTAAATTTTATGAACGATCAGTTTCCGTGCAGTTCCCGTGCAGTGATTATGAAACCCGTGCTTACCCGCATACAATTTCGTATTTATGCATGTATTTCCGTGTATCGAGTTTTCATAGGGTTATCAATAATAAAAAACAATAAAAACAAAAATAAATATTAATAGAATCTGTATTCAATTGTTCAATTTTTTTCAATTTTTATATGACATCTGAACAATCGGGTTACTCTGGTTATTCGGAACAGCAAAGAGGTCTAGCTTGCAAAATCCGCAGATATAAAATAATTTTAGTTGTGCATAATTACTAGTTTATAAATATTTAAATTGAACTATGTATGAGGTCTTGTTACTATCGAATTTGCTAGACGTTAAATGTAAAGCTAAATAACTATTTTTATTATTTATTTATTTATTTATAGGACGCACTAGTTCTATAAATAAAATTTATTTAGATACTATAGTGTCACAATTCGAAATTGTGACATTTGAAGATTTGAATTTCCCGATTAGATTACCCCCTGTAGATAGATCTTCTCTTTAGTTAGTATAGATAACTTCGTTTCTATTTTTGTATATTTCATTAAATGTTAGTCAAAATCCGTGTAAACTTGATGATAGACATATTCTCACCCCTTTTTGTAAATTCTTAAAACGTATACGCTCTCCAGCCTTAATAGTTACAATAGGGGTCATAAAAATCGGATTTTTTTCATAAATCTACATAGTCTCGGAGGTCATCTTCCTAGTAAAGATCGGGAGGCCTAATTTCTCCGCCAAGTTTTGATTGATTGTTCAAATAAAAATTTCTTATTCCTCTAACATTTTACTAACGAAATTTCGAGTACAGTCAAATATAATCAACTTTAAAGACTTGCTATAATGAACATCGGTTTTATATAAAAGGTGACTGCATTATGACATTTTGCCCTGCTCTAACTGAAAAATGCTGTATAAAATATGAATAATCGACACTTTAATATTCGATAAAAAAAATTATTTAATACGATATGATTGTTATTATGCAATACTTATTATTGTATTTTATTAAGAATTCGAAGAGTTGTAGAAAGAGCTCTTAAAATGGTTTAATTAATTGTAGAGGGATGCTAAATTCAAGTGAATTGCCAAACGTTAGTATTAAAAAATGAAAAGTAATTTTTTTTAAAAAAAAAACTTAATACCGATCAGTGAATTACCAATCAAAAATGAGATTTGCATTCGAGCAATGGTAACTTGAGGAGAAAAATTAGCAAATGCAAAGATCCCCAAATGTAATAAAAAATTTAATTACTGTACCACTTGCATTAAATAAAAAAGTTTTTGAGTATTGCCGAGGAAAATTAGAATTTATGCTTCCAAATTTGTCGGTTATTATTTATTACAGAAAATCAGGCGGTAACATATGATATCAATTGTATATTATATATGACAACGATCAGAATTTCTAATGATGAAAACACTAAATCTTATTTTTCCTTGTCAACATTCATTTTGAATAAGCAATAGTGGATATTCTTATTGTTTGGATGGCTTTTTTATTATATTTATATAAATTTCGGATGCTTAATGGTTCAATTGTCATTTAGAAATCCGGAAATTAGAATATCTGGTTAATTTATCAGGCTAATCCTATCCGGATCGAGAACTTCTAGAAAGAGATTCTTATTAATTAATTAAATTGATCAAACGAGAAAGTGATAGACGTGTAAATGTAAAGTTGATTTTTTAGCATATGATAATTCATGTATCAAAATTGCAATTCCAGCAAACCCAGGAAAATCCATTTTATCACAAAACCCTAATGAATTTTACTATAAATGAGGTCTTCAATAAACAGTCAGAAAATTGTACATATGTGCGTACATAATTACGTGAATCATACCGAAAGTGTTCTTTAATACTGCACTTTGTATTTATATTTTAATATATAGATAAACATGAAAATAATTCAAGTTCATTCAAAACTTAATATATACCTTATACTCTTTGTGATATTGTTAGTAATTGTTTTACCACCTTCGACTGCGAAGATTTCATGTAGCAAAGTATCAAGTGCACTCAAAAAAGAGAAATCAGTTGAATATAACGATTTAAAGAAATGTCTCGAGAGCTTTCCTTTTAATGCTACATTGGCTACCGAGGTAATGATTAATGATTTTGCTGACCTGATTTATTAAAAAGTTAAACAATTAAATTTCTTTTTGTTTTTTTTAAAAACAAAAGACTGTTGATGCTGTGTTACACTTTTTATCGAGTTATTATGTTTTCTTTGATCGGGCCAAAGAAGAACCACCAAGTGGATTTACTTATCAACCTGTAGATCTAAAAAATGAACTTAATTCTATACGTAAAAAACAGTTTAATTCGGATTATGACTTTTCGGTATGTATATTATAAATAAGTATTTACCATTTAAAATTTATTAAACAATTTTAACATAAAATTTTAAATTAACTAGACTGCTTTAAGAAATATTATTTAAAAGATGGTCATACACGCTTTTCTAATTTTTGTTATCAGGGGTTTAATTATGATCAAGGTTTACACTTATATTCTGTGGTTAAAACCGATAAGAATAAAAAGAAAAAACAGGTAAAATAATTTTAAATATTAATAACACATCTATCTGCTATGTATGTAAATATTAATTGTTGATATTATTAATTTATATTACTACTTATTTAAACAATTATCGAACATGACAGATAATTAAGGTAATCATATTGTAATTTCATATATTTTATTAAATATAATAATTTAGAAATAATATTATACAAGTAATTCTGGATATAAGAAACCTTCGATATAAGAATGCCAATCCGTAACAAATATATATTCAAAATAAGAAAGTTATTAATTCTCAAAATAAGTAAATTTATAAATTTTATTATAAATATGGCATCTTTTATATCGAAAGTTACTTAGACTTGGTACTTCAAAAAGGGGTAAATTGACAAATTTTCAAACAAAAATTTTTTTATACAAATCAATTTGAAATAAGGTCTGGATCATTTTTTGCTTTAACACAAAAGCAGTTATTTAGCTCTTTAAAATTTGTACTTTATTATAATTTATTATACTATTTATAATACTTTTGTTTTGTTGATTTACTACCCCTCTTTTCGCAACACCAAGCTCACTTGTATATACTATTTTATTAATGTTAATTATATAAAATGCAATAAGATTACTAATGAATATTTTTATTTATCAAAAGGTTTTCGACGATATAGTAGATTCATCAAATAATGACTGTGAAGTTATTAAAATCGGAGGAAAATCTGCATTGCAAGCAATAATTGATTTTGCAAATGGCACAATACAATATTCAAAAGATTTGAATGTACGATTCAACATGGCTTTGGCTCCTAGTCAACCGATAATTCAACGACATATTTTCCAACAATTTAATTTAAGAGAAGATTTTCCTGAAACTTCTAGTATCAAATATCAATTAACATGTCCAAAAAAAGGTTCTGTTAGTTTAGAAAGAAAATGGATAATTACACATGAAGATGGATTTGGCGGTTTTAGTCTCAATTGTTTAGAACAAGATAATAAACCCACTTTTTCCCTTAACGAGAATTTTGCATCAAGTGATAAAGCCACAAAGTTAACATCAAGAGATAAAATTACAAACTCAACATTGAATAATGATCCGAAAATTGCACATGCACAAATGATAGATGATGGTAGTCTCTACTTATTAAATGATGGAAGTAAAACTGGTGTCGTAATAATTTCTGTTGAAAGAGTAAAAGATGAGAATCATCTAAAAAATGACTTCCAAAAATTAAAAAAGCATGGGGCAAAAAAGGTAAAAATTAAATAGCAATATTAAACAATACTTTATTTTTCTTTATTTTTATTAATTTTTATTTATTTATTTATTTTTTAACAGATTATTTTAGATATGTCAAATAATCCTGGTGGAGATATTACATTCTCCATATTCTTGACTTCAATACTATTCTCATCAAAACAGCCCAACTCATTTCCAACGGACATAATTATTAATGATTTTACTATTCCGAAAATTGAAAAGAATTTTAAAAAAAATTCTACTGATCCTGAAGATTATGATGTTTATAATCCAAAATTTTTTTTGTCATTTCCTTTTGGCAAGCCCTTTAATTCTTCTGGTGATTTTATAGGAACTCGAAAAAATCGGACTTCTAACTTGTATCTTAATACTTTAACACTTGATGAAAACAAATTACTCAAAAATGTCTCTTTTCCATGGACTAATGATGATATCATTATCATAACTAATGGATTTTGTGCATCCGCATGTGCATTAATAACTTTATATCTTTCTGAAATTCATAAAGTTAAAACAATTGCTGTTGGTGGTCTTTTTGAAGATCAGATGTCATTTTCTACTTATCCTAGTGGTGAAGTTTCATCGTCTAATGATATTGCAGATTATGCTGGTGATAATATTACTAATATTCCAGGAATAAATTCTCTTTCCCTTACTGTAAGAGAAGCTTATAGTTTTGATGAAAATAAAAATGTCAAAGATGTATTAGAATATTCTTATAAACCTGCTGACTGTAGACTTTATTATGATGAAAAGAATGTTAGAGATCCTAGTTTATTATGGCTTGAAGCTTCCAAGATTTTAAACAATGAAGTAAAATGTTAATTAATAATTAATTCAATTAAATTAATGATTATATTCTTTCAAAAAGAAAATATAATAGATTAAAACAATATGTTTTTGTAATAAATTTTATTTAAATTTTTAAAGGATAATTTATAAAATCAAATGGATTAAATTACATTTATCATTTATCTTATTAATAAAAAAATTATCTGATTAAATAAATAATATTTTTTTTGAGATCTAATCATTGTCTATATTTCATATAAATCGATTAGATAATCGATTTAGCAACTAATCGATTGATAATTTTATAAGACTTAATCGATTTATTGATTAAAATAATCGATTATTGATTATCGATTAATGTGTGGTGTAACTTTTGTCCAGGAGAACAAACGTGAATGTATCCAATTTTAACGCTAATAATTAAGAATAAAATATTATACAAAGTTAAAGTTCTCTTATTTTCATAAAAATAATCGGAAAATTACAATCATGGAGGCAAAGATAAAAATTTATCTAAAAATGAAGTATAATAATAAGAAGCTTTAAAATCAACTAATGTAACGATTTACTTTTAAAATTTTCAAACTAATTATATCGTCAAAATTTTTTTAATCGATTACGTTAGTTGATCAATGATTTTATCTCACAAACCGATAATATACAGTATATTCATCATGTTAACCTTCAAAATATTAATTTTATAAATCTTTAGGCTGTTCAAAGTTGAATAAATTGGTTAACGTCACCCCCCTCTTGATTAACCGTCCCCCTGAAATTAAACAAGCCAATCACAACTCTGCGTTATTATGATTCTGACTTGTAGTATATTAAAAATTAATATTTTTTTTTAAATATAAATTTGTAAACGTAAATAAATTTTTTGTTGAGATTGATCTGGCAGTTATCGAAAAAAATATTAACATATTAGCAGTAATCGTATTCTTTAAACTTCAACAAAAAATTCTCAACAACTACCTGACCAAATTCGATGAAAATTTTTATATAAAATTCTATAGAACTACAGAATTCAAATATCGAATTTTACTGAATGACAATCGAGAAAAAGTGATTAAAATTTAATGCATAAAGCCGCAGCTTCTAAATTTAAAAATTTTCAAGGGTTTAATCGAAATTACCAGGTCAAACTTGATGAAAGTTTTTTTTTACCTTAATTCTAGAAATTTGTAAATTAAATAAAAAAAAAATCATCAAGTTTTACCTGGTAGTTGTTTAGAAACTTTCGTTAGGGATGTTAACAGTTCAGTCCGGTTTAGCTTTAGCTCAATTTTGTCTGGCCTTATTAGGTTTAATTACAATTCAGTTCTAAGACTATTTAAAGAACCAACAGTCCAAACTTTCCATCTAAATTTGTAATAAAAAAATGGTTCAAAACCGGTCTTTATAATAAGTTTAAAATTATAATAAAAGACTGGCCTTCTTTATAATAATAAGTTTAAATTCGTAATAGACGACAGACCTAAAACCGTTCTTTACAATAAGTTTAAATTCATAATATAAGGCTGGTCTAAAACCAGTTTTTATAATAAGTCTAATAGAAGACAGACTAAAACTGGGTCTTATAATAGATCTGACCTTCAGTAATAAAAGACCAGCATAAAACTGTCTTTATAAGCGGTGATCCGGACCTTAAGTTGAATTTACAATAAAAGACCAGGGTAATGATATAATTAAGGGATTTGCAAGTTACAGCATATATAAAGTTTCTGACAATCTATATACTTTATGAAAAAAGATAGGTTTCAGTTCTAAGCTAACATTTATCATACAATATAATTATTATTCTTTATTATAATAAAAAATTTTTATTATTTCATATTTTTAACTAAGTTTTTTAAAAACCCTTGAAGTATCTTATTTTGAAAATTTGAAATGGGTTTTAAGACTTCAACAAACCAAATTTTAAATTTAATTAGTTAGAATTCATTTTATTATCTGTATAAACTCAATACAAGATTCTTTTGTTACAACTACATCAGCGAACTATATATACATAATCTTACATAAGTTATTATGGCCTGTAATATTGCGTAAATTTTACAATAGATGTGAAAAATTACAAAATATATTGTGAAATAAACCAAATAATAAATGCATAATTACCCCTCTTCAAGGTTCACAGGAGGAATATTTTGCATATTGTATGGTTTTTGCATTGTTTTGCAATATTTGGCAAATTTTAGAAATTTTTTAAAAAATAAATAAACGATATACATATTTACATAACATGCTTTTTTTATAGTTTTTGCAATATTTCACGAGTTTTTACAATTTTTTAATATAAAAATAAATATTTTTTTATTCATACATTATATATATTATATACATTTTTAATTAATATTATATATTTTACACTATTATATAGTATGGCGCAGTGCAAAAAGATATGTACCTCAAAAAATTTCATAATTTTGACACTAAGAAAAAATTTTTTTTTTCTTCATTAATTATTAAAAATTTTTTAGTATCAAATAAAATAGGTTTTAATCTAACTTATTATATTATTTTTATTGTTTTAACATTGTTTTATTTTAATAATTAAGCATGTACAATTCACTTTATTTAAAAAAAACAAAAAAATTTTTTTTAAAAAAAAGACATTTTAAATAATTTCGCAACCAATATGCAGTTCTATGAGTTTGTACTACGCAAGTGCATTAATGTGCATATGGTAAAGATATAGTAAAAATTTGAGCAAAATTGACTTACTGGTTGTTAAGAAATCAAGCTTTAAAGTGAGGTAATTAGATTTTTTTACTATATATATGTTGTGCCTCAGATTGATCCTTGCGTCAGATTGATACCGGCCTAAATTAGATTAGGGTTAGGGTAAAATTACGGTAAAGTTAGAAGTTAGTTTAGGCCAGTTGTTGCCGATCATTTAATGCTGGTCAATTGATAGTCATCTGACGTGCGTCAGATTCAATCTGACACAAGTTTTAATCTGAGGCACAACATATATGAATATATAAATTACTATAGTAAATATTTTTAAAAAAAGTTACAATTAATAAATTTTTTTTATTTTATCAATAAAATAATCAAAATAATTATATTTTTATCAATCTAGTAACCTAATAAGTATATTAAATTAAAAAAATTAAAAATTAATTTGTGCAAAAAATATTTTAATCAAAGCTATTTGAGGTACATATCTTTATGCACCAGCCCATATTATTTTTACATTATTACAGTGCGCGACACTTAAAGATTACACAAACTTTAAAAGCTAATAACTTATGATCTAAAAAAGATATTTTAAAAAGGAAGCCACTATTTTATAGCTAAATCAGTTTGTTACAATTTAACGGCCTTATTTTTTTAAAAAGTTATAATAACTTTTCAAAATATAGCTTTAAAAATATAGTATTTTTTAATAGCACAAAAAAAAACTCTCTCTGTTTATCACTTGTACACAAACTTAATCCAACTCTTTTGCTCAAAAAATCTCTATAACTTAAAAATTTATTAAGTAAACCTATTTTTATTTTCAAAAAATCTTGATCTACACACAATTTTACATATAATAGCTAAGTTTCAAACAAATAATAGCTAAACTTAACAAGAAAATTTACTTGTTGGCCTTTGGGCCTTCCAAACTGGTTTTTTCTAAGTCTCTCTAAAACCACCTTCTAACCTTTTTCTACAAACTTAGAAAAAGTTTTAAACCAAAATTTTCTCTTCAAAACAAGCTATAATAGATTACTATAGCCTTAAAATTAACAAAGTTATTTTAAAATTTGTTTTAACTCTATC
>QKWP01000025.1:377482-392850 GCA_003550325.1 Gigaspora rosea | reverse complement strand
ACCCTATAATTTACCAATCAGGTCGCAGGATCTTGTGTAACAAAATAAAGAAAATTTTAAGAAAATTTAGAAAAAATCAAAAAATTATCAATATCGCAAAATTTTATTACAAAAACTAGCTTTGGGCTATTAAATAAAGTTTTTGGCATCTAATTTTGCATATAAATAATCAATCCATCCTCTAACTTAATATACCTATACCCTTACTCTAACCCTAATTTTTAAAAAATAATTTTTTATATAAAAAACTTTTATAAAAATAAAGAGTAGTTAAAATTTATAACTTTAACCAGGTGTTAAAATTAGTTAAATTCTATGAAATATAACTTAAAATAAATAGTTATAATAGCAAATTAAATCTTAATTATAAAAATTAAAAAAGAATTTTTATTAGTTTTTGGCTTTGCATAAAATTATGTAGCTAATTATTATATATTATGAGAACAATATTATTGTTTTACTGTTTTCAAAAAATTTTTTAATAGTCAACAGTAAAAAATTTATACTGTTTACAAATTTATAATAGTGTTTTCATTAGAACTCTAAGAATACTAATTTCTAACACTGGTTATAATCCATTTAAAGATCTAAACTGAATTCATTTTCAAGACACGTTTGAATCCATTTATTGTTTAGAAGTTTTTTTTTATATATTTTTTAATATAGTCTTTTGACAATGGCTAAATAGTGTTTAAATTTCATTTAGAAAATGTAAAGAAGCTAATTTTTGCTTTATTTATTTTTTAACTAGATATTATCTTAAAAATTGATTATAAAATTTTGATCACAGTTTTGATATAAAATATAAATTTGAATTACACTAGGAAACATGAACTGTTGAGGTTCGGAGCATTAATATTTAGATTTAATTTTATAGCTTTCTTTAAAAAAAATAGGCCACAGCATGCAAAGTTAATTTTTCATTTTGCATTGCATAGAATCTGAAAACTTGGATAAATCAGTTACATTTATTTTATTTTTTTTATTTTATTTTATTTTTATTTTTTATTTTTTTTTAATTTACTGTAAATTAATAGAATAATGTTCATATTTAAGATTAGATTATACAAAGTTGATTTTTATTTTGCATTATATAGAATCTGAAAACTTCAGTCAGT
Organism: Gigaspora rosea; assembly: GCA_003550325.1. NCBI lineage: Eukaryota > Fungi > Glomeromycota > Glomeromycetes > Diversisporales > Gigasporaceae > Gigaspora > Gigaspora rosea. The sequence continues at coordinate 391,732 of QKWP01000025.1, read as the reverse complement.
TAGTTTTTTTTTACTTTACTGCAAATTAATAGAACAATGTTCATATCTAGATTAGGCCACACAAAGTTGATTTTTTGTTTTGCATTACATGTAATCTGAAAACTTAGATTGGTCTGATATTTTTTATTATTTTTTATTTTTTTTTTAATTTACTGTAAATTAATAGAATAATATTCCCATCTAAGATTAGGCCATGCAAAGTTGATTTTTGTTTTTCATTATATGGAATCTGAAAACTTTATTGGTCAGTTTTTTTCTTTTTCTTTTTTTTTTCTTTTTAATTAATAGAATAATGTTTGTATTTAAGATTAGGTCATGCAAAGTTGATTATTCATTTTGCATTACATGGAATCTAAAAACTTCAGTCAGTCATTTAGATTATTTTTTAATTTACTGTAAATTAATAAACATTGTCTAAGATTAGACTACACAAAGTTGATTTTTTGTTTTGCATTACATGAAATCTGAAAACTTCAGTGGGTCAGATTTTTTTTCTTTTTTATTTTATTTTATTTTTAATTTACTGTAAATTAATAAAACAATATTCACATCTAAGACTAGGCTACTACAGTTACTCAAATTCAAATCAAATTAAATATTGGATCAATTTGAATTTGATCAAATCAAATTGACTCTGATTTGAATTTGATTTGAATCAAATATTTGAATTTGAATTTTTAATAATAATTTTCAAATCAAATTAAATATTTGTCAAATCAAATCAAATTTGGTCATATTTAAATTTGATCAAATCAAATATTAGTCAAATTTGGATTTGAATTTGATCAAATATTTGATTCAAATATTTGAAAATTTATCCGACAAACTCACATGATCATGAAAAATTTTCTTTTTATTTTTTCATGTTATGACGTAATCATGTTTATTTCAAATTAAAACTCAGCGAGCGACTCCTACATAAATTGCCGGATAACACCAAAAATTGTCGAATATGGTAATCTGACAAATGATTGGCTACACGTGCCGAAAGCGGCACGTGCTCATTTGCCAAATTACCGTTATTCGACATTTTTTTTTATACATGACGTCAGATACGTATATAGTCGGTCAAATATTGACATCTGTGGCTTAACTTGTCACAGATTTCAGGCATGCAAAATATTATTAGCAGAAGTTAGTTTACGTATATAGTCGGTCAAATATTGACATCTGTGGCTTAACTTGTCACAGATTTCAGACATGCAAAATATTATTAGCAGAAGTTAGTTTACCCGTATTAATCATTCTAATCAATAAGAGATAGAGATCCAAACGTCCTTTTTTATCATAGAATTGCGCTTATGGTCGAAATTTTTCATTGATTGATTAAAAAAAAAACAATTGTTCAAGTACTTCACTCTTTTTACTTTATCATTATTGTAATAGTCTTCAGCACCGACGAATTGTAAGTTTATTTCTTATGCTAAAAATCTTCGCCGCAAATCAAAAAGGCACATTACTGAATTGCGTTCTGTTGGCTTATAGTACTGTAAATTCTGAAAATGAAAAAAACAGAAATTGGAAGTGTCATATATTGTTTTATCCCCATCGTTTTCTTAATTATTATTATGATAAAGATCGCTTTCAATATTTTAATTGGTCGTAATACTTGAGCACCAACACGATCATAAATTAACCATATTGAGAAAGATAAGTGAACATATTTCAATCATATTATCATCCATGCTATCTGTTTTCAACATCCATACTATCGGTTCTCAAAAATGGGTTAATTAATAACGCCATTATGTGGTTGAGCAATATCTCAATCGCTAGCTAATCAATCGAACGGATCGACTACCAATACTATTTGAGAACAGTTTAAATAGACGTGAATAAAATAATATAAATTTCAAAGAAATAATACTATCCGTAAAATTATTGACAAGAATTATAGGTTTGCAAAGAACTGGGCTTAATATGCATTTAATCATGATATTGAATTATCAATAATAAAAACAATAAAAACAAAAATAACTATTAATAGAATCTGTATTCAATTGTTCAATTTTTTTCAATTTTTATATAACATCTGAACAATCGGGTTACTCTGGTTATTCTAAACGACTCTATATTGACCCGGAACAGCAAAGAGGTCTAACTTGCAAAATCCGCAGATATGAAATAATTTTAGTTGTGCACAATTACAAGTTTATAAATATTGAAATTGAACTATGTATGAGGTCTTGTTACTATCGAATTTGCGAGACGTTAAATGTAAATCTAAATAACTATTTTTATTATTTATTTATTTATTTATTTATTTATAGAACACACTAGTTCTATAAATAAAATTTATTTAGATAGGGTCATACAAATCGGATTTTTTCATAAATCTACAGGTCATCTTCCTAGTAAAGATCGGGAGGCCTAATTTCTCCGCCAAGTTTTGATTGATTGTTCAAATAAAAATTTCTTATTATTATTATTATTTTTTTTTTTTTGATATTTAGTTGAGCATACTAACATTTTACTAACGAAATTTCAACTTTAAAACTTGCTATAATGAACATCGGTTTTATATAAAAGGTGACTGCATTATGACGTTTTGCCCTGCTCTAACTGAAAAATGCTGTATAAAATATGAATAATCGACACTTTAATATTCGATAAAAAAAATTATTTAATACGATATAATACGATATGATTGTTATCATGCAATAATTATTATTGTATTTTATTAAGAATTCGAAGAGTTGTAGAAAGAGCTCTTAAAATGGTTTAATTGATTGTAAAGGGTTGCTAAATTCAAGTGAATTGCCAAACGTTAGTATTAAAAAGTGAAAAGTAATATTTTTTTTTTTAAAAAAAAAACTTAATACCGATCAGTGAATTACCAATGAAAAATGAGATTTGCATTCGACCAATAGTAACTTGGGGAGAAAATTTAGTAAATGCAAAGATCCCCAAATGTAATAAAAAATTTAATTACTGTACCACTTGCAAAATAAAAAAAGTTTTTGAGTATTGCCAAGGAAAAATTAGAATTTATGTTTCCAAATTTGTCGTTTATTATTTATTACAGAAAATCAGGCGGTAACATATATGATATCAATTGTATATTATATATGACAACGATCAGAATATTTCTAATGATGAAAACACTAAATCTTATTTTTCCTTGTCAGCATTCATTTTGAATAAGCAATAGTGGATATTCTTATTGTTTGGATGGCTTTTTTATTATATTTATATAAATTTCGGATAGCTTAATAGTTCAATTGTCATTCAGAAATCCGAATATTAGAATATCTGGTTAATTTATTAGGCTAATCTTATCCGGATCTAGAACTTCTAGAAAGAGATTCTTTATTAATTAATTAAATTGATTAAACGAGAAAGTGATAGACGTGTAAATGTTAAATTTATTTTTAGCATTACAGCATTATGATAATTCATGTATCAAAATTGCAATTCCAGCAAACCTAGGAAAATCTATTTTATCACAAAAGCCTAATGAATTTTACTATAAAAGAGGTCTTCGATAAACAGTCAGAAAATTGTACATATGTGCGTACATAATTACGTGAATTATACCGAAAGTGTTCTTTAATACTGCACTTTGTATTTATATTTAAATATATAGATAAACATGAAAATAATTCAAGTTCATTCAAAACTTAATATATACCTTATACTCTTTGTGATATTGCTAGTAATTGTTTTACCACCTTCGACTGCGAAGATTTAATGTAGCAAAGTATCAAGCGCACTCAAAAAAAATAAATCAGTTGAATATAATGATTTAAAGCAATGTCTCGAGAGCTTTCCTTTTAATGCTACATTAGCTACCGAGGTAATAATTAATGATTTTGCTGACCTGATTTATTAAAAAGTGAAACCAATTAAGCTGTGTTTTTTTTTAAAACAAAAGACTGTTGATGCTTTGTTACACTTTTTATCGAGTTATTATGTTTTCTTTGATCGGGCCAAAGAAGAACCACCAAGAGGATTTACTTATCAACCTGTAGATCTAAAAACTGAACTTGATTCTATACGTAAAAAACAGTTTAATTCGGATTATGACTTTTCGGTGTGTATATTATAAATTAAGTATTTACAATTTAAAATTTATTTAACAATTTTAACGTAAAGTTTTAAATTTACTAGACGGATTTAAGAAATATTATTTTCAAATTAAAAGATGGTCATACAAGAATTACTAATCTTTGTTATCAAAGATTTAATTATGATCAAGGTTTAACCTTATATTCTGTGGTTAAAACCGATAAGAATAAAAAGAAAAAACAGGTAAAATAAGTTTAGATATTATTAGCATCATCTATTTGCTATGTATGTAAATATTAATTGTTGATATTATTAATTTATATTACTACTTATTTAAACAATTATCGAACATGACAGATAATTAAGGTAATCATATTATAATTCAATAATATAGAAATAATATTATACAAGTAACACTTGTTATCCGACAAACTCATATGATCATGGAAAAATTTCTTACTGTTATTTTTCATGTGTTATGACGTAAACATGGTTATTTAAATTAAAACTCAGCGAGCAACTCCCTACCAATCATGATCATAAATTGCCGGATAACACCAATATTGGGCAAATTGTCGAATACAGTAATTTGGCAAATGATTGGCTACACATGCCGCAGAGAGGCACGTGATCATTTGCCAAATTACCGTTATTCTACAATTTTTGCCCAATATTGTATACTTATAAGAAACCTTCGATATAAGAATGCCAATCCGTAACAAATATATTCAAAATAAGAAAGTTATTAATTAATTCTCAAAATAAGTATATTTATAAATATTATTATAAATATGGCATCTTTTATATCGATAGTTACTTAGACTTGGTACTGCAAAAAGGAGTAAATTGACAATTTTCAAAAAAAATTTTATTATACAAATCAATTTGAAATAAGGTCTGGATCATTCTTTGTTTAAACACAAAAGCAGTTATATAGTTCTTTAAAAATTTGTATTTTTCTTATATTTTATTATACTATTTATAACACTTTTGTTTGTTGATTTACCCTCTTTTCGCAACACCAAGCTCACTTGTATATACTATTTTATTAATGTTAATTATATAAAATGTAATAAGATTACTAATGAATATTTTTTTTTATCAAAAGGTTTTCGACGATACAGTAGATTCATCAAATAATAACTGTGAAGTTATTGAAATTGGAGGAAAACCTGCATTACAAGCAATAATTGATTTTGCAAATGATACAATTCAATATTCAAAAGATTTGAATGTCCGATTCAACATGGCTTTGGCTCCTAGTCAACCAAGATTTCTACGACAATTTTTCCAACAATTTACTTTAAGAGAAGATTTGCCTGAAACTTCTAGTATCAAATATAAATTAACATGTCCAAAAAAAGGTTCTGTTAATTTAGAAAGAAAATGGATAATTACACATGAAGATGGATTTGGTGGTTTTAGTTTCGATTGTTTAGAACAAAATAATAATCCTACTTTTTCACTTAATGATAATTTTGCTTCAAGTGATAAAGTCACAAAGTTAACATCAAGAGATAAAATTACAAACTCAACATTGAATAATGATCCGAAAATTGCACATGCACAAATGATACATGATGGTCTCTACTTATTAAATGATGGAAGCAAAACTGGTGTCGTAGTAATTTCTGTTGAAAAAGTAGGGGATGAGGATAGTCTAAAAGATGACTTCCAAGAATTAAAAAAACGTGGTGCGAAAAAGGTAAAAATTAAATAACTATATTAAACAGTACTTTATTTTTCTTTATTTTTATTAATTTTTATTTATTTATTATTTTTTGACAGATTATTTTAGATATGTCAAATAATCCTGGTGGAGATATTACATTTTCCTTATTCTTGACTTCATTACTATTCTCATCAAAACAGCCCAACTCATTTCCAACGGACATAATTATTAATGATTTTACAATTCCGAAAATTGAAAAGAATTTTAAAGAAAGTTCTACTGATCCTGAAGACGATGATTTTTATAATCCAAATTTATTTTTATCATTTCCTTTTGGCAAGCCCTTTAATTCTCCTAGTTAATTTATAGGAACCCGAAAAAATCGGACTTCTAACTTGTATCTTAATACTTTAACACATGATGAAAAGAAATTACTCAAAAATGTCTCTTTTCCATGGACTAGTGATGATATTATAATCATAACTAATGGATTTTGTGCATCCGCATGTGCATTAATAACTTTATATCTTTCTGAAATTCATAAAGTTAAAACAATTGCTGTTGGTGGTCTTTTAGACGATCAGATGTCATTTTCTACTTATCCTGGTGGTCAAGTTGCATCGCCTAATGAGATTGCAGATTTTGCTGGTGATAATATTACTGATGTTCCAGGAATAAATTCTCTTTCCCTTACGATAAGAGAAGCTTATAGTTTTGATGAAAATAAAAATGTCAAAGATGTATTAGAATATTCTTATAAACCTGCTGACTATAGACTTTATTATGATGAAAAGAATGTTAGAGATCCTAGTTTATTATGGCTTGAAGCTTCCAAGATTTTAAACAATGAAGTAAAATGTTAATTAATAATTAATTCAATTAAATTAATGATTATATTCTTTCAAAAAGAAAATATAATAGATTAAAACAATATGTTTTTGTAATAAATTTTATTTAAATTTTTAAAGGATAATTATAAAATCAAATGGATTAAATTACATTTATCATTTATCTTATAATAAAAAAATTATCTGATTAAATAAATAATTTTTTTTTTTGAGATCTAATCATTGTCTATATTTCATATAAATCGATTAGATAATCAATTTAGCAACTAATCGATTGATAATTTTATAAGACTTAATCGATTTATTGATTATTAATAATCGATTAATCAATTAGTTGATTATCGATTAATGTGTGGTGTAACTTTTGTCCAGGAGAACAAATGAGAATGTATCCAATTTTAGCGCTAATAATTAAGAATAAAATATTATGCAAAGTTAAAGTTCTCTTATTTTCATAAAAATAATGGGAGAATTACAATTATGGGGCAAAGATAAAAATTTATCTAAAAACGAAGTATAATAATAAGAAGCTTTAAAATCAACTAGTGTAACGATTTACTTTTAAAATTTTCAAACTAATTATATCGTCAAAATTTTTTTAATCGATTACGTTAGTTGATCAATGATTTTATCTCACAAACCGATAATATACAGTATATTCATCATGTTAACCTTCAAAATATTAATTTTATAAATCTTTAGGCTGAATAATTGGTTAACATCACTTTATTAACCGTCCCCCTGAAATTAAGCAAGCCAATCACAACGCTGCGTTATTATGATTCTGACTTGTAGTATATTAAAAATTAATTTTTTTTTTTTTTAAATATAAATTTGTAAATGTAAATAAAGTTTTTTGTTGAGATTGATCTGGCAGTTATCGAAAAAAATATTAACTTATTACAGTAATCGTATTCTTTAAACTTCAAAAAAATTCTCAACAACTACCTGACCAAATTCGATGAAAATTTTTATATTAATTCTATAGAACTACAGAGTTCAAATAAAATGATTTTATCGAATTTTACTGAATGACAATCGAGAAAAAATGATAAAATTTAATGCATAAAGCCGCAGCTTCTAAATTTAAAATTTTCAATGGTTTAATCGACAATTACCAGGTCAAACTTGATGACAGGTAGAGCCATAGTACACCCGATGTCTGTGTGTTAGCAAATTCTAACTAGATCAGGTGTAACATAAAAAACAATCAAAACAATAGAAAACTGATGCTTATTGGCTAGATCAGGTGTAATATATTTGTCCTTCGGAGTTTAAATGGTTCCCATTTTCCTAGTTATGTAAACAATATGTATGAACCCAATCTTGGTTCAAATAAGGCTTGTGTAACGTTACACGACATCAGCGCCGTGTAACCCAAAATTATTTTTGCCTAAACAATGCACTTGGGCCTTTAAGTAACATAAATGCATATGTTGTGTAACCAGTATCTGTACTGTGATTGGTATATTTTTTCCTATTTTGGAAGGTACTATGCTCATCAGATTTTTTTCCTATTTTAGTAGGTATTGTGAAAATATCATACCTTACGTGTAATTGCTTCATCGTGCATATGTGTGAAGAAATTGGCATCGTGGGAAAATTACGTACGTGCGTGTGCTGAAAACTATGGGTATTTTAAATTTGTACGTTTTGACATTCTATCTATGCAAAAACTTGAATCTCTTAACTGTTAATACACAGTAACTAAGTATTGGCTATAATCGAAAACTGTAGGAATTTTAAGTTGGTGCGTTTTGACAAATATAAGTCTCTAAATGCACATATCTATTTATCCTCTTTCTTTTCTTATTGTAAAAAATGATGGCATTCATGCAAATGTACCTTTAAAATATATAATCGGTTAATACTTTGAAATGCTTACATGGTCTACGATTATGTTGTAATTTCGATTAAATTGATTAATCAGCATTTATCATGCTAACTTTATAGGGATTATGTTCATCACTAAACTAATCGAAATTGTAATTATTATGACATTTTCAAATAAATAGATAAGTCAGCTTTTATATACTAACTTTACAAGGATTGTGATCATCGCTAATTGTAATTTGTTACAACATTTATCGTAATCAATGAGTGAAATTAAAACATGAAAATCAATTATTCTTATACCAACGCTTTTTTGCTTAAAATTGACTTTTTTCTTACTTTTCGCACTCACTAGCGTTACTGCTCCAGTTATTTATGATTTTTTAAAAATTTTAACTTTCGCTCATTATGCGCACTTTGTAGATATTAGGTTGAAATATGATAACATGCATTAATGAGTCACATACTGAGTTTCGCCAAAATATTAAGGTTTGTAACATTAACTTACAATAGAAAGCATAATGGCTCCAATTCAAACTAAGCCTTAACTAACCACTTATTGTGATAATTAGAATAGCGAGCAAATTTTGTATGTATTATGCATTGAATAGGTTTGTAAAGAATTTTTTTTTTACAATAATCTAATACGATAATTTCAATGCAAACTAATTCAACCTTAACCACATACTGTGATCACTAAAATAGTAGTAGGCTTTGCAACAGAATTCTTACAAAATAATAATTGCTTCAATGCAAGCTAACTCATATATAAGCTATGCAAAGTTGGTTTTTCATTTTGAATTACATGAAATTTGAAAACTTAGGTCAGTCAGTCAGATTTTTTTTTTTTAATTTACTATAAATTAATAGAATAATGTTCACATCTACTAAGGCTATGCAAGATTAATTTTTCATTTTGCACAGCAAAGAATCAACAAGTTAGGTTGTTAGTCACATTTTTCTGTCTGCCGTATTGGACAATTGTGAAAAATTAAGGTCTCTATTAGGTGACACCAGATGAGAATAGTAGGAAATATGAATGTCAAAAATAGCAGGTAAATGTAGTTGTGTTTTATTTTACATTTACATAAAATCTGAAAACTTAGGTCAGTCAGTTTGAAATTTTGTTTTTGGTTTTTAATTTGCTATAATTATAATATGGAATAATGTTATGTCTACTAAGCCTATGCAAGGATAATTTTTCATTTTGCATAGCAGAGAATTGAAAAATGCACTTTTTTCACTAATTACAATAATACTAATAAAACTAACTCAACTTTACTATATATTGTAGTCACTAAAATGGCAAGTAAATTTTGCAACACAATTATAGAAATTATGGTAATTCCAATGCAAATAAATTCAACATTAATTAAGGATTTGTTAAAGCCAGGTGAGGTGCATTTAATATTGATCTACATGCTGTAAAATTATATTATTGATGTTTATCTAGCTGCATCAAAAAGATAGTTCTAATGCACCTGGCTTTAACGTTCTCCTTAATTAGATATGTACTATTATGTCATTAGAAGGGTAGGTAAGTTTTGCATAAAATTTTTCACAGTAAAAAATGGTAAAAATCACCATATTCATCCCATCAGAAAATTTGTATTTCCAGCATATCCTGGTCTGCCGTTTTCTCATGCAAAATAATTTTAGTTTATACTGACCAACTTTAACTATATACTACAGTTCTATAATATAGTTTTTTATATTAATTTATGGTAATGTTAAAGATACAATACTCTTATTACAAGCATATTTGACTTTAACTACATACTGTAGCATCAGAACAGCAAGTTCAATATCTGAATTTTCACAAACCCATAGTAGTAATCATGATAGAAATCACAATACAAACCAATTCAGTCACACACTTTAGTCACTAGAATGGTAAGTTTTATAATAGAATTTTTACAGTATTATTGAAATTGCAATAATTTCAAATACAACTAATTTAACATAAAAATGTTTATTATCTTTGGGAATAACGGGTAAGTTTTGCAACTAATTATTCCAACGCGAACTGACACCACTTTAATTAGGCCACGCAAAGTTTATTTTTCAGTTTGCATAACCTGGTGTTTCAAATTCTGGATAACGGGTCAGATTTTTTTTTTTTAAAAAAAAAAATTAACTTTGCGTGGCCTAAATTAATTCATGTTTACATCTTAGGTCATGCAAAGTTAATTCTTCGGTTCGCATGGAATCAGAAAAATTTTTTATCGGACCTATCGGATAAGTCCGGAAAATTAAAGTCGAAAAAAAAATGGCAAAAATGTAATAATTGGCACAATAGGAATTTAAAAAAAAAAAATTGGAAAAATTGTTGGTAGGCTATGCAAAACGAAAAATTAACTCTGTGTGGGCTTATATACTGTGGTAATCGGAATAACAAATGAGTTCTGTAACAGAATTTGATACAGTAACTAATGATTAGATCATATCAATTTTAATAAATAAGTAACTGCGCGACGTTGTCACGCAAAACCAGGAACGGAAAGTGGATTTTCAACGAGTTACAGATTAAACCAGTTTTGGCATAAGTTCTGTTTTTTTTTGCATGCGATACAGTAGATCAAAACCCCATAGAGTATGTACAAATATAGAAATACATTCAGAAGTCACAAGGATAGATTAACCAATCAGATACAAAAGAGACACAGCATTTCAAATGCCTGTAAACCATACACTACGTACTTTGTACTCCGTTCCTGGTAATCTTCACATTGTACACACCATATTTGCGACTTAGTATGCAACAGGATTTTTAGTATTCGTGTTAGAAAACTATAATTGTAATGTTAGCTAATACAGCCTTAATCAAGAATTTTTTGCAGTAGTTAATATAATTAAAAATGCTAAATAAAATGGGTAGTGCAAATGTGCCACCCGTCGTGCTTGTTTTTGAAAGTCACGTTTTACTATTTGAAATCGCAATCACATAACCAGCACAATCAAAGACTATTACTTATATCACATTAAATACATGCAGAAAAAATTTTTATAACTTACGATTTGGAGCAAATATTTTTACTCAAAAAATTTCAAAATTTCTATCCCTGGCCCGAAAACTTCACACGTGATTGTACTGGTCCTGCGCGGCACGCATGTCGCGCAGCTAACATAATTGTGTTACCTAATCCAAAAATTTGATTGGATATCTTTAACAGACATTGCATGAAATGGACAATTATTGTAATAGTCTTCAGCACCGACGAATTGTAAGCTTATTTCTTATGCTAAAAATCTTCGCCGCAAATCAAAAAGGCACATTACTGTATTGCGTTCTGTTGGCTTATAGTACTGTAAATTCTGAAAATGAAAAAACAGAAATTGGAAGTGTCATATATTGTTTTATCCTCATCGTTTTCTTATTATTGCTATTAGGTTATTTGTAAAAAAAAAAAAAAAAAAAACAACCGATAATTATAAAATGGCAATGATGATAAAAATCGCTTTCAATATTTTAATTAGTCGTAATACTTGAGCACCAACACGATCATAAATTAATTATATTGAGAAAGATAAGTGAACATATTTCAATCATATTATCATCCATGCTATCGGTTTTCAACGTCCATACTATCGGTTCTCAAAAATGGGTTAATTAATAACGTCATTATGGTTGAGCAATATCTCAATCGCTAGCTAATCAATCGAACGTGCTACTTGAGAACATCCGAAATTTACCTTTGATAAAGTATTTGTATTTATCAGATCTTTTATATTCCAATTCCACTTTGATGGCATTATTTACCCAACTCTACAGTTTGTGATACGAAACGTATGCCTTATACTCATCCTTTTCAGCCACAATTCCACAAAATAACTTTTGACATTCCATTAACATACCCAACTTTGCAGATTTAAGATAATAATTAATGTTTTATGTTTGTCTTTTAACTTCAATTTCATGGAGATGATAATAGCGATACCCAGTATTATATGCAAAGCCGATGAATTCCATTTCTACTGATTTTTGATAATTAATGCAAGCATTATGTTCGTCTTTTTAAGCGCCAAATTCCTTGATCATAACAACATCCAACTTACTTATTCTAGTTACATCATCCATCTCTACGGATTTCTGATAATAAATAATAATAAATGAATGCTTTAAGTTTAGGCGACGAAATCACCTGTATAACTATGTCCTAGTTACGATCAGTGTTTAAAATAGAAATTTTAATTTACCGGTACATGCACCTGTTATATAAAAAAATACCGGTTCAAAAAAAAAAAAACCTGCATTAGTAGAAAATGATCATCAGATCATTGGGGCCACATAGATGCACGCACCGGTTACTTCAAAAAATTTGTTGCACCGGCCCAAGTTTAAAATACCGGTATATGCAATAAAAAACGGTAGATCCGGATTTTTATCATGCTATTTTATACACTGGTTACGATATATTATACCTACAATTAAATCTATTTACCTACTCGGCGATTTCAAAATTTGAAATATGTGTACCAGATTGGTGAATCATTTGACTAGATGATACTAGTACAATTAATAAAACAAAAATAAAAAAAAATAAAGATTTCAAATGTAAACGGATGTCAGATTTTTGCATCAAATGTGAGTGAAAATAATAAAGACAAAAATTATATGCTTACTTTTGAATCATGCTGCTGAAAATACGTTCAGTTTAAAAAGCGAACCAAAATTGAGTTGTTCATTTAAACTTGGTTGGATTATCGTCAGTCCTCCTAAATTCTTTGATTTCGACTTAATCACATTTCTAGTAGTATTTAAGAGCAGTAATTGTTCTACTTACTGGTAATGAATAACCAGCATATTGCAAGTATCCCTGAAATTGTATTATAAAGCAATAGAAGCAAAATATCCAAGCAAAATAAAAATTGTTGTAGTCTCTCACTTTATAAGTAAAGAATCAGCATGTTTATTTTGTATACGACCTTGAAAACAGAGCCAAACTTGTAAATAATGAAGCTATTTCTCAAGGAATTCATTAAATTTCTGATAAAAATCTTTTTATTGTTTCTGAAAATTTAGCAATGCAATTAATTTTTTAGGAAAGATATTTACTAGGTAATTTATCATTAATGAAATTATATTATATGCAGCAATAAATTAATATTTATTTTAATTAGATTTAGCAACTAAGTCATATTTCTAATGTTATTATATGTCGTAGTCGATTAAACAGACTGGGCAATTTTTATAACATCGACTTATGCTTTAGGTCGACTACCAATACTATTTTGAGAACAGTTTAGATAGATTTAATAAAATAATATAAATTTCAAGGAAATAATATTATCCGTAAAATTATTGACAAGAATTATAGGTTTGCAAAGAATTGAACTTAATGATACATTTAATCATTATATTGAATTATCAATAATAAAAACAATAAAAACAAAAATAAATATTAATAGAATCTGTATTCAATTGTTCAATTTTTATATGATTATCCGAACAATCTGGTTATTCTGGTTATTCTAAACGACCCTATATTGACCCGGGAGCAGCAAATAGGTATAACCTGCAAAATCTGCAAATATGAAATAATTTTAGTTGTGTACATTTACTAGTTTATAAATATTGAAATTGACTATGTATGAGGTGTTGTTACTATCGAATTTGTTAGCGTTATATGTAAATCTAAATAACTATTTTATTATTTATTTATTTATTTATAGGACGTACTAGTTCTATAAATAAAATTAATTTAGATAGGGTCATTTAATAGCTAACAAATCGGATTTTTTCATAAATCTACATAGTCTCGGAGGTCATCTTCCTAGTAAAGATCGGGAGGCCTAATTTCTCCGCCACGTTTTGATTGATTGTTCAATAAAAATTTCTTATTCCTTTTTTTTTTTTTTTTTTTTTTTTTTTTTTTTTTTTTTTTTTTT